>JADBJO010002260.1:132500-207500 GCA_016801955.1 Conus betulinus
ACGGCATGATGATTGTTTTATTCCAAATACACTCATCCGTTCACACGAAAATGAAGCTCGTCACACACATCCGATGTGCTGCAGGCGGCATTTGGCCGAGCGTTTGAGCTACACTGTGTCGAAAATCAACGCGTACAATGTGTTCATTCCATTCATTGGCGTTTAAATAGGTCAGAATACAAGAGCATGTTTCAAGCTTTATTTCAGTCTATTTTTCATTTTAGTACGATGTGTTTTAATTGATTAGAATCAAAGTTTTTATGAGGCTTGTTACAAGTGTTGTCTTTCCAACGTTGTTGCTAAAAAAAACTTGCGACAAAAACATACACATTAATGATGCGCTGGAAAGGCCGTTCTCTCCCGCATTCATTGGTATATCAAGCTAAGCGATTGGTTGAGTGCTCGAAAAACGCAAGCCAATCAAAGCGAAGGTATCAAATGCAAACATTTACTCCTTGTCCAAGATTTCAACCATGGCGGAACGAAGCCGAGATCCGACAATGACCGAGTCGAATGCGCTAATCGTTGTTGAATCGCAAGATGCACTTGGTAAGATAACGCATATAATAACAAACCAGAACATCAATGAAACGATTCAGTTATTTTGTTTACTTAATACCATGCCAATTAGTTAGTTTTTGTTCGTAATTCAGCTGGTGTTTGTTGAGATTAAACAGGTCGGAAAATGGCCCACGCGTTGTGCCGTTTGAAGCGATCGTATTTTTGTACAAGACAAACTAATGAAAATAGATTTCAGTAATGGGCTTCACTTATGTCGATTCATATATTTGTGAACTGGTTACTGATTCCAGTACACGATTACAGAGAAAATTGTGGTTAAAAACATCAGTTTGAGACAGATATTGAAACCGGAAGCTACAACCGCGCATACAAGATGGTCCGAGGCTTTGAAAGCACTGTCTTCTGATAATGACCATCGATCAAAACATTGATCATTACTGTCATACTCGATGTGCAAAGTGCGTTTGGGGGTAAAAAAAAAAAGAGAGAGAGAGAGAGAACAGAGTCTGAAGTTGGACAGTAAGGAGGGTGTAGTGGGGGGGGGGGGGGGGGGGGGGGGGGGGTCACTGTCGAGTCAAACCGACTCAGCGAAGTTTGGTTTAGCAATCTAATTTTTTTCCCTAGTGTATTTGAAATTTCTGTAATTTAACTGTTAAGATTTGCTTTCCCCCCTTCCCACCCTCCCCTCCTTACTTACACAGCAAGGCTTTGAACACTTAGTGATTACTTTCAAGTAAAACTGCTAGAATACAACTGCAGTAGCACTGCATTGCCAAGATATTACATTGTTGTGAGAGTAACATTTATGATATTTTTTGGTGATTGTATGTTATGCTCCACAGTTATGTATATTGCTGTAACAGCACAAACATACTGAATAAACAGTAGTTGATAAAAAGGTAGAGTCCAAAATAAAGTTAAATCTTTCTTTAATTTTACCTTTTGTTTAAAAAAAAAAAGCATTATAATGTATATTTATGTTCTTTTACATTCACAATGATTAAATCAACAAGTTAATAAAAATAATAATGATGAAATACTTAACATGTTATTGGCAATGCTTAAATCACACCCTGTTGATAAAATAATGTGTTGCAGAGGATGTACCTTTTGTTTACAAAGAACATACCATGCATTTTTGCTTACAAAGAACAACCGATACTAAAAGTAAATGGACTGTGAGCAGTAACAACACACACACACACACACACACACACACACACACACACACCACATTGATATCACGCAATGAAGAAAAACAGACAGGGAAATTTACATAAAAGCATGCACTCATAGTTGTGATAAGTGGTCCTATGCCATGCTTTAATTTTTTTTTTTTTTTCCAGAACTTTCACACATGCACACTCACACACACACCACATGATATTGCACAATGATGAAGAAAAACAGACAGGGAAAATTAGATAAAAGCATGCACTCATAGTTCAGTTAAGTGGTCCTATGCCATACTTTAATGGGGTTTTTTTTTTTCCAGTAATTTCACACACACACACACACCACATGATATCGCACAATGAAATTTACATAAAAGCATGCACTCATAGTTCAATTAAGTGGTCCTGTGCCATACTTTAATGTTTTTTCTTTCTTTTCATTGTTTTTTTTTTAACTGAGAAAACGCATCCACATTTTTAATATTTCTTTAACTTTTGCTTAAAAAATTACCCAGACTGTCGTTTAATGTTCATAACTCACTCAGTTTTCATAATATGTAACTAAAGTTTTATGACTTTGTTCATTGTGCTTGCCCCCATTAAATATTGTGGTGTTTTGGTGGTAAATAAAGGAGAAAATAATAAAAGCTTATAATTCTGGCCAGATACTGTGGGTGGCATGTCACCCATACCAATTAAAGAAGCATTCTCACATGCTGGAGCTTGTGGGTGGCTGGTCACTCATAACCTTCATATAGGCCACAGCCTTTACCTAACATGCCAGGGTTCGTGGGTGGCTGGTCACCCAAAACCTTTATAAAGGCCACAGTCTTTACCACACATGTCGGTGTTCACTATTGGCTGTGTTGTCAGTTGGAGGACCACCAGACCAGGATAAAGTGGATGAGATGTGAGCTGTGTCTCCACTTCAACTTCTCCTGAGGCAGAGCAGTTGGGCTTGGGGACTGATGAAGTGATGGTGACCAAGGAAGAGATGGAGACATAAGCTATCACCCATTTTGAGGATGCAGTCATGCTGCATAAATGATGAAATCAGTGAACATGCCACTGGTTGCCTTCTAGAAAGACTTACCTTTACCAAAATTGGCCAGAATGTGGTTTTCTATGGCAGTGTGTCACAGATCCACTCTCCTGAGAAAGCAGACATTAATTTTCTGAGGAAATTTGCTCATGTAAACAACATGCTTGAGTGGCCAACCAAGACAGACACAGATTTAGTGCAAAGCATATTTGTGTTTGCCAGTGACATCAACATAGTCTCTAAAACAAGTAGGCCATGCCTGGTCTGTTCCAATTAACAATGAACTCTGCTTGAAGTGTGCTGCATACAAAAAGAACTATATACGTAGTCAACCCTATCTGCCCGTCAGCAAGAGTGTACTTCCCACCCTTATCGTAAGTGACCTTTTGTTTGGTGGCTGCCAACACTTGTCAGAAACAGCAAAAATAACATGATTTTATAAATAACAATACAGACAACATCATACCAAAATTTTTGTTGAAATCTGTCAGTAAGTTTTTGAAAAACTGTCGGTTTTTTATTCGGACATCATCATCATTCTGCCCCTGCTGGCCCACTATTCTAGTACAGGAAATAAAATGATAGGTACAAAATAACAAAATGTACACTTTGATTTACAGGAAATACTGTACAGAAACTGTATACAAAATTTGGAAACAGGTCATGAAGTAGTTTAGAAGTTATAGCAATTCTAAGTGTGGTGGGCGATTCTACCCCCATTTTTTCCGCCATCCAAATTGCAACATTTCCTTTAGCACAGAAGTTTTCATAAATGTTTTATAGCAGATACCTCAGAAAAAAAAAATGACTTTGCTTAGTACAACTTAGAGAGTTTGTCCAAACCACTGGAAACTCTGAAATGGCCATTCTTACAGTGCTGCAGTGCTTTAAAGTAGCCACATCATGCAAATTTGACTTTGACACTTTATCACACAAAAGCCATGTAACCGATACCATGGAACTTACTTGTTCAAAGAGTGCAAGTTGTATAGATCGAGAACACCGATTTTTAACCAGATGAATCAACCATGTATGATCCTATTGGCTTTCAAACTTGGAAGATATCTCATTTTGTCAGGTGCATAAAAGCGTTGCAACTTTAAACTGCAATATCTCGAAAAAGACTGAAGATAGAGACCTCATTCTTATTGTGTTTTGTATGTTTTTCCATTTACTTTTGCAATGATACAGAACTTAAGTATGAAAAACAATATGTTAATTTTGGCTGCTGGTACCTAGTGTGTGTGTGTGTGTGTGTGTGTGTGTGTGTGTGTGTGTGTGTGTTGGGCAATGAGGAGTCATGCTTTTGTTTTGTTGTTTTGTTTGTTTCGTTTTTTTAAATCCAAGCCAAAAAAAAAGATGTGAGCAGCTTAAATTGAAAGAGTGAGGCAGGCTGTATTGTCCATGACAGGTGTTTCGGAGCCTACACACTGGACGTTATCTGCAGCACAGCCTTTGGCCTTCAGGTGGACTCTCAGACAGATCCCAACGACCCCTTCCTGGTCGCGGTCAAGAAGGCAACGGGATTAGAAGCTGCAAAGGATTTAAGTTCACCAACTTACTGCTTGGTGCGTATGTATATGTAGGGATGAGTTCAGGAGGGAGAGGGATCTGCCTTTCAAGGGGGTGGGGTGGGGGTGTTGGGGACGAGGTTGATAAGCTAGCGCCCACTCGGACTGCACTATAAACAGTTCAAAATGATCGATCGATGTGATTTTCTCAACTTGTAAGTTCTCTTTTATCCTACCTTGTCCTCAAGTGTACAGACTATCGTGTTATTTTCAGCATTTGCATTTTCCTCATACTTGCTCTTCCAAACAATGCTACAGTCCCACTGGGTTTAAAAAAAAACTCTTAGCTGTTCATGATAACCCCCTCCCAGCGCTCCGGGGAGAGAGAAAACGAGTGAAATCAGTACCTCCTGTTGCCCCGGCTCGAACACATAGAGTGATCTCCCTAGAGTGATCTCCCCCTTGCAAACTGCCAGCTAGCCTTAGTCAGTGTCCTCCTTTTTTCTGCTCAACCAGAGAACATGCCTGCGTTCTGCTCTTGATTTCAGTTCGGGTTGAAATCCGAGTTATGCATCCTATCAAGAGACCTTACAAGCTTGTGTTTGTGCTGCCTTCTCAAGGCTGTGTTCCCTCTGAAAGCATAAAGACAGTATTGGAGTAGCACTCAAAACATCTGTTACATCTTCTTGCTACTCAGTAATGTCTATTGCTTCAAGTTTTTGTCTGGAATGCCCGTGTTGTCTGCTACCAGCATCGGCGTTTCCCATTCATGTTTGCAACGATTTTTGCTCTTGTTCACACACCTGACATGTCATGTAGTAAATACATCCCAGTATTCTGCCTTTGCAAAAATTAGAGCACTGCGACTCACAAAAATATTTTTGCATGCTCGTCTTTGGAGTCCTGTCTTTCTTGGTCCATCAGTTTTAACTTGTGAGTTGGCCAGTGCTCTAAGCCCTTGTACTAATTCCAATCTTCTAAAGTGGGACGATGTGCTGTAATCATGGTCTGAAGGAAATGGATGCATTTTCTATCCTGATATTGTTAATCCCAACCAGGAATGGTCTAAAGTTAATGGTGGCTGTTCGTCCTTGGAACTCATGGCGGTTAGACAGTTTGGTTTCTCCATACTTACCTATGCAAACAAATGCCTTACCTCTACTAGGCGTGAAACATGCCATAATTGGTATGTCCATTAAAAAAGACTAAAATAGAGAACGAAGAAGCCAACTCTTCCTTTAACCATCACCGCATGCTGGAGTAGTCTCTGATTGTGAGTTCATATGCAGTTCACACTCACAGCCTGATTTCATTTTTCTCATATTTCTCGGCACTCTCTTCTGCGTCTCAAGCTTTTTCAACATCATGGATTCTCAGAATCAGTCCTTTGAGTCAGCTTTCGCCTCACAAGAGGAAAATTCTTCGTCTTCTACTCTGGAAGAAAATACTAGAAAACTTCTGTGCCTGGTCTCTTCACTACAATCTTCAAAGCCTGGCCTCTTCACTACAATCTTTAGAGCCTGGCCCTTGGCCTGGCCTCTTCACTACAATGTTCTGTACCTGGCCTCTTCACTACAAACTTCTGCGCCTGGCCTCTTCACTACAGTCTTCTGTGCCTGGCCTCTTCACTACAATGTTCTGTGCCTGGCCTCTTCACTACAGTCTTCTGTGCCTGGCCTCTTCACTACAATGTTCTGTGCCTGGCCTCTTCACTACAGTCTTCTGTGCCTGGCCTCTTCACTATCTTCTGTGCCTGGCCTCTTCTGTGCCTGGCCTGGCCTCACTACAATGCCTTCTGTACAATCTTCTGTGCCTGGCCTCTTCACTACATCTTCTGCGCCTGGCCTCCTCACTACAATCTTCTGTGCTTGGCCTCTTCACCACAATCTTCTGTGCCTGGCCTCTGTGCCTCATTCACTACAATCTTCAGAGCCTGGCCTCTCTACAATCTTCTGAGCCTGGCCTCTTCACTCACTACAATCCGTTCTGAGCCTGGCCTCCTCACTACACTACAATGTTCTGTGCCTGGCCTCGTCACTACAATGCCTCTCTTCACTACAAATGTTCTGTGCCTGGCCTCCTTTCACTACAATCAGAGCCTGGCCTCTTCTGTGTTCTGTGCGTGGCCTCTTCACTACAATGTGCCTGACCTTCACTACAATCTTCTGTGCCTGGCCTCTTCACTACAATCTTCTGTGCCTTCTGGCCTGCCTCTTCACTACAATGGCCTCTTCTCTTCTGGCCTGGCCTCTTCACTACAATGGCCTCTTCTGTGAGCCTGGCCTCAATGTTAAGTGTTTTCACTACAATCTTCAGAGCCTGGCCTCTTCACTACAATGTTCTGTGGCTACAATGGCCTGGCCTCTTCACTACAATGTTCTGTGCTGGCCTATTCACTACAATGTTCTGTGCCTGGCCTCTTCACTGTTCTGGCCTCCTCACTACAATGTTCTGTGCCTGGCCTCTTCACTACAATGTTCTGAGCCTGCCTCTTTCACCACAATCTTGTGTGCCTGCCTCTTCACTACAATGTTCTGTGCCTGGCCTCTTCACTACAATGTTCTGTGCATGGCCTCTTCCTCCTCAGACTACAAGTTCTGTGCCTGGCTACAGTCTTTCACTCACTACATCTTCTGATGTTGCAAGGGACTTCAGCTCACTACAAGTTGGCCTGACCTCACTACATGTTTTTCTACTCAATGTCCCTGGATATTCCTGAGAGCAGGGAGTTCATGTCCCAGTTGGTGCTGTTCCCTGCCCAGAGACAGCAGAGGGAGTCCTGCGTCATGCGTTTATTGCACAGGCTTTCCCCTTTCAATGTCGCAGCTGGTGCTAGTATCGGTCGAGGCCTACGTGGCGTGCGGCGTTCGGCCCTCGACAGGAGTGGATGGTCCACCTGATTTGGAAAGAGTGACGATGCATAGTCTCTAAGAAGGAACTTTGATGACACTGTTGAACATCTCAGAATTGAAGAATATTCAAGTTGGCATTGCTGTCCATGAATTTGGAGTACAGAAATAAAAGTTTCCTTGATATTGGCAGCAAACAAAAACATTACAATGGAGCTCAATATCCTCAAGCTTGGAATTAGCACCAAACCAAAACATGCAGCCATACTGTTGCCACAAGCACATTTCATGCATTCTTAAAGGCCGTAGTATGGATGGATCACATCTTTCACATGTCATGGAAACATTGTAGCCACTGCTGTCTCAAGCCAGTGAAACATGCAGCCATTGCTGCCACAAGCATATTTAGCCTCATGTACATCCTTTACATCCCACAAACTGGTACCTAGCCAGCTTGATGACTGGATGACCATGACAACCGCATAAGTTGGTGAATGTTGCTGCTTTATAGAGGTTGCTTCCATCTCAGGCACTTGATAAGGTGGGGGAGGTTGGCCTGGTGGCGTTACCTGCGGTTCTGGCTGTATCAGTGACTAAAGAAGATGACCTGGGTGGGTCAAGACACATGACTGACAACCTCGGGTCCTGTGGCATTCTACTTAACTTGCTGCACCAATCCACACTGATCTGACATGCCACCATTGATCCATGGTCTGGTCGTCTGAGTGCTTGCCATGACTTTATGTTTAGCATTTAAAGATGAAAAAGGTTTGAAGTGTTTTCGGTTGTACATTAGTTGACAATGAGATGTTTGAATAATGCATATGACCATGGAGCCATTTTCCAACCACTTCCTCCAGGAGCATCTAGCCCTTCGTCGCGTCCATCTTGACAAGCACAGTGTCGCACAGTGTTGGATCCTGTTGGTGTTATGACATTTGTAGTTATTCACCTGTTTGCTTTTGAAGACCTTGTTTCTCTCCCACTGATGTTCATCGCCCACTGTACAGAGTCAGAGGGTTGAGAGAAGTAACAGCAAAGTAGAGCAGATTTTCCAACCCACAGCAAGTTCATAAGGACATGCCCCCAGGTCCAGCACTGGAGAAGACCTGTACGTCAGCAGGGCCAAGAACACGTTGTCGAGGCTGCATTTCTTTCCCCGTTCACACTCCCTGCTCCGTATTTGACTGCAGGTAGTGCAAAGAACTGGTGTTGCTCTGCAGACACAAACTGGGCCATTGTCCGATATGATGTTGCCTGGGGTATGTGAAAAATCTTCTCAGTTTTCCCACAACACATGAGGTGATCAAACTTGGCAGTTTTGCAACATTGATGTACTGTGAGAAATAGTCTTTCTGCTCCATGAAAGGTGTTCACATTTATCCATGTCAGCTCTTTGCAATGGCTGCTGTAGTAGCAGCAGCAACAAGACTTCACTCTGCTGAGACTGTCATTTGACTGCCATTTGTCTAAGCAACGCCTGTAGATTGCCACACAGTTCTCAAAGCCTGCCAGCATTTGCGACCACCACATTGCTCGCATTTGCATGTTAACAGCACTTGCTTATTTCCTAATGTCCATCAAGGATTCTCTCCAGCATTTCTGTTTCGGGATTTACAGGATAACGATACAGCCACTGCGTGTCGGCAAATCATCAATCACACTGAGTTCTGACTTAACTGTCTTTCGTTCTCTCACAGCCAGAATCACATCTTGTATGTATTCTGGCCATCCACAAAGTGTGATGTAGAATGCGACTTTATGTCTTTCTCTGTCTCTCATGTGAAACCTATGCAAGTCTTGATTCACATACAGGCCATTATGAGCTGATGTTGCCAACTTGCTGCTCGATTTCTGCCTCAAAAAACTTTTGCTTGAGGATTGAAGTCTTTCCTGGTGAACTTTGTTTCGGCAAGATGATAGCTGAGACATAGATGTACTTTCCCAGGGAATGTTTTGCATGGCATTGAAGTGCACCTGGCATATGAGCATTCTCTAACATTTAATTGGAACTTCTGACAGGTCCCTTGAATTTATCAGTAGCACCAACAGCTTGTGGTCAGTGACAAGCTCAAAGTCCAGCCGGATGAGAGTATCTGTTGAACTTCTCACAAACTTAAATTTAAGCCATACACTCCTTTTCTATTTGAGCGGTGCTCTAAACAAAATGCCAAAGGACAGAAACCTTTTTGTGTTTCTTCAAATGGACCCCAATCAGTCTGTAGTTATTTCTTGCATCTGAAGTGACGGACAATGGCAGCGTTATACTACATGTCAGCATTTCCTTCATCTTTGTGAAATCCTAGGCCTCTTCGAAGCCACATAATCACACCATGTGCTTCTCCAGGATTCTGTTGATTGGATGTAGCTCTGATGTAATTCTGCTGATGGGCAGGAACAACCGTAGGTACTGCACCATTCCAAGTATTTCTTGAATTCTAATATATGTCGGGTGCAGGCAAATTAAAAATACCTCAGTCTTTGTAAGTAGAAAAAAGTCAAGAAAATAGAATGTTTCTGCGCTGTCAAAACTTTCAATAGCAACCGGATCTCCATTTTCTGGATGATTAACTGCTCATTTCACCTCCTTCCACTTGCAGCACTGTGCGAAATGTATGAGTATGTTAATTTTCTGCCCTATTTCTCCTGGGGACAGGCACATGGAATTTCTCCAATGTTCCCTTCACGCAGAACATGAACCATGAGTAGTTACCCGGGTTGACCTCTAAAAATGTGCAGATCTCATGTGCAAACTGCAGTTCTGGTAGCCATGCCCTTCACTCTTTTGAAGGAAAAACGTGCAGCATCCACTGATGCTGAAGCTGCTCCAGAACTTAGTTGCTATTCTTGTTCTATCGTATACCATGTTCAAAAGTGTTATTGGCCACCAGTTCTTAATATACTCTCTAGCTTTATCTCCTTTTGGAATACTGATTATAATCTCTTCCTTTTGTGTAACTGTCATCTCTCCTAGGTAAATTTCATCAAGAGTGGACAACAAAACACACCCAGCTGTCACCAGAAAAAAACCCAAAAAACTTACATTTCATCCGTACCAGGGCTTGTATCATTTTTTTCATATTTTTCAAAGCTGTGAATGTTTCTCCTAATGTTATTCATCCTTCTAAGGCACAGGATTCTGTCTTTGTTAATTTTGGAAGGTTATGTACGTATGTGTTGAGGTCTAGTTCCTGTGTGTTTCTTACTGCATATAGTGATTGATAAAAATTCTTTGTTTTTTAAGCATTTCGTAAGTTTCAGTTAATAATACTTCTCCTCAGTTTGATATTAGTTTCATCTTCTTCTTTTTTTTTAACTAACACAATGCCTTTTTTCAAGGGAACAAAATATATATATTTTCTCATCCTTTGCGGCCCACTTAGCTCTCAATCTCAGCATTATGCCCTCTGTTTTCTTATTTCTACTGCTTGTTAATTTTACTTTTTTTTTCTTATTTCTAATGTTACTTATTTTTCTTTTTTTTTTTTTTATCTCATAACATTATGTTGTCAGTAAACAAGTGGGGTAGTTTTTGCTCCCATAAGGAAACCTAACACAAAGTAACTTTTATTCAAGACTGGCACAGCCTTTTAAACTTGAATAAAGTCAGACAAATACAAAGACGAACAATCTAATAGTGGGGGGAAAACAAGCGCAGGCCAACAACTAAATTGTCTTCATAGTAATGACTTGGCAAAACTTTGAACTTAAGGGGGGGGGGGGGGGGGGGGGGGGGGGGGCAAGACGTTGAAGATGTAAAAACTGGGAACATGAAATTAAGAAAATATATTACAGGTATGAAAACTCTTCACTGGCTGCATAAGGGAACCATCGCAATCCCTTTTAAAGGCAGATATATTTGTATTGCCTGCTCCGAGGCCTTTCGTCCGCTGGGTCGGAACTCATCAGGGAGACACGGCTGGCTGTATCTGCGCTCCTGGCGTCAAATAGAGACACACCACAGTCCATAATACCGTGGTGTTCTCACCACCAAGGGTGCAAAAAAGAATCCAATAGCACCCCCGAAGCAGCCAGCAAAGAGTAGTAAAGGAAACCAAACGAAAAGTGTGTGTGGGGAGGAAAAAAGTTGCTGAAAAACTACAGATATCATGCAAATAGTATAAAATGTAGGGGGCAATCTTTGAGCCTACGCTTGAGGATCCACCCAAGGATGCAAGGGAGATCAAACTTAATGGATGCGTTTCTGAGAGTGTTGCTCAAATTTCCTGACCAACACTGCAGGTGCTTGTATCTCTCGGGCCTGGCTGACACCGGGATATATTATGAAAGGAAGCGTAGAGTACAACCCTGTCATGTAGTCTTAGACCAAAATGGAAATCCGTAGCATCATCTTAATCATCCTCATTCTCCGTGATCAACATAAAAAAAAAAATGTCTCAGATTCTGTGGCTCTTCATGCCCTGCTCTCATGGTGACCTCAGTTTCGACCTCTCCACGTCTGTGGCCTTGGTTTGGTTCCATCAGGGTCACCAGTATCAGCGAGTCCATGGGGGCTGTTGTTGGACGGATGTGGTGGCGCCCTCTGGAGGAAGAGCTCTGACTCACGCCGGCTCCGCGACTAAGCAATTATTGTCGTCAGTAGGGGGCTTAGTAGGTGGTGTCCTGCGTATGTTAGATCAGAACAGGTGCCACTGAACACCACTGAAGTGACTCGGCAGCAGTGCACTGTCTCCTCCGGTGGGTTGCCTCTTGATGATATGACATTGACTGCCGATCGGGCGGTGGCTGTGGACGGAATGTCGAAATGAGCAGCGTGGGTCCACTGCCTCTGAGGTGGCGCAGAGGTTGGGACAGCAAAAAAAAAGAAGAAAAAAAGAAAGAAAAAAAAATGCCACAAAGGAAAAGTTGAGCAGGTTGTCTATTTCTCTCACTGATCTGAAACCCAAATCACAGGCCTATGCCAAAGACCTCTGGCAAGAGGAATGGACCCAGCAGACAGATAACAAACTGTTTAAAATTTGTCCAAACCTGAAAGAGTCTTTACCATGTTCCCAAGGCGGCCGTAAAGACGAAACAGTCTTGTGCCGCTTGCACACAGGCCACTCGTTTAATACCCCATTCTTATCTCTCAGAAGGTGAAGAAGCTCTGTGGTGCATTCCATGTCATGTGCCACTTCACAATGAAACATATTCTTTTAAAGTGTTGGGACTTGCACGATGTGAGACACAAACATTTTACAGCAGAGTCCATGAAAATCCTGTTCAGAGATGTGTCCCACCTGATGTGATCTTTGAGTTTCTGAAAGAGATTAACATTTTTCATCTGATCTAAGATTTTATGGAAGAAAGGTTTTTAATGAAGTTTGTGGTACGTTTTTAGAAGATGAATTTTAAAGAGATGTGTGAAAGGTGTTTTTTTTTATGACTTGTGTGTTGATCTTAACATGGTGACAGACTTGATGTGGCCCTTTGCGGTCGGCTGGGCTACAAGCAACATTACCTTACCTTACCTTACCTTACCTTACCCTTATTTTGATCTTGCAGCTTTTTGCAAAGAATCTGCCGGCTCTCTAATGTACAAGGCATTGTTTGTCAATCTCTGTTCAAAACTCCCATCCTTTCAGAAAATATTCACTGATGGCTCCAAGTCTGAAGATGGAGTGGCCTGTGCAGCCTATTGCCCTGGTGCTCCTTCTCAAATATTATTAGAACATATTCCATCAGATGCTTCTGTTTATTCTGCTGAACTTACAGCCCTGGTTCTAGCATTGAAAATAATCTCTCAATCCACAAACCAGAACTTTGTGATTTTGTCTATTAGCTGTCAGCTTTAGAGGCCATAGCTGGCCGCAACCTCCATCATGCCGAACTTCTACACTTTTAAAAACTTTTTACCACGTTGAAAGCGGAAGGTCACAACATCGTTCTGGCTTGGGTTCCAAGTCATATTGGCATCAGAGGGAATGAAATGGCTGATCGCTTGGCCAAGAATGCCACAACAGGGAAACTGTCTAACATATCTATCCCCCCTGCACAGATCTTAAACCAAAACTTACTAATTATACTACTGGCAAAAAGTTAAGGGCCACCTGTCATTTTGACGTTAGTGTCTGAGTGTCTAAATAATAGGCTTGAAACGAAGTCACAATGACCCAAACTTAGTTAGACATATTGAACAGATGTTCCTTAACAGATCACAACACCTAAAAACCCACTGCGATACAAGGTGGGGCACGTGCGGAAACCACGTAAAACCGGTAAAACGGGTGCCTCTGGGAGCATATGAGTTTGAAAAAAGGGGCGAAATGCTCGTGGTCAATCATGATGCACATGCATGGCACCTCGTTCATGAACACAGATCAGACACCGTTGGCCACAAATCTGTAAACAGAACGGTCGTCTACGCCAGCCCAAAAAGCATGACACAAAGGCAAAGACTGGACCCTGCCGATCACGGACGTGCCTTAGCGTTGATTGTCGAAGGGATTTCTGGCCGCGAGGTGGCTAGGCGTCTGAACGTGTCCCTATTCCACTATCCAACGTCTTGTGAGAGAGGTTTCAGGCCACTGGCAGCGTGCAGGATCGGGACACGATCAAGCCATCCTTGGTGTACCAACAGACATGCGGACCGATTCCTCCTGCTGACTGCCATACGCAGTTGGACTGTCATCTCATCCACCTTAAGGCGTGTGAGCTCCTGCAGGCTGCAAATGTCAATGTCAGTAGAAGGACAGTTTGTAATCGTTTGCATGAGTTCGGGCTGTCATCCCGGAGACCAGCAGTCCGAGTACCACTTACTCCAGCTCACCGCAGAACATGGGCGGACTGGTGTCGTCATCACGTTCGCTGGACGAGGCAGCAATGATCTTGAATGCTGTTCACAGATGAGTCCCGCTTCACCTTGGCATTCAATGACGGCAGGACCCGAGTGTGGCAAAGGCCAGGAGAACGTTTTTGCTGCTGACGCCACAGTTCGTGAGGTGGATCGTTACGGAGGGGGTTCTGTGTTGGTCTGGGTGGCTTCAGTCGTCAAGACAGAACTCCCCTGTATGACATTCAAGGCATGCTGACAGGGGTGTGGTAACGTGATGAGATTGTGAGGCCCCTGATCCAGCCCACCCTTCAGGCCACGGGTAACGCTGCTGTTTTGCAAGACGACAACGCATGTCTACACCGAGCCCGTGTCGTGGACGATCATCTGCAGCAAGAGGGGATCATCCGGATGCAGTGGCCATCTGGCTCACCCGATCTGGCTCCAATTGAGCACCTCTGGGATGTCCTTGGACGGCGGGTAGCCCACAACCACCCCCAGCCTGTTGACGTGGCCCAGCTCACTCTCTTTCTACACCGAGCCCGTGTCGTGGACGATCATCTGCAGCAAGGGGATCATCCGGATGCAGTGGCCATCTGGCTCACCCGATCTGGCTCCAATTGAGCACCTCTGGGATGTCCTTGGACGGCGGGTAGCCCACAACCACCCCCAGCCTGTTGACGTGGCCCAGCTCACTCTCTTTCTGCAGCAGGAGTGGCAGGCCATACCGCGTGACACTCTTTGGACCCTGGTGGACTCCATGCGTCGACGTTGTGCCGCTTGCCTGGCAGCAAACGGTGGCTACACTCGGTACTGAATGGTGCAGTTTTCAGTTGTGGCTTATGTGACGATCCTGAGGAAGGGTGATTGGACATTACAGCCCGCTCTCCGCGTTTGATTTGTTGATTTCGTGCAATGGTCCAATGAATTTGTTCTTGAATAAATTTGGAAGATTTTGCGTCCGTTCTTCTTTACATTGGCTATAGTGTTTTGGTCTGGGAGACAGCGTTGGCAATGGCCCTTAACTTTTTGCCAGTAGTATATGTCAGAGACCTCTGGCAGGAGGATTGAAATACACAGACGGATAACGAACTCTTTCAGATCCGCCCAAACCTAAAAGAGTTCCTCTGATCCATGTCCTTTAGCCGCAAAGAAGAAAACGGTTTTATTCCGGCTGCACACCGGCCATTCGTATTTACTCATTCATACCTTTTTAAAGAGTGAAGAAACTCCGTGGTGTTTTTCCCTAAAGGTGAAAGTGATTTTTACCGCTCTAAAAAGGTCGAAAATGTTTAATTATTTCCTTGATATATCTTGTGACGTGACAAGACATAGGATGACAGTAAGAAGTTGTAGTTAGTGAATGTGTGAGTCGAGAGGTGGGTGAGAAGAATGGAGTGAATAGAAAGAAGAAAGAATATTTATACTGATATGTGATCGGAAAAAAAATAATCTAGTTAAATCACTGTAATATTGAAAAATAAGTCTTGTTCATCTTTTCCCCTAAAGTATTAAATGATGTGAGTGTTGGTGACCTCTGAAGTGAGCAATGAAAATTATTGTACATAAATTATTTGAAAATGTATTCTGATTCCTGTTGTGGAAAAAATAAAAAGGGACGAACGGAAATCGTTCCTCGATATGTAATTACACACATCTAATGATGATGATGATGAACATTCTTTTCTTGATAAAAAGGGATGAATGGAAATCATTCCTTGATACGTAATTGGACACATCTAGTGATGATGTGAAAAGATAAAAACATTCTTTTCTTGATAAAATGGAACAAAAGGGAATCGTCCCATTATATGTAATAATTGTATTATTGGTTCTTTGAAAGAGGTTCCTTGTGGAAATCTTTTCCTTCAATGTGAACAAACATAGTGTTAGTCAAGGAAATTTGTCTATTGTAATGTATCCACTGTATTGAAACTAGGTAGATTTTATAATGGGTATTTTTCTCCCATACTCCATAAAATTTTATTACGTGAAGTGTGACTGCTAGTGACAAACAAGAACGATATATATGTAGGAAGTAGGCTAGATAATCAAGGTAGCTATCAGTTCACCAAGTGTCGGTGAAGCCCCTGTGTCCGACCTGGAATTGATTGCCATCTGGGTGTGGGGTGCAGCCGCTGTCTCTGCCCCGTGGGGGTGACGAGAGGCTGACCAAGTGATCAGTAGACATGGTATGTGTACTGCCAACCGGGTGTGGGGGTGCAGCGGGAGTCCAGCTGTCGTCTCCGCCCCGTGGGGGTGTTGAGAGGCTGTCCGTGTGGTCAGCAACAAGCTGGTGTGTGGCTTCAGAGTTTGTCGGGACGACGACTTGTGCTCTTCTGTCGTGTGGGAGTCCCTGGAGGACTCCACAAATTTCTTCCATGAGCGGCTTCGTTTTCCGTTGAGTCGACGTGTGTTCTTCTGTTGTGTGGGAAGGACTGACTGGAAGGACTCCATGAACTGCTCCCATGAATGGTTTCTGAACTGTGTGAGGACTGTGTGACTAGGGCCAGATGCGGCCAAGTGCATAGACTGTGGTGACACTGCTGTGGGTGCTAGCTTGGTTTGATGTGACAATATAGTATCAAGTGTCGCTGTGCACCCTTTGGTGGTGGTGGAGAACTTTATGATGAGCCTGTTTATGCTTGTTATATAATATATATTCATTATGAATTCATGGTTCAGGCAGCAAAAGAAAAAAAAGAAACTTGTTGCCTGGTTATCTATGTTTGTGTGGTGTGGGTGTGTGTAGGTAAAAGTCGTACACACATCCAAACTTCTTCAGGTGAGAGTCAGACAGCAAAACACGCACCGCAGACTGTCACATAACAATCCACATTTATTCAACAGCCCTTCAAGGTTTTTATCACTGTTTCATTCAATCCATTTGGTGTTTTCTTTTACGTTTTGAAAATAAGAATGTTTTAAACAGATGGGTAAATCTTCAACTTAAGATCCAAACCTTTTCATACCAACAAAAAATGCCAGCATACGTCCGGATCTACTATGCACGCTTCCAAAGACCTGGACAACCGGATGGGGCACGGTTTTGTAATACACGGCGGAGTCCTGGTCCACTGTGCACATAGCCTTTGTTTGTGGGTTGCAGGGTTGATGGGTAGGCAGATGAGTAGGTTAACACTAACAGTAACTGTACTTATGAGTTGTTATGCTGGGTGTCACAGGTTACCTGCCCTTTCTAGCTCCTGTCCCTCTCCCGATTCCGCACCCCCAGACAAAGGACCTTCTTCAGAGAGAGTATGCAGTCTATGATTCAACAGCGCAAGGCCATCGGATCAGTAAGCTGCTTGTTTACTACTCAGTGTATGTCTGATTTGTTGGGAGTGGAGTCTGTCTCTTGATGTCTTGGGTGTATCAATTGTTGTTTGTCTGTTGTTGTTTTTTCCACTAGATGAGCGCATTATATACCATTTTATGAAGACTTTATAAAAAACGTGAACTCAATCATGATTCCCTAAAATGGTCAGTCATGATACCCTAAGATGGTCGTGACTAAGATTCCCTAAGTTGGAACATGGCTACCCTAGTGGTGGGACTGAAGATCCACTAAAGTCTCTGCAACGAAGAAACTTAGCCAAGGAATGAAGAGAGAGAGATGAAATGTCACAGAGAGAGAGAGAGAGAGAGAGAATGGCAGATAGACAATGTCAGTGATATACAGACTGTGATTACAGACAGACTGTAGATAGACAGGTGGATGGACAGAGACTGTAGATAGACAGGTGGATGGACGGAGACTGTAGATAGACAGGTGGATGGACAGAGACTGTAGACAGACAGGTGGATGGACAGAGACATATGTTAAGACAGTCGGGTGGAAAAAAAAGGTATTGGAAGTCATGTCAAGCATTGTTTCATAATGCGTGTTTTACACAAAAAAAGTCATTTAGTTAGACGATTTCAAAAGAAAAAAAAGATGAATATCACTCAGAATTGCTTTGTTTGAAAAAAAAAAAAAAAAAAAATCTGTTTGCATATCTCGTTTATTTAGGACTAGCAGATCATGATCGAAGTAGGATATGGAGAAAACATTTAGACCTCAACTTCGTTTCTTTCCCTGTTTTTTTTTCCGGAGTGATTCAAGTACCTCTCTCTCTCTCTCTCTCTCACTCTCTCTCTGTCTGTCTCTCTCTCTCTCTCTCTCTCTCTCTCTCTCTCTCTCTCTCTCTCTCTCTCTCTCTCTCTCTCTCTCTCTCTCTCTCTCTCTCTCTCTCTCTCTCTCTCTCTCTCTCTGTGTGTCTCTCTCTCTGTCTGTCGCTCAGTCTCTCTCTGTTTTCCCCTGATTCTGTGTCTGGGGAGATTCAAGTTTGTGTGTGTGTGTGTGTGTGTGCATACCTGCATCTCTGTGTGTGTGCACGCATTGTGTGTGTGTGTGTGTGTGTGTGTGTGTGTGTGTGTGTGTGTGTGTGCATGTGGGAGTGTGTGTGTGTGTGTGTATGTGTGTGTGTGTGTGTGCGTGTGTGTGTGTGCAGCACAAATGTGTGGATTTTCTGCAACTGTTGATGAATGCTGAAGACGTTGACAACACCACAGGATCTTGGAAACGTGAGTGAACATGTTGAACTTTACTTAGATATGTTTCTCTGTGTGTGTGTGTGTGTGTGTGTGTGTGTGTGTGTGTGTGTGGATGCATGCATATGTGTGTGTGTATGTGTGTGTGTGTTGCTTGCGTGCGTGCGTATGCATGTGTGTGTGTGTGTGTGTGCGCGCGCACAATTATCAGGGTCAGCTGTTGTTGGGTATTTGGCAGTACATTATGGGTTCAGCTGATATACTACCCACGTTTGTTGGACTGGTTTTTGAAATTACTCACAAGATTTGCGTGTGTTGGTGTGTATTGTATTTTAACTCATCAAGTGAACCACCACCGTTGTTTTGAGCAAATGTTGTCATTTTATTGAAGGAAATTGTCAGAAAACATTTCTTTCACTGCTCTGAAAAAAAGCGTTTGTAGATGTAGCATTTGGAAAATAAACATACATACATACATACAAAAATTATGATCCAAAAGTTTTTTTTGCAGGCCTGTTACTGAACTGATGAATTCTAAACTGTGCAAATGAAAAGCAAAACTTTAGACCCTTAGCCTGCTTCCATTGCTGACGTCTTGTCTCACTATGTCCTTGAAATCTTCTGTCTTCCTCTGACCCAAGCAAGTGTAACATATCTCAAACCTTATGGTCATTGGTCCTCAGCATTCTGTGCATTACAGTTTTGGAATTCTCTTCCATAACAGATTAATGAAGCTTCTCCTGACCCTTTAAGTGGCACTAGAAATATCTTGACAAGCCTTTTTATAGTGGTTAGGTTTTTCTCTGTCTCTCCATCTGCCATCTCTCTCGGTCTAGGCATCTGGTGTGTGTGTGTGTGGTTAGGCAGATGGGGAGAGAGGTCTGGATAACTGAGCAAGGAGCGTTGGTAACTGCTTTTGTCAGACGGAACAATGTTGTGATGTGTCCGTGTTTTCCGAATTGATTATAGAATGTCGTTTTACACTTGTATTCTTTTTTTTTTTTTTTTTTTTTTGCTGTTCCAACCTCTGCGCCACCTCAAAGGCAGTGCATCCACACTGCTCGTTCCAACACCTGTCCACAGCCACAGCCCGGTCGGCCCCGCCGCAGCCCCGGCACCGGCAATCCACAGGGAGCAGTCGATGTCAAGTCGTCAAGAGGCAACCCACCGGAGGAGACAGTGCACTGCTGCCGAGTCACTTCGGTGGTGTTCAGTGGCGACTGTTCTGATCTAACATACGCAGGACACCACCTACTAAAGCCCCTACTGACGACAATAATTGCTTAGTCGCGGAGCCGGAGTGAGCTCTCCCTCCATCCAACGACAGCCCCCATGGATTCGCCGATACTGGTGACCCTGACGGAACCAAACCAAGACTACAGACGTAGACATCAAAGTTGAGGTCACCAAGAGAGCAGAGCATGAAGGGCCACAGAATTTGAGACATTTTTTTTTATGCTGATCGATGAGAATGAGGATGATTAAGATGATGCTACGGATTTCCATTTCGGTCTGAGACTACATGACAGGGCTGTACTCTATGCTTCCTTTCATAATATATCCCGGCGTCAACCAGGCCCTAGAGATACAGGCACCTGCAGTGTTGGTCAGAAACGCATCCATTAAGTGGATGAAACTCGACTGTGTGGTCCCAGTCTTCCCAACTGAGTCTGCAGCAAACTCAACTCTGGGTAGGAGCCGGTCGGGGCAAAAACCCAAATGAATGTGATGGGATTCAAACCCACGATCTCCCAGCCGGGATACACTTGTATTCTGGTACACAGGTGATTGAGGAAGTGTGGACATGTGTGGTATCTTTTTATCATACATATTGGGAGGGGGTGGGGTACTTATTCCAACTTCTCGTTCTTGTCTTTTTCTTTTCTTTCTTTCATCTTTTTTAACCTTCTTTCTGTCTTTTGTTGTTGTTGTTTTTGTTGTTGTCACTGCTGTCTTGCCTTCCATGCCAGTTTCATTGGCACTATTCCTCGCTGCTCATTGTGCCTCCCCGTCCACAGTCACATCTGGTGTGTCCAACCATAGCCCCCACACCAGCAATTCACGGGGAGCAATCAGTGTCAAGTAATCACGGGCAACCCGCCAGAAGAGACTCCGCATTGCTACCAAAAGTCACTGGTTGTTTTCAGTGTACTTGTTCTGATCGCACATATGCAGGGCACTGCCTACTAAGTCTCCTACTGATAATGATTGCTTAGGTGTGGAATCAGCGTGAGATAGTGTCCGCTTCCGAAGAGCACCTGCTCATCTGCCTAGCAACAGTCCCCATGATAAGCACTGTGGCTGATGGAGAAACTGCATGTTATAAGTACACACTGTTATTGATAGTATCGTTATTATTACCATTGTTATTATCCTTATTACTTTGATTATCAGCATTATCATCATCATTAGTACTGTCATTATTAGACTAAATTATGAGGGATCGTTGATGTTGCAAAGTGTTGACATATGATGTGACCCCTTTCTCCTCCTCCATCTACATATTTCTGATGTCCTCCAGACGCCTGAATATCTGATCTATCATTCTGCTTACCCATGTTTCATACAGTTGATTATGCAGTTGTCACTATCAGTCTGAGTGTTGTTTCGAACAGTGATCTTTAATATCTGACTGGACCTCTCAAATGGTACAGACCCTCTCAGTCTCCCTGTTCTACAGCTGATAGTTTTATCTTCTCTTCTGTCTGTATGTGGACTGCTGAAAGAGGTTCCAGAGAGGACATGTTTTTCCTTACTTAGTCCTTGTCTTTTGGAATAGCTTGCCATCTCATCTGACCTGCCCAACTCACAACGTTGGAAATCAAAAAGTCAGTAATATACCACAGCTGCATTTTGTACAGTTAACGAAGACGGGCCAGATCGAGCCATGATAAGTCAAGCTGTGTGTGTGTGTCTGTGTCTGTGTGTCTGTGCGTGTGTGTGTGTCTGTGTGTCTGTGCGTGTGTGTGTGTGTGTGTGTGTACGCGTGCACACGTGCACAAAACAACACCCTTTATGATGTGAGTTAGTGTGCCCATGTAGTGGAGGGAAGGGTATGAGCCCCCTCCCCCTCGAGCATTGACCCTTGTATCTCAGATATAATTACAACCGATTAAGTTTGGAAAGCAAATTCTCTAGCTCAAAACTCGAAAAATGTAAGCCTTCTGTCAGGATCAGATTGTGTTTAAATATCGCCAAAAGAAAATTTATGGAAGGCTCAAGTTAATTGACTAGTAGTCTGAATTGAACCTATACATGAGATGCACTGAGCCTGATGTTTACAGATTCAGACCAATGATACATTAGATTTAGTCTAAGAAACCTATAATTCAAAGTTTTTTTTGTCACGCAGAGGAATTTGATCAATTAGTAATTGTCACTTCACATCGCACGCATACACACGCATGCATGCATGTACACACGCACACACACACACCAGGAACTATAGGCTATGTGTAAAATAATGTAAGAGTTTGTGATTGATATTCAGTGTGTTGGAACAGACAACACTCTCATGTTAATTAAATCCTAATTGTCCATGTTCTGGCTTTTAACATAAACGAACAGCAAAAAAAAAGTTCAAAAGTTTACCTCATGGAACTAAGTGTGTGTGTGTGTTTGTGTGTGTGTGTGTGTGTGTGTGTGTGTGTATGCGCGTTTGCGCATGTGTATGTGCGTGTGTATGTGTGTGTGTGTGTGTGTGTGTGTGTGTGTGTGTGTGTGTGTGTGTGTGTGTGAACAGTATCTATCAATGTGAAGGAATAAAAAAGTCTTCGATTAGTGTACGTGGTATGCAGTGACGCTTTGGAGCCAAATTCTGAATAATGCATCAATCCAATTCATCTGGAAATTTTTAAAAAACGCACCCTTTCCTCTATTTTTCTTTATGTGTTGTTCGTGAGAAAGAGAGCAACAAGTTTCCATTACTTTAATTATTATCATGATGATGATGATGATGTACATGACAATGATGGTGATGATGACGCTGATGATGGTGATGATGACGATCATCATCATCATAATCATCACAATGATAATGATGATGGTGGTGGTGATCAACAGACCTACATCTATTCACATGCTGCTGCGTTTCTAGGCAGCTGAATCTCTTATCATACAAATGTTCATGTGTCTGCACACGGATGCACACCCAGGTCTGACAACTGAAGAGATCATGGGCCAGTTGATGACCTTTTTCATTGCGGGCTACGAGACAACAGCAAACCACCCTGCAGTACCTGGCCTTCAACCTGGCCAAGCACCCTGACGTGCAGCAGCGTATCATGAAGGAGATAGAGACAGAGCTGGGGAAGGTCAGTGTAGAGAGAGATCAGGGGAAAGGACGGTAATGTGTAGAGGGACAGAGGTCAGAAGCATGGGAGGGAAGGGTAACACATTTAGAAGAAACAAAGTAGTTACACCTATGGAAATGTATGGGTGTTGTCAATTGAAGTGCGAAAAAAAAAAAAAAAGGCAAACACTAGTCCAATTGCATATTGATTTCAATCTTATCATGGAGCGAATTTTTGCATTTGCAGGTGTGCACATGTGGGATGCACTGGACATTTTGCAGCTTTACCATCTTGCTCCCTCTCCTTTCCTTTTCCTCCGTCCAGCCCTGAAAGGGCTCTGTGTGATCGGATGGACAATCATGAATCTTAAACCCCTACTTCCCTCGCATCCTCCGTGCCCCTTCTTTCTCTCTTCCTCTGTGAGAGAGAGGGGAGAGAGAGAGAGTGAGTGAGAGAGAGAGACTGCATGAGCGCTTGTGGATTTTGTTTCTGTTTTGTAGGTTGTGAAGTAAGAGAGTTTCCCAACACTCTGTGACAAAGGATAGACAACCAGTTTTGCACTCGGGCAAATTTTGACGACCAAATAAATAAAAAGGAAGTGTGTTACAGCATCGGTGGAACTATACACCACGGGGCAATTTAAGAACACTTTTCAGTGTCCAAATATAACAGAAATGTACACAGACAGTCCTGATTCAGAGATCGGCGGAGTGGAGAGAGAAACAAGATGAGAAGTAAGGTCTATGGGCAGGAGATTAGGGTAGGCCTTGAACAGGAATTCAGGAATACATCAGAATATGGACCACAATAACAAAATCAAACAAAAAATGCACTAATGCAAATGTACTACAATGATCTACATAGGTGCAGCTTAGAAATCATTTGTATATTATTTCCATTCGCTTTGACATTACCTCGAGTTGAACTACACACGAACCACATCCAGGCTTAGTTTACCATTTATGGTATTGCTTTAACAAAACACACAAAAAATCAGGTGATCAGATCATTGAAGGAACTTTCTGGAAACACCTGCCTTTCTTTACAAAGTCAGGATTTCTTCAGTAGCCCAGGACAACCTGTTGCCCTGGTGCTCCTTCTCAAAGACTGTTAGAACATATTCCTTCAGATGCTTCTGCTTATCCTGCTGAAGTTGCAGCTCTGGTTCTGGCACTGAGGATAATCTCACAATCTAAGAAGAGGGCTTTTCTGGTTCTGTCAGATTCACTGTCTTTCTTCCAGTCTCTGGGTCCTGCTGTTTCTCTCTCCTGCACTGTGGTTAAAACCATCTGTATGTGGAGGTGGGGGCAGGAAGGAGTCACACAGGAGCTTCATTGGTTGCATTCCATGGGAGAGATGTGACAAGAGGATGTCCTGGATTCTAAGGTTGTGGGTTCTGCTTAAGATCGATAGTTGGGATAGTGTGTTGGCAAGGGGTCGGGCATTCGCTGAAGGCATGAAGGAGAGAGACGTCACTCCCACATACACACTTGCTGTCCAAGGAGGTATCCCTCCGACACTCCATTCCTAAACTCCGCACCAACTGGAGATGTTTTCAAGAGAGTTTGTGGCTTTACTTCCTCTTCCCAAGAACATTAAGGTAGAGCCACCCTTTGTCTCTCATTTTGTCTTGAGGAAGTCCACGTGTGCACAGGTGATAGCTTTGTTCGCAACTTCAGTCAATGCCCAAGCTCAGTTGGCGCACCATCCTCTGTTCAGGCCTTGGCTGCTTGGTCTGTCATCTCATTGCCCTGTATGCCAGTGTGGGATGGGAGTAACATGAATGTAATCCATGCCCTTGCATGTAATCTGGTGAGCCAGTGAGAGAATCTCTGCCTGAATCTCTTTCCTGCTTCTCCGTGCTCCAGCTGCCAGCGCCTGTAATGAAGACTTGGGATCGGACTGGCTCGCAGTGACTGTAGGGGACCAAGGCATGTCATTGTCCACGATAAATGACATGGGTACTGCAAGCACTCAGCTGTGAAGATGCTAATATCCTTGTTTAGATGGTACTGCTTTGAGATCTCCAGTCTTAGGATCACAAAGGTTCATCCAGCTTCCCCATCTGCAGGATGAAACTGCCCTCGTATATATGAAGGTGGTAGCTAAACCGTTCATCCAGTCATGCCTTTGCCCAGAGGGCAAGCACAATGGATCACTCTTTTTCATGGCATCCTTACCATGAATCACCAGTTTTTTGTTTGTCTGGGTTTCTCTATCTCTCCATCTCCCATGGAGGGTAGGGCATCGTACCCATGCGTGCCACCTGTTGAGGCCTTGCGTGTCTGTTCACCCAGACATTCACAGTCTGGGAGTGAACTGGTCAAGATTGATTGTGTAGCAAGAGCTTTTTTTCCTTGTCATGTGGCGCTTCGCCAGGTTTGTGTCAAGGCAGTCTTGGATAGTATTGAGATCTGTCAAAGTACGGGTTTCATAGTTGGCACATCTGTGGTGGCACTCATTCTTGACCATTTCTAAGCCACACACAGGTTTAGACAAGAGGGATTGGGAAATGAACATTAAATGAGGAAGGATACTTAATATTGTAACAACCAGAATGACAGGTGGTTCGTTTTTTGGTGCACATAATACCAGCAATGATAATGAGAAAAATATCACCCATTTATGGTCACAGTTTTGATGAGCATGAAGACTTATTTTATTTAATGATGGAGGGAAAGTTCTTGTCAGCTACAGACTATTGACGTGTTGTGCTCACAATATAGGAATAGCAGATTTCTGTTTGCATACAAATGTATTCATTTTCAAGAGTTACTGTTGTGCATGCACCGATTGCAATATATTTTGTGTTTCAACTTTGATGTGCTTAGGCTGGAATATGGTAGCAAGTTGTCACTAGCATTAGCTGTTACAGAACACTGACTCACAATGGTATAATGGAATTGCGCTGCCATGTTGTATATGTGTGTGTGTGTGTGTGTGTGTGTGTGTGAAATAATCCATCCAGACATCTATAACTTCAGCCTCCAAATGAGGGTGGTGAAACATCTAAAGACTGCCCTGAGGGGAAAAAGAGCCAGAAAAAACATGTGCATTGTCCACTGTGTAACCAGGTATATTTTTCTGCACAGTTATGTGTAGCTCCCGTTGTCTGAAGGTGAAGGATTGTGATGTTGTCAGGAGGAACCGACGTATGATAACGTGTACAAGTTGAAGTACCTGGACCAGACCATTCACGAAACACTTCGAATGAATGTATCCACCGGCCACATTGTAAGTGTAATTTTATGTATACCATCCCCCCCCCCCCCCCCTTGGTCTTTCCCTGTCGACTGCGTTGGGCCCCGATCGTGGCTCAGACGAGAACCGTTATACCACCACTGCTAAACATCCGGGTTGATCAGTTCACGTGACTCGCTGGTATCCATTGTGCAGCGTGCCGTCATTGGTTATTTTACATTTGTTGGTCCGCCACATGAAGGAAGGGGGGACGGAAGGGGGGCAGGGTACATGGTTACTTACAGGAGTGATAGGCTTTGGCCTGATCAAACTAGAAGATCGTTTCTGGGTGATTGTAGGTGTTTTGAAAGCACTTTAGAGATCAATAAAAGTGGTGATTTGAAGAGAACAATTTATAACTTTTGTTTGTTTATTATTTTAGTTTGGAAACAGTGTGGGCGTGTCACGAGTGGGCGTGCCTCCAATGAAAGCTGTAGCCCTGCCCCCTCCTTATAAGCTAGTGATTCAGATTTTATTCTTATTTATGATTTTATGCATGACTTCATTTTTCATAGAATGAATAAGTAATGCTGGTCATTTTTTTTTTTCTTTCTGAAAATCAGACTAATTAGTGGAAACTGAGTCAAGCTCTCTGTAACATCTCTTGCACCATTATGAAAAACAATGAAATGAACAGAAGACTTAGGATATATGTTTTTTCTTGTGTGATCCAATCTGGAAGCACTACTGCAGAGAGAGAGATGCTGAGAGTGAGTTGAAGAAAGAGGAACTGTACTGTTGGCCATCCTACTCATGTGCGCTGGCTGGGAATGTTCTGGATGTGACGTGGGACTCTGCTCCAAGTGCTTTTCAACCTTCCACAGAAGACCCAAGGCCCTAACTTTGTTCTGTGTCTTCCAAGGACATATTCTTCTTGTTTTCTCCCAAGTTTCAAGTGTTTTGACATTCAAGCAGGAAAACTGTGGTGTTTCAAACAATGTGGCTGACGTTTTGGATTACTTTTTTTTCACCAGTGTTCTGGATTACACTGTGAAGAATATCTTCAGCTGCCATCAGGGTACTGTCTTGTAATTATTTTTTTTTTCAGATTCCTCATTATCTCTAGTTTAAAAAAACATATAATTTTACCTATCTAGCTTCAAGACAAGCCTGCACAAACCCCATTTCCTTATATAGTGAAATTCGATTGTCCGGATGCTGAATTATAGGTACATCATTTGAGGCACAATTCATTATACATAGCTCAAGTCAAGAGAATTATCAGCTTTCCCATGTTTCCAGCACATATTTGTCTTCATTTTATCTCAAGTCTGAAGTGTTTAGGTAGTACAGAAGAAAAAAACTGTGTCTCTCCTAACATTTGACTTACTTTTCAAATAACTTTTTCAGAAATTTTGCCTGCTTATATTTTGAGGTCAGTCTCCAAGTAGGTACAACCCACAGTATTTTCAGTTATTTCACTAAATCTACAACATCTCTAGTTTCTAAAATGTATAGGTTTGCATATCTAGTGCAAATAATATGTATGCAGAAGCCAAATTCTCAAGTGTGGTGTGTGACGAGTTTCCCGTCCTAGATTTTAACTAGTGGTGCATGACGTAACGCAACGTAGGAACATGGTGAAAGCTCTTTCAGGTTTGGACAGATTTTGAACTGTTTGTTATCCGTCTGCAAGTTCCATCACTCTTGCCAGAGGTCTGCGCTGCTGAATGACTTGGGTGTTGTTGAGAAGTACGCATTCTGAATGAACATACATCGAAGGCTACTGCGTCTCCTGCTGACAAACCATTTTGTTCTCCAGCCAGCACGAGTTGACGTCCCATCAAGTGGGTGCCATGACATTTATCCTGTGACACTGCCCATGAATTTGCCAGTGCCGAGTGCTCTGACTTGCCTTTATCAAGGATACAGAGAGGAGATTAAAGCTGTGGTCATCAGGAGAGCAGAGCATAAAGTGCATTGAGAGTCCATGGTTCAACGTTTCCTGAGGCCACCTTTACAATGTGTGTCGAGAGGGAGGAGTGGTGGGGGGGGGGGGAGGATGGAAGGGAGGGGTTTAAGGTGGAGTGGGCGTGGTGGTACACAGTACTTCCTCCGCGGAAAACATTCTCCAGAGCAAAGGGATGAATGTACTTTACCATTGGACGCATTTATTCAGGATGGTCTCATGGTTGGATGTGATTTTAACCTCCCACCTCCCGTGCTCTCCCTCTCCCCCCCCCCCCCCCCCCCCCCCCCCCCCCCCCCCCCCCCCCCCCCCCCCCCCCCCCCCCCCCTTTTGATTTGTGTGTGCTGAGACTGCAAACATGTGTGCATGCATTTGAATTTACATTTGCATGTTATCACTGTATTTTTATCTTTTTCTCTTAATTTTCGTTTGTTTATTTGTGTTGTCATTCAAGTAATATAAATAAGTACACCCACAAGATATAAGGTTCTCTTTGTCTTCCATTTCGCGTATGTGCTGGATGAATAGGTACAAAATGCAAAAATGGTGTAGAGTGTATATGATTGTTCCACAGTGAGAGCAAAACTTACCTTTTTGTTTTTTTTTTTTTTTTTCCCTAAATAATGTTATGAGGATTTATTTGCAGACACTGAAGATGGCGAACTCATCATTTTTGTTAATCTCTCTCCTGATGTTGACCTGCCCAATACAGGATAACACGCCAGGCGTCTGACACGGTGACCATCAAGGGGGTGACCATACCCCAGGGCTTTGGGGTGTTGATCCCTTCTTCTGAGATCATGAGGAACCCACAGTACTACCCTCAGCCAGACGTTTTTTAACCCAGACAGGTGAGACTTTCTGTTCTATTGCTTCTCCCTCTTTGGCTCTTTTCCTCTCTGCCTTTTAGCCTTTGTCACACTAAGGAAAGTCTCTAATTCAAGTGTTCGCTCCTACCTCGCTTGTTGACACTTGACAGTTGAGACCATCAAGGTAAGCGAGCACAAGAGCAACTGCTCGCCCAGGATTGGGAACTGAACTGCTCAACTTTTCAGGCGAGATGTGATTAGATGTTGTGACGTTCAGTGTTTTACCCTGTATGAAGGATAATGTGTGACTTTCAGTGTTTTTACCTGTGTGTGAGGGATAATGTTTGACATTCAGTGTTTTACCCTGTATGAAGGATAATGTGTGACTTTCAGTGTTTTACCCTGTGTGAAGGATAATATGTGACAGTCAGTGTTTTACCCTGTGTGAAAGATAATGTGTGACATTCAGTGTTTTACCCTGTGTGAAGGATAATGTGCGATGGTAAATGTTATACCATGTATGAAGGATAATGTGTGATGGCAAGTGTTTTATCCTGAATGAAGGATAATGTGTGATGGCAAGTGTTTTTACCCTGTATGAAGGATAATGAGTGATGGTAAGTGTTCTATCCTGAATGAAGGATAATGTGTGATGGCAAGTGTTTTACCCTGTGTGAAGGATGATGTGTGATGGCAAGTGTGTTTACCCTGTATGAAGGATAATGTGTGATGGTAAGTGTTTTACCCTGTATGAAGGATAATGTGTGATGGTGTGTTTTATCCTGAATGAAGGATAATGTGTGATGATAAGTGTTTTTACCCTGTATGAAGGATAGTGTGCGATGGTGAGTGTTTCACCCTGTGTGAAGGATAATGTGTGACATTCAGTGTTTTACCCTGAATGAAGGAAAGCATGTGATGTTTGGTGTTTAGCCCTAAATGAGGGAGAATATGTGACTTTAGGTGTTTTACCCTAACAAAGGATCATGTGTGATGTTAAGTGTTTTTTACCCTGACCGAGGGATAATGCATGACGTTAGGTGTTTCTGCCTGAATGAAACATAATGCGTGACGTGAAAGGTTTTACCCCCTCCTGAAGCATGGTACGTGACATGAATGGTGTGAAGTGTTTGTCCCTGACAAAGGACAATGTGGGACGTGAAATGCTTTACCCTGAATGATGGATACTGTGTGATGTCAAGTGTTTTACCATGAATGAAGAATACTGTGTGATGTCAAGTGTTTTACCCTGAATGAAGAATGCTGTGTGACGTCAAGTGTTTTACCCTGAATGAAGAATACTGTGTGACGTCAAGTGTTTTACCCTGAATGAAGAGCGCAGTGTGACGTCAAAGTGTTTTTACCCTGAATGAAGAGTGCTGTGTGACGTCAAGTGTTTTACCCTGAATGAAGAGTGCTGTGTGACGTCAAGTGTTTTACCCTGAATGAAGAGTGCTGTGTGACGTCAAGTGTGTTTTACCCTGAATGAAGAGTGCTGTGTGACGTCAAGTGTTTTACCCTGAATGAAGAGTGCTGTGTGACATCAAGCGTTTTACCCTGAATGAAAAATACTGTGTGATATCAAGCGTTTTACCCTGAATGAAGAATACTGTGCGACGTCAAGCTTTTTTACCCTGAATGAAGAATACTGTGTGACGTCAAGTGTTTTACCTGACTGAAGAATACTGTGTGACGCCAAGTGTTTTACCCTGACTGAAGAATACTGTGTGACGCCAAGTGTTTTACCCTGAGTGAAGAATACTGTGTGACGCCAAGTGTTTTTTACCCTGACTGAAGAAAATGCGTGACGTTAAGTGTTTTACTCTGACTGAAGGAAAATGCGTGACTTTAGGTGTTTTACCCTGAAGTAAGGATGGTGTGTGACGTCAAGCTTTTTACCTGAATGAAGGATGATGGGTGATGTTAAGTGTTTTACCTGAATGAAGAATAGTGTGTGACGTTAAGTGTTTTACCTGAATGAAGAGTAATGTGTGACATTAAGTGTTTTACCTGAATGAAGAATAATGTGTGACGTTTAAGTTCTTTACCTCATCTTCAGTACCTTATTTATACTTACTGTTCTATGTAAATGTTATGTTGTAATATTTTTTTTTATCTTATTCTGCTGAGGCATGCATGCATGTATGTGAGCACACATGCATGCATGCAAGGCATGCTCACACAAGTCCACTGATTATACGCTCATGCACGAGCGTATACATGCACACACATGCACACGTCTTGCACGCACCCCACATACATTGGCTTGCGCACACGCACACATACATGTATGGCCCATGCACATACACATGATCACACATGCACCATTTTGCAAGAACACACATACAATAGATAATAGTGGTGCAGACAATGTTAGATTGGTACCCAAAATCTGAACACCTGTCGGGCTAATGTGCAGGTCATACATCTGCTAAGTCGTATGCATGAAATATTCGTCTTAAATCCTTTCATCTTAGTCACACTAATCCATTTATGAATGAGTTGTAAATCCTGCACAATGTGGTCTCTAAACTTAGCAGATGTGGTGTAGGGTATGCTGAATTAGTGCACACACAGTGACACCTCCTTGCTGAAACTGAAACCCAGGCAAGACGCTCGCACAGTGAAGATTATTAGTCAATCAGAGTGAAGATGTAAGTTGTGTACTGAACAGTCCACCATCTATCGGTGTGAGGTTTCTATTGTTCTCATTGTTCTTCTCCACCAATACTAAAAATTCGTCCTTTAGAATAGAAATTCTTCTTGTAATTTCGAATAGTTCACTGACATGATGATGTGGAACAGCTCAACAACTAATCATTGAAAAAAAGATACAATGTAACCATAGTGGGGACTACTGAGTTACGAGTCACATGACCACTTAATTGGCATCATGCTTCTCTACAAACTCGGGTCGTGTGTCTACATAATGACAAGTAGGTCTAAAGGAAAGAGCGAGCGCAAGAACAAAATGTTTTTATGTTCTTAATTGAGAGACTTGCTTAGTATGAACAGGATTTAAGGGTGATGATGACAATGGTCACAATGTAAATGGTGGGTAGTTTTGTGCAGGTGATATTGGAGTTGGTTGTTTCGTAGGCTGTTGCTAATGTCGCTGCTGAATGTGCTGTCAGTGCTTGTCATGATTTTCTCTGTTTCTCTGCAAGAACTTCAAGGATTATCATTGGTGAGGTTTGTGTGTACAAGCAGCCATTTGTAACTCCACCTGTAAGACGGACACATTACGTCTTCAGGTATGATATCTGAACACAACACTACTGTGTAGGTGTTTTATTTTCGTGTTATCCATCCAACCAGCTTACTATGGCCTTCTCTTCTTGCAAAGGTAAAATTGATGTAACATGCATGGATGATTTTTTCAATGCATGTGTTCACACACGGAATCTTGGTTTAAAGTCTTATCTGCAGGATTAGGAGGGGACCGGAATCAACACGGCTGTGAACTTCGAAGAGAAAATCTCTTACAACCTAGCTCAAGTGGAGATCGAACCTGGGACCTTGGAGCAACAAAAAAAAAAAAAAAGAATCTGACACCCTACCCACAAGACCAACCGTGCCCCAAAGTGTTTATGGATGTGGTTTTCGTAGTGTGGTTTATGTGGTGATGATGGAGTGTTGCTTTGGTAGTAGTTACTGTGGCGAGCGCCAGAGGTTAAGGAAACTCAGGCAATATTCAGCCTCACAGAGAGGATGGTTGCAGTGCTTGGGAAACAATGAACAATGATGCTCGCACATGAAGCAATGAACTCGAACTGTGACAGTTGCTACGATAAACAACAGTCACGATAAACAGACGCTCAAAGCTTTGGATGACAGGACAGTGGTCACTGTTACTTGACAACTGACGGAAAAATTGTGTCATTACATTTCTGGTGATTATCAGATTGTCACTTCTTGTGCTGGTTGCAGGTTCAGCAGCAAGGCCGACATGGACAATATCTCCTTCCTGGCCTTTGGCTATGGGCCCAGAATATGCATCGGCATGAGGCTGGCCTTGCTGGAGATCAAGATGGCTATGGTGCACGTCATGCGGCAGGTCGCCTTTGTCCGCACTCCAGATTTGCCGGTCAGTCCTGGGGTGATGAGTCTTGTAAGAGCTGTTGTCCTTGTCTGAGTAAAATTTGTTACATGTCTGTTTGTTCCACAGAACATGCAGGATTACTGGTGGTTTGGATTGGTTGGTCTGTCTGTAGATTGTAAGTCCTATGTGGGCCATTGTCCGTATGTGAATGTACTCTCTTATTTCAGTTTTACAGAACACACAGGATTGTTGAAAAATTATTGATAAAGCTCTGCCCAGAAAACGTTGACAAACGAATCACAAGACAAAACATACGCGTTTCGACCTCTTGGGTTTTCTTTCAGGCAAGCCACACAATACTCAGAACAACTGAAATGAATGAGCAGTCAGTTATCTTCATCCAGTGAATGAACGTTGATTGAACGCCCGTCTTGTGCCGAATTTGATGAAGATTAAGTGATTGCTCATTCATTTTCATTGTCATTTTCATTTGCCTGAAGAAGACTAAGAGGTCGAAACACATCTTGTTTTGTCATGTGATTCATTTGTCTAAGTTTTCTTTTGAAAGAGCTTTATCAATAATTTTTTTAATTTGTTTATATTTCCATCTGCAGTCGCCTCACTTGGCAACTAGATCTAACAGGATTGTTGATATGGATTTGCTGGTCTGTCTTTTTGTTATTCGTCCTGTGTAGCTTATTGCTCTTGTTTCTGTGTAGATTTAGTATTTGTTTTACAGAAACATTTTACAGAATACATGACGTTTGGTTCGTATTTGCTGATCTTGAGTCTGCATTTCTGTTGCTCCTCCGATCTGAAGTTTAATCCTTATCAGAATGTGCTTGTTTATATCTATTACATAGAAAACACAGGATTATTATTTTTCTGTTTTGGACGGCTAGTCTGTCATTGCGTTGTACATCTGAAGTAGGATGGTGTCCTTGTCTAAAGGTATGTTATCTACATGACTGAATGAGGCCAAATGTTTTTCATGATCGACCTCTGTGGATGATTCCATAAATCCCGTGTAGTATACTTCAATGAGTGATGCTACAAATTCTTTATGATCTAACTCCATGAATGATGCCAGTTCCTTATAATGTACCGTAATGAATGATGCCACAAATTCTTTATGATCTATGTTAATGAATGATCCTAACATTTATATCTTTTTCAATGAAGGAGACCAGAAAGTGCCAATGATCTTCCTCACTAAACACACCACTAATTCCACATGACCTACCTCAGTGAATGACCCCGCAGATTCCCAGTGATCTTTGTCAATGAGTAATGCCGCAAATTCCTAATGATCTACCTCAGTGACTAGTGCCAAAAATTCTCCTGAACTACTTCAATTAATGGTGCCACAATGATCTTGCACATCGGGTGATGCTACAATTTCTCGGTGAACAATGCCTCAAATTTTAAATGATCTACCCGAATGAATCATGGCACAAATTTTTAACGATTGGTTCCACAAATTCCTAATGATCAACCTCAGTGATTGATGTAACAAATTGTTTATGAATTATGGTACTGAGTTCTGATAAGCTACCATAATGAACGATGCCACAAATTTCAAATGATCTACATGAATGAATGATGTCACAAAGTCCTGTTGAACTATCTTATTGATCGATGCTACAAGTTCCAAATGGTCTACCTTAATGAATTATGCCACAAATTTCAAATGATCTACATGAATGAATGATGTCACAAAGTCCTGTTGAACTATCTTAATGGATGATCGATGCTACAAGTTCCAAATGGTCTACCTTAATAAATTATGCCACAAATTTCAAATGATGTACATGAATGAATGATGTCACAAAGTCCTGTTGAACTATCTTAATGATCGATGCTATGAATTCCAAACGGTCTTCCTGAATGAATGATGCCACAAATTCCAATTGAACTATTTCAATAAATGATGCTACCAATTCCAAAATGATCTGTCTGAATGAATGATGGCACATATTCTCAAAAACTCATGCCGCAGATTCCTGATGCTCAGTCTCAATGAATGATGCTGCAAATTCATTATGAATCGTGCCACCGATCCCTATCAGTTAGCTCTGTGAATGATGATGCTACAGATCTTTAACAATCAGTCTCAATGAATGATGTCAAAAAGATCTAATGATAAACATCAACGAATAGTGCCACCAATTCCTAGAATAAATTTTAGTGAATTGATGTTATAAAGTCCATAAGATCCATGTCAAGTTTGTTAATTATGCCACAAATTCCTTCATATAATCCACTTATTATGATACCATGACATACATACTTGATGATTCACCTCTATTGTCCGGTGGGAAATCTTGTAAGAGTGACTGGGGTTTTAACTGTCTCGAAACTTGCATGATATGTCTCCACATGTTGCTAATAATTCAGATTCCAACTAACAACTCCTGTCTGGCCACTCAGTCTTGTAAAGACTGTTTTGAGGACTTTTAAGTACATTTTTTTTTTGTCAAAGAATGGGTGCATTTCACTATCAAAACAGTATTCATCCAGGTAGCCCTACTGATACGATATTCATGAAACGGGAGATTAAAAAGTGGAATCAATGTCCAAAGCAGACTAGCATATTCTTGCTAAAAAGATTCGACCTGTGTGGGAAAAAGACAGAAATTTGTGTCTCACTGTGTGAGAGCGTGCATACGCGTCATCTACCATGACCGCATAGCATGGCTGTTGTTCTCTGAATTAGATATTGCTCATGATGGCTTAGAAGACTTGTGAATATTTAGATACAAAGATTTCAGAGAAAAAGAATCTTGCCAACAGTAGCTAAATATGAAATGAAAAGTTTGGTCTGACCCTAAATGTTTTTCATGTCCTAAAACTTTGGTACATTCATTATAAGATGAATAAATGTTGATTTTGCACCATAATAATTGGCTGAACTGGTCATGATATCTGGATCCAAACAAGTCATGGAAGGACTGAATGATGTGATTTCAGATTAAGGCCAGAATGTGGTTTCAGGATAAAGCTTAGTTGGACACGACTGCTGGGTAAAATAACTGATGGACAAACTTGATGATGTGATTTCAGGTTAACGCAAAATTGGATATTTTTCTGGGTGCAAAATAACTGACGGGCAAACTGAATGTGATTTTATAAGGTTGAATTGGATTTATGATGTACAGGTCCAAAAATTGAATGTGATTTTATAACAAGGTTGAATTGGATTTACAGTGTGCGGGTCCAGATAAATTACAAACTAAACGGTGTGATTTCAGGATGATTGAAGTTCAGAGCGGGCTTCAGAAGTATCCTGACCGTGGCTTCCCCCATTCTGGTCAAGGTGGTGCCACGTCAAGCTGATCAGTAGTACTCTGAATCTGTTGTCGGTCATTACCGAGTATGGTCACCGTGGTCTCTGGATTTATTTCCTAAACACACAGTTTTTGCTCGGTGATTATTCCAATCAGTGAGTTTGGGGTTTTCTTATTTTATGCCTGGTGGACCCTAGGATGTTCTCCGGAGTGGGGAAAGGGTAGTTCAGAAGAAATAGTTTATCATTTCACGTGGAGGTGGTTCATTTGTTTGACTGGAGTAGCAATGTCACCCCCCATGAACAACTGTTTGGGATGTTTTCCTTCATGAGATTGTGATTCTTGTTAATCTAACCCTACATCCCCCCAGTCCTCTCTGTCGCCAACTGTTTTGTGCTTTGTGCAGGGCTGTTAGGTATGGTTTGTTTGATACATTGGTGCAACTCTGTAGTTTGAGAGATCAGGGTTTTTCACTCTGCAAACATAGACAGTCCTCCCATCATGACAAAGTCGCAGCTGGCTTTGATGTCATCACAGACTTACTCTTGCGGAGGGCCTAAAATCATGTAGAGCATGATTTGAGTTATTTGTATATTTAAGTTTCAAAATAAAGCTGTGTGCGTTTGGCTGTCACTGTTTTTCATTCCATCCCAGCTTGATTTGGCTGCTGCAACTCATGAGGTGGCATTTTTAGCCGGAGAGAACTATTAAAATGCATTCTGCAATAGGACAATTTTTTTTTTAATGTCATGTTTTTTAACCAGCACATTGATCACTGTGTGTTTCCGTCAGATTTATGTTAACCTGTATAGTGATGTTTTCAACCTGCTTACTACCCTGGTGAAGCCTGTGCAGCCCCTGTTATCGGGGGGGGGGGGGGTGGCTATATAAGTATCCAGCTTTGATGTATGGTCAGACTGATCACTTTGTAGGTCAGTCAGACCATTGTGTGTGGTCAGACTAATCACTTTGTATGCTAATCAAACTATTGTATGTGGTAAGATTAATCACTTTGTATGTCAATCAGATCATTGTCTCTGGTCAGACTGATCGTTTTCTATGTCAATTAGATTTTTGTGGATGGTGAGGCTGACCAATTTCTATGTCGATTAGATTAGTGCACATGGTCAGACTGAACACTTTGTATGTCAGTCAGATCATTGTATATGGTCAGACTGATAATTTGTTTGTCAGTCATGTCATTGTCAAAAGGCATCTTTTACACATTTGGCGAGGTGCACTGGGCACTTGGTACAGATAACTATAAAGTGTTTTCGCAGTCAGAGGAGGGAGGGAAGCTTTGGGGTGCAGGTTGTTGCAATATATAAATGATGTCCCAGTTGATATCATTCCTGACTGTGTGTGCCACTCAAAAAAAAAAAAAAAAATCTGAATTGAGATGGGTGAATTGTAGCAAAATTTCTGGCGCAATCTTTTTCCTACTGTCTGTTTACCGTCATCAATTATATCCCAAATCAGTATCCGCTTTTAAGATGTCCTGTTTTAAATCAGAGCACTTTTGTAGTTGTCATTACCATTATGTCCCAAGTCAGTATCTCTTTGTAACATGTCATATTGTAAATCAGAACATTTCTGCAGTTGTTAGATGCATTGTCTTGGGGGCGAGGGTGGGAATCGTTCTAAAATTACCCCCAAATACCATGTCTCAGATTGCTCTTTTTCAACAAGCAGGGCTGCGGAATGTGTGCAGCAGTTTGCTCGATGATGCGTCTTTGGCCAGCAGGCTCTGCAGTCATAAAGTGCAGGCTGGTACACCCACGAGGGCGCTTCTGTGGAGGTTCTGTTGTCTTACGTTCAGTGACCATCAAAGTGGCATCTGCAAGGGAGCAGTTATGTCCCCTTAAGTTTTAAAATAAATGCCGTGTGCATGCCCACACCCTGTGCCGACACAGTACAGGCATCCAAACCTGGTGTAGGATGGCTTCCACCTGGTTCGTTCGGCACCTTGTTTGTTTTTTTTAATTTTAATCATGGTACCTACTTTTTTTCTTTTTACAAGCAAACAAACAAACCCAAAGGAAAATCAGACACTTTGAAAACAGCGCGTTCAGGTAATTATTCATGCCCGTCACATGATAATCAGGTATGTTTTTAAGTATGTCACATAATTCTTTTCATCAAATAATATCAAAATTTTACATCTAGCAGACAGTACTGGTGACCAGAGGCGCGCCAGTAGCACAGTAACTTTGTTTATTGGACAGTGCTGTGGATGATGCAGCATGTTTTAAACAGTCTTTCTCTTTCTTCCTCATACCTCCCTCCCCCTTTACATTTCCACACTTTTTTTTTTCTTGATGGTCACCTCAACTTGTTGGGATCCGGAGCTGTAGGCTGCTTCAAAATCATTATTGTTCCTGCTGCTGCTATGTTGTTGGCCTGCGGGTATTATTACCATTTCCCATATTTGTCGAGTCGGAATGTATTGTATGCAAAACAAAGCTAAACAAATTTGCTCTTCTGCTATTCTGTCATTGTTACCATTGTCTTGTATTCGTAGATGTGTCGTGTATGTTGCCGTGCAAGCAAACAGAATAATCCTTTCACGTGCACAGAACAAAGCGATGTATTTTTGTGTTATATTGCAGCTGAATAGGGCTTGATTTTTTTTGTTTTTTTGTTTTTATTTAACAGCAAAGTGTTGTTTGATTAATTTGTACAGAGATGCGCAAATAAAATGATTAATTGTATGATCAATGTGTTCAGTGATTAGCAAATAAAGTAATTTGTTAGTTGATCAGTATGTTCTGTAATTGGTAAATAAAGCGAACATTATCCATTCACACACACACACACATATATATATATATACAGTTATAAATGAAGCTTGCTCTTATGTCTTAGATTGAAGAAATAGGGGGAGCTTTGATTATCAGGGTCCTGGGCATTTGCTAAAAACCAACTACCATTCACACCGACTCGCACTAAACAGTTAACGCATCGCACTGACGTATGATCTCATCACTTTTATTGTAATCATCATAAAAAGAACAGATCATGTTAAAATTGCATAGTAGTTGAACACAAATGGTGACACAGTTTGAAGAGGAACACATGAATGGTATTATAAAACTGCAAGCCACTCCAGTGCAAAAGACAAACACAGATTTCACTTGTGCCGAAAAATGAACCATGAAGACATCCATCAAGATGTCTCCTCAACATTGGAAACCAGCATGCATACGTAAAGCACACACACCAACAGCTTTTAAGGGTAACCATACGGTGACATTTACATTAGATTTAACTATGTAGTTTATATTAAACTCTGATTTATCATACACAGCATATATATTAATCTATTACTAAGCAGTTGTATATTAAACTTTGATTCTCTGTACACATTCATCTTGTACTTCAATCGTTTTTTATTTTCAACTTACCGTATACAGACGTTATCCTTTTACTATGCCATTTTGATTCTTCATACACTTGAAGCATTCACTCACCCTATTTGCCTAGTTTTGACCGAGAGTTTCTGCAGATTCCAAATTTTACCACCGCACTTTTCACCTGAAGAAAAACCTGCATTAACAATCTGTGGGAAAACTGATTGTTGTTGTATATATATATCATGTTGTTATTTTATCATCCACACTTTTTTTACCACATACTATGGCCATGCATGGGTCTCTTCTGTCCATTTCAGTGATCTCAATTTCTTGCCACAAACTCTAGAAGGAAATTACCATGCAGTGATCCCTTCCGTCCACTTCCAGTGGTCTGGATTTGTTGTCACCAACTCCAGAATGAAACGTACCCAGTCAAGTTCATTTCACATTTCAGTCTGTACGTAAGCCCAGTCGGCCATACAGAACTCTACAGGTTTCTATCAGGGAAATGATCACTTATTTGAGGGGAAAAAATCTATACTGTGACCAGCTGACCATACAGGACCAATCAGGGCTGTCAACATTCACTGGGGGGGGGGGAGTCAATGCATGACCAGATCTGAAGGCACTGCCTGTTCTGATTAAGCCATCAAACAGCCAAGTACACGTAGCCTTTTCAGGGCAGCTCAACACGCACAGGAGAAAATGTCACATCACGAACAAGTCACTACCCAAAAACATCCTGAAACAAAAAAAAGACAAAAAACAATGACAAAGCTAGACTACTGACACCTCACAGTACATAACATTAGGCTATGCTGAGAGTTCCTTGTTTTTCCCTTCCAAGTTAAAAAAATTTGGTTTAAAAACAAACAAAAACTGGTGAAAAGTTCCCATAGCCTTTTGGCCATGGGGGCAGTGAACTGTCGGAGGTTCACTGTGGTGTCAAGGGCACAGCAGACGGAAGATGCAGCCCATCCCTCTCCATCCCCTGGCTTTTAACCTTCCTTGAACTATATCAGGTACCCAATTTGCAGCTTGGTGGACAGAGAGGGTTTTCAAGCAGTTTTAAAACAAACAAAAAAATCCCACCCCATGAGCAGTTCTTATGACCATTGCCTCCGCAGGCAAACATTCCAATTTCTAACCATTCGACCATGGGCCATCTGATAGAGAGTGTTTTCAAGCAGTTAAAAAAAAAAAAAAAAGGAAAAAAAAAAATCAACAATCCCACCCTATGAGCAGTTCTTACGCGTCCGCTCTGCAGCCAAACATTCTCACCAATTGACCATGGGCCCTCTTCCAACAAAACCTGAGAAAATATTGAAAAGCATTTAAATGTTGTTTTTTTTTTTTTTCAAATGCCACTATCTAAACACACACACACACACACATATACACCTTAAAAGCCATACTGGCAAATAAACATTACAGATGGAAATTCAGTGTCCACTCTGGACACTACAGCTGTCATTACCCACCTGCCAGGCTGCAAACACAGCAGAGCTATCTGCAGCAGGGCATGTATCACCTCATCTATTGACATCCTTGACCAGAGAAGACTAGCTTTTCACTGCCGTATCAGAACCAAAACTAAATGAATAAATGTCACACAAAAAAAAAAAAAAAAACCCCTAAAAAGTCCACATAGACAAGACTGCAGAATAGAGACAGGTGGAGTCTATTCTGAACAAAGTCAGCAATCTTGCTACTTCGTCGCCAGATTGCAACACAAAACCTGGCAAGTTTCTGACTATAACAAAAGAATGAAAACTTTTCCACATTCTTGAATGACAAGTGAGCTACCTTCAAATGCAAAAGAAAGGAAAATGGAAAAGATGAACTCTTATTTCCTTTTTTGGATGCCCCCTGCCCCAAAAGGTAAACTGCAATAGGAGGGGATTTAAAAGACACCTAAACATGTTACTTTAAACCATACTGTCATGAGCAATCATACCTTAAGAGGGCAACAGAACTACCTGCGAACCATTAGCTTTAATTACAATACTACTGATGCCTCAACAGACTGTAGGTGAACATTTTATACCAACCATAACACAGCTCCCCTCTTCAAGCAAATTTTGAATAGTCAACATTGAATGAGTGTACCAACAGGTTAAGATCAAACAGTAACGTATGTTCAATTGGTTTGTTGTCAAATCTGAAAAGGCTAATCAGTCATGTTTCATTGTTACATTTCCATGGTAAATGATTTCCCAATTTGACCAAAATAATTTGTGCATTGCCCCAACTTCTTTCTTCAACTTGCCCTTCTTGCCAATTGATTGGTATTTAACTGGCAAGATGCAAGTCTCACCGTGAATAGTTTCAGCCATGTCAGAGCTATGGAACTGCAAACTCCACTCTTCAGAGAAAATTTGGTATGTCGGAATATTGTCCCACTATTCAGTTTGAACCTGTTGAGGACACTCCTCTTGCCCTCCCCCCCCCCCCCCCCCCCCCTCCCCCCCTCCCGCTCCAGGGACAGAGACAACTGCAGTCCTGGGAGCCCTACATTTCCAGCCGGAATACTAATGCCAGCAAGCTGGTATGTTTGGCGGTGGGGGGAATGGTGTACTCTATGGACAGCATTCCGTATGTCACCATCATTCTGCATGGAATCCCCCCCCCCCCCCCCACCCCCAATCCGGTCACATATCCAGATCCGTTCCCCCTTCAACTGCTATTAGTGTACTTTTCAACAAAAAGGTGAGTCTTTTCTGTTAACAGTGTGTATAAAAAAAAAATTAAAAAAAAAAAAAAAAAAAAAAAAAAATTAAAAAAAAAAAAAAAAAAAAAAATCCAAATTTCTGTGAAAAATGGGTGTAGAAAAGGGGCATGGGGGTGGGGGTGGGAAGACATTCATTTTGACTTCATTTGCCATTTCACCACAGAGGCCGTTTTTTTTTTTTTTTTTCCCCCGATAGTAACCACCAGACTGTGCATTAACCATGATAAAATAGGTCCTTTCTAACACAAATTACTTACAAATCTGATTCCTCAGCATACTTTTGCACAAGCTCATGCTCTCTCAGTTTTTTCATTCCCCTATGTTTCATGGCACGTCATCCAAGGAACAAACCTACCAAAAACCATTTCCTGCACAGAACTAGATTAGGACGAGTTGTTGCTTTTTGGTCAAAACCTCTGCCTTAGTTACATTTGGCAAGTGCAGTTACCGCTCATGAACTCCATCTCCAGAAATTTTTTTACATGTATTTTTCTTCAGTTTGATGTATTTGTAATATTTTCACCAAATAAATGCAAAATGCAGCAAAATCGTATAGGTAAACAGGCAAGCATATCACATTTAAATCCCTTCATCAGTTAAAAATGCTTCAATCACGTCATCCGGTTAAGTTGGACTGGCACGTGACATGACCAACACAAAAATCTTGCTATTCATCAGGTGGTTTAAATTTCACCTACAAAGAAAGATCACAACAGCCAACAACAAAAACTTCCGACTGAAATCAAGTTTTTTTTTTTTTTTTTTTTTTTTTTAAGTGGACAAAATCAGTCTACAGCCTAAAGATCTTTGTCCTCCCAGTTCCATTTAAGCTACTGCTCGATCTGAAAAATGTTTTCCCCTTTATCCTTTCGGCAGATATTACCAATTTTCATCATAAACTGTATCGTCAAGGGCAACACTGTCATGAAGTCACAGTATGATTCACCAAAATCTTACCCACATGGTAGCTCTGCCAGTGGATCATTTTCATTTCAGCAAACGGCACACGCACGAAAGGAAATTGGTAGATTTTCTGCCAAAAGCAGTTCTATGTCTGAGTGTACTCCTAAAAAGGGGTGAATGTCTTCACTACATTCCATGATACTAAATGGATAAAAAGAACAAAAAAAATCTACATATCTCATGAGTCTTGTTTTTCAAAATCTACATATCTCAATGAGTCTTGTTTTCAAAGTGGATGACAACAACCTGAATAGGCAAGGTGGTTGGGGACAGGTTAAGACAGCACACACACACCCAAACACACAGACACAATACATTAATCTCTGCGCTGTGGTGTTTACAAAAAGTACCACCATGATATTTTCAGTCGTATTCTTATTACCTGCTAATAAAAGCAAAAGCTATTTCAATATTGTACCATTCACAGGTCTGCCACAATGTGCATGACAGGGCCCCCCCCCCCCCCTGGTATTTGGAACCACTTCAGAAAGGGCTGGGGGGAAGTGAGAACACAGACTGTCAGTGCAGTAATCCATTCCCTTTCCAATTCAATTCGCCATCCAGGTCATCCTCAGCGCCTTTACTAGTTTAATGCAACACCAATGTTTCACCCCCAATCATTCTGATTAACCACCAGCGTTTTCCTCTGTTCCTCTTCTAATTCAACTCACCTATGATGTTTCTATAGTTTTCTTGTCTTGATTGACAAGATTTATTCATTAAAACAAAACCATTATTCCATCGGAGGTAGCTTTTTTTTTTTTTCCAGTAAGTACAAAACAGCAGCAAGTGAAAATGGACAGATTGTAATGGACTGTTCTGAACTAAATAAAGCTTCCTTTTTTCACAGGGCAACAAATCCATACAGCTGCAATAAAAAAAAAAAAAAAAAGGTCTTTATTTCCCTTTTTAGCAAAATAATGGAGTTGGTTCCGACAGAACAAATCGACGGGCATGCCGAAGACCATGCTTTAATCTTAGTTTGACTCCTGTCAGACTGGCTAACCCGACAATGCATTATCCCAAGCAGCATTTCAATCCACTCAGCCGCACTTTCACCTTGTTTTGTGAAAGCAACTTAGGTCCCATCACTAGTACAGCTAATCTCCCATCTCCTATCAGCTAACCTCTCACCTCCAGTCCAACACAACTTGACAGCTTTCAATCCTCAGCCCAGACACCTAGCTGTGCACATCCAACACAAAATCAATCACCGCCCTTCCATTAATTTGTAAAATGAATACAACTCCATTCCGAAACTTGATAGCTTTTGATTTCTCAACCCAGAAACCCAACCGCGCCCATTCAACGCAAAATGGAACCACCTCCCCTTCCACTTATTTTTTAACTGTTCAAATCTTGAGCGAGTAACCCCAAACCACCTTTTGCGAAGATAAATATACTTCATTACGGGTCTGTTTTCTCTGAATATTATAATGTGTAGGCATTATTTTAATGGGTCAGGAGAATGCTTTCTGTTTAGAAAATTTGATTAACATCTTGTGACAACTAACAGCTACCCATGATAAGCACACCCTCTGGAAATACAAAAAAACAACAGCACTTTAACTTCATATTTCTTATGTTTGTCTTGTCAACAAAAGCAAACATGAATCATGACTGTTTCATGTTGTTTTCTCTCCCAGCTGATCATGGGGCCGTATGACCGACAAGATATGTACAACACAGCACACTACACCCTACTAGTACACACACAACAGCAGTAGTACAGGACCACGACATATGCGGGCATCACTTCTCAGTACACCAACACCCAGAGCATTGCACAATGCAGACACCTGATGAAATGCAATAAATTAACGACACACAACACCAAAACAACAATCTGTACAATGTATCAATATAAACACTCATTTGAGATTTAAAAAAAAAAAAAAAAAAAATCAAGAGTCATACACTCAGCATGCACATTGAAAGAAACAGAATAGGGAAAAATCCCTGCGCACACATGGGGGTTATTGATTTGTGAAATCACACACCAGTTGATCACTTGATGTAATTACCTGCCTCATGGCTTCCAAATGTCTCTCAGTCTTATACTTTTCACAAATACAAAAGAACCGTTCTATTTACACACACACGAAAAAAAAACAACTTCAATTTTGTTGTCTTCCTGCAAATTACATAAAGTAAAACAATCCAAGAGAGATCTATCGATCACATTCATCTGTTGTGATTAACATTTATATACTGTAGCGTCCAGAATTTTCTTACTTCCACGTGTCACACACCTGGCTGATGAAGTCTCAACAAAACAAAAACTGGATTTCTCTGCTCTGCCTGTAGATACATCTCAAGGACTCTTCTCATGTAATGTTCAGTGTAATGGCTACCTCAGTACCTGTGGATGAAAGGGGTTCATGGATTCTTCCCATATAAGTGTAAAGTGTAAATCAACACTGGCCATGGCTAAGGCATCCTCAGAGAAGTAAAGCCGTGTGTGTAGCGTAAACTGGCACAAGCTGCAGCTGAGGCATCCAAATTAAATGTGTGCACAGTGTAAATGAACACTAGTCATGGCCAAGAGCCTCTTTCAATGCAATATGTGTGTAGTATAAATCGCCAATACTGTTGGCAAGCCATCTTTCTGAAGTATTTGTGTAAATCAACATTTCCCACAGTCTCTCTTATGTAATGCTCGTGCAATGTACATTAACTTTAGCTACAGCGAAGGCATCCTTCTGATGCAATGTGTGTAGTATAAATCAAAACTAGCCAGTTATGGGATCCTTCAAATTCATCCGATCAAGTCCGTGGCTGTGTTAGCACAACTTTCAGCATGAATTTCACACAAACTGATCTATTACATAAATGTGAATGGACAGTATAACACGTATATTTCATCATTACTTTGTAACAGAAACATTCAGAGACAAATCGTCAACGATGCCAACTTGTTCAAGTTTAAAGATAATTTTGCAATCTTCTGGCCATGACGTTTGTAATAGACAGAGCTTCGTCAATTCAGCTGTAAAATTGCAGACCAATGAAGACTTGTATGCAAAAGTGCTGAACTGGTAAACTGGTTTCCAATACTTGGTAATTTGTTGTTTTTGTGAACTGCTGCCACTGTCCACAGTTTGCCCAGCAATGAACATGACTGTCGAATTCCGCCGTGGATAAAACCACACACTGTTTTTGGTGACAATTGACCAAATCAAATTCTGAATCAGGGGCTAACAAATCAAGATGAAGTCATAAATGGGCCAACTTTCCTCCATAATTGAATTCTTTTTCATATCTCATTCAGCAAAACCGCATTTCCATATTTTGTAGATTTTTTTTTTTTCTGCTAAATGTATACAAACTGTATGGGTAAACATGTCTCAAATAAGTTTGGGGTGGGAGGATTATCGATTGTAATCTGTGCAGATCTAGCAACCTGAGAGATAAAGTCAGTCAACAAGCTGACAATCTCCTCCAAACTCCTAGTCTGTAACAAACCTATCTCCTGCATACTCCTCGTCTTCTCCAAACTCCTCGTCCATAATACTTTCACCTTCGAACTCCTCGTCTTTAATTTACACTGTGGCAGCACTTGTCATAATTGGTATGGTTCTCGTCAGCCTCATCTTCGATCTACACCAGCCAAAATTTGAACTGCCAAGATCAGTTTTAAGCCATCCACGCTTTCACTCTTGTTAAGGAAATGCATTGTACACATAATACTGAACCCCATCAAGGTGGCAAAACGCTCGACAACTTCAGTCCCTTGAACATACAGAAATTTATGTGCAGTCAAATTTGTTTAATAAAAAAAAAAATCCCTCCGTATTTCTCTAAATGCTTTTCACGTCACCAATGAATAAAGAGCAATTCCTCATGCACATTTTTCTCTTGTGACAATCGTCCGTCTCAGTCCTTTTATCCTTCTAATGCTTGTGGGGTTCTTCCGACGCAACGTGTATATGTGTAAGCTTATCACCTCAAAGAAAATCGTGTAAACCAAACCAGACAAAATGTTAACATGCCTGTTCTCATGAAGAAAAATGTCCGTATTTCCACAGTATAAAAATCTGCCCAACATAATGCTAATGTTAAAATTGAATAGAAACATGCATCTTTCAACAGTAACAAAAATCTGTCCATTTAAAAGCTCTAGCAGACTCATCCAATTCACTAGAATTAAATGAACACAGCTACTGGTGGGGGCGGAACCAAAACAAGTCAACCATACAACAACAAACTGCTAACACAGTTCATCCATCCAACACACTGCTAGTACAAGTCAATCAACCATACATCACACAGCCAATACAATCAACCATACAACATACAGCCGCCGGTCAACCATACAATGAAACTTGGTTTTTGTATACAATCAAAAGGTATGAAATTTGCGATTCTCACGATATCATGACAAAACAATTCCATAACAATTATCACCATATACATCGCAATGATGATTTGACATCTGCCCAGTTCATTCCATTTACCAGTTAAGTAGTTCTTCCTAGGAAGCTAAGGGACCTCGTCTTCCCCCCCCCTCCTTTCCCATTTATTCATATTATAATGAATGGCAAAGCTTTTTTCTACCCCCCCCCCCCCCCCCCCTCCAAATTTTCAGAACTTTTCCTTATTTTTGAATGCGTTAAGCTGGGATGAAAATTTTTCCTGGCGACTCATTAGTTCACAATGGCTACTCATTGCCAAATGTTAATAGGAAAAAGAAAACATGAGGTATAGAAAGCAATATGAAATAATTCAGCAACAGAAAATGGGATAAACAATAAGTGAATAACCAACAAAAACTACATAATGATCAACAGGAATGAAACGATTTTTAAAAAACTGTTCGAAGGGTCTACGTTGTGGGGATACAGCTAGCAGTCACTAGACAACCGACCTCGTGTGTCACCATAAGAAAGGGTCTACGTTGTGGCGATACAGCTAGCAGTCACTAGACAACTTATTGTGTCACCACAAGAAAGGGTCTATGTTGTGGGGCTACAGCTAGCAGTCACTAGACAACCTATTGTGTCACCATAAGAAAGGGTCTACGTTGTGGGGATACAGCTAGCAGTCACTAGACAACCTATTGTGTCACCATAAGAAAGGGTCTACGTTGTGGGGATACAGCTAGCAGTCACTAAACCTATTGTGTCACCACAAGAAAGGGTCTACGTTGTGGGGATACAGCTAGCAGTCACTAGACAACCAACCTCGCGTGTCACCATAAGGGTTTACGTTGTGGTGATACAGCTAGCAGTCACTAGACTACTGACCTACTGCGTCACCATAAAAGGGTCTACACTGTGGTGATACAGCTAGCAGTCACTAGACAACTAACCTATTGCGTCACCATAAGTAGTTTTGCAACATGTTTTTAATCCCTTTTCAACAAGGTATGTTGACATTTGAATCTTGACACTTGCACACAATGAAGCCTAACTCACGTTAGCCTACAGAAGAGTTAAAAAGTTCACCCCATGTTAATGAAGAATTGGGAGAAAGAAGGCACTCTGATTTGAGATGAACAGCAAATGAATATTAAGGCACAGATGATCCTCCACTAGATCCTTCTGACCATTCTCACACGCAAACATTTCAGCTACACATAAATTAAACATGATCATGACCAACAGTGTAAATGGGCAATAAAAATTAATGCATGCCAACCGTAAATCAATATAATACACATCCAGACCAGACCCCAGTCTCTCAACAGAAAACAAGCGATCGAGGCCAATATCAAAGTTGCTGCACTAACGAAATCAGGGTCTAGAACTAGGTTCAGTTGAAGTTATAAAGTCACCTGTTGTGGACGAAATGAAAACCAGTTACACCTGCCCACCCTAAAAAAGTGTATGGTTTGCTTTCTTACATGAACAGGCGTATTAGGTGCATTTCATTTTCATTTTGAAACAGTTTTAATAAATATTAAAATCTAATATTTCATGAGTTATGTCACATTTTTTTTTTCCATAAACCAACACGTTAACTATGCTGACTGAAAATAGTGCTGAGTACAAACAGTAGAACAGACAAGCTTGCACAGTTCCTATAGACAATATGCGGTGGTAAAAGTCTGCAGGTGCAGAATTCAAGCAATATCCGACAGTGTGCAGACCCAGAACGAGTCTTTGCTGTAAGTTTTGCTAGGTGTATTTTTTATTCAAGAGGCGTGTGTTGTAGTCTGTGTGTAAAATGGCATACTAAATACAACAAAAGCCTGTGGATAGGCAGGTCTGTAGTTACATCAACTAACAGGCACAGGGGTGCCACGTAACCTACATGACCAAGAAGGGAAACTGATGCTTACAATTTTTCATGCCTGAAAACCTATTCTCGAACATTTCCAGACTGAAAATAACATGCGGGAGGAGGGAGATGAGGGAGGAAGGGGCAGGGAAAGGGTGTTTTAGCCATATAATGAAGTTTTCTTCATCCAAATTTGCTCAGTTCTTGATCACTGCACTCATCATGCCAAGACTACTTCCACTTGTTTTTCTAGCTCGATTTGAGAGCCAACACACAAAACAGCAGAGCACAAAACAGAAATCGTGATGGGAAATACAGGAATAACACAACTGAGTTCTGACCGACCTAAGCAAAGATCGCTTTTAGCCGCACCAAAGTCAATCAGTTCCCCTTTATTTCTGCCAGGGAAATGCTTAAGATCTCAAAGAAAACTAGGTTGCTGAACAAATAATGCTGAAAGTCTGCCAGTTATAGGCCACTCTGCTCAACAACATTTTTAGGTTTTTCAACAGGCAGGTCTCCACCTGAAAAGTGGCCTACTGCCAGAAAAGCTGGAAGGATCCCCCCCCCCCCCCCCCCCCCCCCCCCCCCCCCCCCCCCCCCCCCCCCTCCAGTCCTGCACTGAACAACCTAGAATTTTGCTTGGCTGGAAAGGCGATTTAAAAAAAAAAAAAAAAAAAAAAAAAAAAAAAAAAGTGGTATCCCCGCAAACCACTAGCTGTGGCTAAAATGACAGCTAGTTATAACCAACCAACCAGACACACTTCGATATATCTCGACAGGGCCATACTATAGACACATTAACAGCATTGACGCATACTACAGTCAATAATGTGGAGAAGATTGATCATATCTCCCGATGCATAATTCATCAAAAACAGAACTCAAGAAAGAAAGAAAAAAAAAAAAGAGGAGATATGATCTTCCCCCAACAACACTGACCGAATACGTACTCCTGTTTCTATCTAGTAGTGTGGCACACCAAATAACCAGAAGCAACAACAACAACAGACAACATTTATATACAAAACATAATCTAAATAACACAAGTCATTGCAATTCTCTCTGCCATGATCTTAGGAATATCATACATGTATATCTCTACAACAAAAAGTGATCAATTTCAGCAGTGATTAAGTGTGACAAACTTGAGAGGCATAGAAATCAACGACAACTGGACTGCACAGGAATGCATATAAATAATTTTTGAGGAAGCTTAAGTCGCAATTTGGTCAGCTCCACAGCTGCAGTCGTCATTTCTTCTCCATCTTCCCCACCATCTCTGACCTGTGAAACTATCGAGAGGAAACCAACCATCCTCATGATGTACAAATAAATAACAATGTACATTTATGAAAAAAAAAAGCAAGAAGAGACATCAAAAAGATACAGCTTAAAAAAAAAAAAAAAAAAAAAAAAATGGGCAGCACTGTCAATTAGCCAGATGCACATCTTCATTCTGTTTGACAGACCTTTCATACCTTTATGTTTTCTCTCGCTTTCCCCCCATTCTGTGTTATTCTCCAGTTCTTCCTCCACAGGACTCGTGAGCACATTCAACCTGCAGAATGCTGCAAGGCCTATCGCACACGGGCCACATCATGCAGTAAGGCCTATCGCACACGGGCCACATCATGCAGCAAGGCCTATCACACACGGGCCACATCATGCAGCAAGGCCTATCGCGCACACTGGTCACATCATGCAGCAAGGCCTATCGCACACTGGCCGCATCATGCAGCAAGGCCTATCGCACACTGGCCGCATCATGCAGCAAGGCCTATCGCACACTGGCCGCATCATGCAGCAAGGCCTACCGCACACTGTCCACAAAGAAACTACTCCTGGTGTAGATTTACACACAACGGACACCGACACTGGTTTAAGATCTGTCCTTCAGTTCCCACAGGTCAGTTTCTTCAGGAGACAAGCTCCAGAGAGCAACAAGCTACTGAAAAAAAATTTGGCTTAAAACCTGTCATTTTCTTAAGCAGCAGAATGACGAAATTTCATGAAATTTGAATGACTAACTTTTAGAGGACGAATCCGATTCCTGTCTTTTTGAACTTGAAAGAAAAAAAAAAAAAGAAAACGAATAATTTCTGCGAGTCTCATTAAAGTGAAAATAATAAGCCTATCCTGAAGTTTTGGGACCTGGCCAGTGCTCATCATCCCTGTCCTAAGCGAGGCGAAATTAGGATGCTTGATACCCAAACCTCACTGTCGTATATGTCCCAGTACCCTTCATCCAAGTGAAAGGACAACGTGAAAGGACAATCTATGGGATGTACACTAATTAAACCTGGCCACTGCACTCAGCAAGGGAAGAAACTCTTCTACTTCAATTCTTCAGGAAACTGCCATGATCACCGCCATGTCTCCTTACGCCCTCAACGCCCAACGAAGAGTCGTTGCAAAAGAAGTCCTGCAGTCTCTCTAACAATGATGAGCCAGCCATACAACTCAACGAAAATGTTTTCAGCCACTTTCTCCTTAAAAATGTCCTCAACAACGTTTCATGCCAAACTCTCGTTAAAAACGCATCTAAAATCTGTCATTCAGCACAAAGTGCTCGCAAATAAATTTTTTTTCAATGTGCAAACTTTGTGCACACCAGTCTAAACACATCAACTTTATGATGAATACAAATATTTCGGTGTCCTGTCAACACACACAAACACCTCTGCTGTGTAAAACACGTGGACAAAAGTCTTCCGCCTTCCACGCGGGATCACAGGTCACAAGCAATGTCGTAGGCATCGAACAGCTCAGCCAGACTGCGGCATCGTTGGGACCAAATATATAATCATCCATGTCAAACGGAGGCTCCAGTGACACAAAGCTGTCGTCAATGTCCTGGTCCGTGGTCTGCAGCAGCATGTGTTTGTGCACCGTGGGGGACAACTCTTCCTCGTCCAGCAGTGCCCTCTTCCTGATATCCATGCTCCCCCCGAAACATCCCGACTCCATCTGGTTGGCACCTGCATCTGCCGCATCTGCCACATTGGTTATTTTTGTTAAAAAGATAGAAAGAAAGAAAAAAAAAAAATGACACAGTGAGTGTCCTATCAGACTAATGAATATTTCAAAGATCAATCATCCTTTCATCTTTCATTTGTTTTTCTGCCCCCAAAACTTGAGTTTTATCAGAACGATCAGAGGAACCCTAAACCCACTTTCTGGTCTTTATATATACCATGTACGATTTTGTGCATTCCCAGCAATATCTCCTCATTTTAACCAAAAGGAGAGGGAGGTAGGAGGGGGAAACTGCCGTCATGGTAAAAAAGAGTGAAAAAGAAAAGAAAAAAAAAAAGGGGGGTGGGGTGGGGGGGTCCTGTGGAATGGCTTGTAATGGCCGACTTATGACAGTTGGCATTTCGTAACACCAAGGGCTCACTTTCATGTCTGAACCTTTTAACTTCATCAACTACATCCGGTTTGTGAACAAGACCTGCCTAGCCTTCTCCTCCATCTGTCGCTAGACCTTACTGTAACATGACAAAACAGAAAATGTAATACGAGTGTAATCTCAGAGAATGCACAGAGAAATATCGAACTCCACGACAAAGTTCATGGCTAAATCACTCATGCCTTTATTTTTTTTAATGGGACAGGGCTGCTGTGCTTCTCATGATAGAATTATATCAGGAGACACTCATCTATAAGGTCTTCCCTATTATTTTTTTTCCAGACGTGGTTAAATTCTGATTCACGTTAAATTTCCTACTAATCCTAGTGTGACCTCCTCCCTGAATCCATCTTGGACTGAAACAACAGTGCACCTGCCAAAATCATTTATCCCCCTTCGCCAATGCTGTCCAGCAACTAACTGACTGGCAGGGTTACAGACATGAGAAGTGCATTACGTTGAAAGCATATATACAGCCACAACAGGTGCTCACTGTACTGAACAAACCAACTGCCTTCTCAGTAGCTCAGTGAGACCACTGAAGTGGCTGTTTCAAAAAAGCAATTCTGGCCATCTCCAAAGCAGAATGTAGCAGTGGAAGAAAGAGGAAGGCAGATAGAATGAGGCCTTCAAAAGATCAAGATCTAAACAGTGTGTTTTGGACTGACCAGGTAAGTTGTCTGCAAACTATGTCACACTACAGATGTGTTCAGGTGTTCAAATACCACTTGAAAATGTTCCACCGTTACTTCATTCGAAGTTTCCATACAACTTTAAAGTTCAATTTAATTACTTTTCAGAACTGTGCCTTAACTCTTTCATAGGTAGAAACATTACACCAAAATCACTTATCAAAAAAACGTCAGTATCCATTAACAACAAATTGCCGAAAGTCAGACAAGTCATTTGGGTGCATCATCACTACGCCCCTTCACATGAATATAATGATATCACATAAAAGTCCATTTTTCTCTCTCCATTTCACTCGAGTTAAAGCATAAAAACCTGAGTAAATGTCAACGCCAGCATTTGCCATGACCTTCCATGAAGCAGCAACAAACTCCACTCAAAATCGATCAAAAACATCAAATGAAGAATACACAAAGAACTTGCTGTCATTACTATTCTTTACAAAAGTGGAGCAGATGTTTCCTCTATTTAAGAAATCCCACTTCCTATTAGGGCCTTTATAATAAGATTATCTGCTAAATGCCATGTCAAGATGTTCATGAGAACACATCAACCACAGTTCTGCATTAAGTGTGACCTGAAGAGCTGAATTATGCTGAACAGAAGGGCCCTGTAAACATTTTTCATAAAATGGTTTCTGAACAAGAGCAGTCTGAAGACCGTTTCAAACAGTTTTTTCTTTGTGCTGAAATTCCAGACGGGCCACAGCAGCCATTTTCTTTCCTTGGCAGAGAAGGGGTCATTTCCTTTGGGTTGAAAGGCCACACCCACCATAGAAATATAACCATCCCCTAGAAGTGAGGGAAAGGGATCTAATAGTGCTTACAATTCCACATGAGAATGCTCTACTATGGAGTAACAAAACTGGCTTTTTTAAAATGAAAACTGGCATCTGAAAACTGTGTGCTGCACCACTGAGCTTCCCCTTCCTCAACATGGAAATGCAAACATTGCTGTTTTACAAGTGGGTGGGCAGAGTTTCAGGGAAGGGGTTGGGTTCCAGCGGGCATACTCCCCCCCCCCCACACACCCCCCCCCCCCCCAAATTCTGAAACTTGTTTTCAAAATGGTGCCATCTGACACTTTTGGCTCAATCACAATCATGATTTAAAAAAAAAAAAAAAAAAAGACTTGTGCATAAAAATTTTGCATCTATCTCCTTCACTTGTGCAGTATCTTACAAATATACACATTAGACCTTGGCGTTGTTTCGTCTTCAACCAGGCAGATAAGATTTGACGACATCAGTGTCATCTGCTGGCACACCAAGAACACGACCACTTCTCCACTGACCTCACTGCTACTTCAGCCTTCTCCTCCGATGTTTTCCCTTTCTTCGATTTTTTCTTCTTCTGTCAGTGCATATTTTCCATTTCTACATAACCCTGAAAAGTTTACACCTTTCCGAGAAGCTGGGCCCTGCACAATACGCTGGCATCCCTCACCTGCATATCCGACAGCAGCAACCTCCTGTTTGACCTGAATCGGCTCAGCCTGCCGGACGACTCCGGCCTGCAGAGCCGGTGCCGACACTGTCGTCTGTGGCAGGATCACTGGCACAGGCTGGGGGTCCGGGGGCTCCTGCTTGACAGCACCATGCTGCAGGACAGGCACCATCTGCTGGGTCTGCACGTCTGGCGCCACAGACACGCAGTCCACAGGCTCCTGCTTCACTGGCTGGGGGGGTGCCAGCGATGAAGGGCAGTGGGCAGAGATCAGACTGTCGATTTCATCCCATGAGGACGGCTGGGGGTCTGGTTCGGAAGAGGGCTCTGTCGCTGAGGAGCTGTCCGTCACGCTGCTGCTGGGGTCGGTGAGTTCTTCAGGACACAGGAAGACGTCGATGGGACCCGCACACTCTTCAGCCAGATCTGGATGTCATTCTGAGGGCACAGCACAGGAAGGGGGGCCAGTCAGTAGTCACAGCATGGCTACATGGTCAGTGTGTTGCTAACTACTTTATCAACTCGCACATGCACCCCATCCACTGGCACACACACACACACACACACACATGGGCCCGTGCACACACACCCATGCACGTGTAAACTCACTGCACACACACACAAAGATAATAACAGCACAGACAATGCTAGGTAGGTACCCAAGGTTTGATCAACAGGCACGTTGGGCTAATGAGCTGGTTAATCAGCGCCTAAGTTGTAGCCACAAGTTGTACCCTCTTCATAAATTCCTGCACCTTAGTCATTCATTCATTTATCCGTCAGCTACAAATCGTGCACAGTACAGTCTCGCAAGTTCAGCAGATGCTGACTAGCCTACATGAACTGTTCTGCATACAATGACACCTCCCTGATGAAACTGAAACTTGTTAACTAAATCACTATGCACCATGGTCTGAAGGTCAATGTAACGCTGGTAAACAGTGATGTCCTGGTTATAACTTTGGCACACTGTGCAATCTTTTACACACACACAAGCTTCCGTGCAAGGGAAACTACACACACCATTAATCCAACAATTTACCCCCATGCAGTTCTTTACCATACACTGAAAACAATGTGTTTTTTTCTCTTTGGGGTTTCATTTTTTGTTTGTTTTGGTTTCAGACAAATCAGAGGTTCCTCTTTTCCTTAGCAAGATGGCTGAACAAAGGAAATAATTTCAACAGTTTTAAGATGTGTTGGAATTTGATATGTCAAGTGTCAACTACAGAACGTATTTACACGAGACAAGAAATGCAAGTCTGATGAGAAGGGGGAAAAATAATTACATTTCCCTGTTTGTATTTGCAGATGAACAGTAAAAAACATTCCAAGATTAGCGTATGCCTCTTTCAATGTTTCTTTTTTTTCTGTATAATTTAGTACATGTGGCAACAATGGGCGCCGCCATGTTTCTCGTAGAAAAGGAAGTCTCGCGAGAACGTGACTTCCTTCTTCCTGTAGCCATTTACTTCCGTTTGCAAAAAAAAAAAACCGCGAGTCGATACGTGCCGTGGTTCTCGAGTTTACGAATTTTTTTAAGTTTTGAGGTCGAAATGCCGTTTTTCACCGTGGCTAACCTTGATTTCTGCCGTTCTATAATGAGATTTAGTGATGGAGATACTGTGTTTTGTAGGATTTACGGCATAAGACTTAGTGAAAGTGCTGGGTAATGAAGCTTAGAGTGACCTAGATTTCGACTGGGATGAAGTTCCAGGTATGATGATGAACAACACATTCGGAAGAAAGTTCTGAAGAAGAATTTTTTTTTTTATTTCCCGAGTAAATGGCTCATGTGACATTCTTCAAACTTACGATATAGCAACATATATATCGTAGGAATTTAAAAAATTATTTTCATTTCATTATTTCCTTTCCAGCATCAAGAACACAGCCAACCAGCAGGGAGAATAAAGACAGACGGATGGGAATCCAAAGTACCAACAGCCAGTGGAAGAATAAACACTCATGGAGGAGAACCAAAAGTACCAATGCATAGCCAGCTAACAGACAGAACAAAGAAAGAAAACTCGAATCCTATGTATAAACACTTTGCCAGCCCATTAGGTGAATAAAGACAGTCAGATATGAGCCTTCAGTACAAAAAAAAAAAAAAAAAAAAAAGCCCACATGAACAGTAAAGTTACAAGGTGTCCTCGGTATCAAAACAGGATCTGTCGAAGAACTGGACTACACACACTTCTTCCAAGCTATCTCGTTAGCTGGCCAGCCTGTGAAACGGCCATCTTCTTTCGAGTAATATCAAAGTCACCTGTAACGAGTTAAAACTCCATGACAATCAATGACTCATCTTCACAGTAATATACTGACACATTCTTTGTAGAAGCGCTCCATAACAGATGACTCGACTCCTGAAGTTACACACCCTGAAATCGCTACCCGAAAATACAACTGCTGTTAAGTCTGAAAATCAAACTTTACAGGAGACAAAAAAAAAAAATAATAATAATCCTCACAAGATATACTGCGAGCCGAGTTAGAGTACAAGTATTCTGATTACAGCATGTTTATTTTTAGGATGATGTGGTTGGGACTTGGCTACGTTATACTCTTTGGCCCACTCTTACAGTATACCAAAAAATTCCCAAAACGCAAAAAATTCGAGTTACAGCAGTAGTATGTCCACGCAGCCAAGTGTCCTTAAATCCCATTGATATGGGTAAGACCCTGATTCCTCCATACCTCCCTTGGGTTCCGGCACTTCCAGCCTGGTCTCTGGGGGCGCTTTGATGGCGATCACAGTTTGGTCGTCCAGGGACCGCAAACTGCGGATGTCCTGGTAGGTCACGTAGGCCAACGTTCCAAAGTTAAGGGCATATCATTCAGATATGGTGGGGAGTTGAATAAGTGAAAAAAAAAAGAATGAATATGATGTGAAAGACGTTTTCCCACTTCTGATGCAAGCCCACCCCCTCCCCGAACTTCCCTTATTTAAGACAAAGGTGAATAGGTGATCACCCATCAACCCTTTTCCTCAACATTACATTATCACTATGTACATTACATCATGAACCAACTGGCGTTTCCTTAACAATACCTGGTCAATAAATCTAATCATATGTGTCATAAATCAAACATTTTTCCTTAACAGTACCCTGCCAATTCATTAACACTTGTCAGGAATGAACCCTTTTTTCTAATGTTGCCTAGTCAATGCATTTCTATAGTACATGTCAAAACTCCACCCACTGTATATTACCTTTGTTACCTTATCAATACATACCTACATTCGATTGCATGTCAAAACTCTACCCACTGTATATTACCTTGTCAATACATATCTACATTACATGTCAAACTCCACCCATTATATATTACCTTTATTACCTTATCAATACATATCTACATTACATTGCATGTCAAAACTCCACCACCCACTGTATATTACCTTGTCAATACATATCTACATTACACGTCAAAACTCCACCTACTGTGTATTATCTTGTCAATACATATCTACATTATATTACATGTCAAAACTTCACCCACTGTAAATTACCTTGTCAATACATATCTACACTATACTGCATGTCAAAACTTCACCCATTGTAAACTACTTCGTCAATACATATCTACATTATATTACATGTCAAAACTCGACCCACTGAACATTATTTTGTCAATACATGTGTACACTATTTATTTCTATTAATGTCAAATTCTACCCATTGGGCATTACCTTGTCAATACATACAACTACAGTCTGTTAAATAGTGTCAAAACTTCACCTATAGTACATTACCATGTCAACACATATCTACAGTGTATCACGGGTCAAAACTCTTCACTGTACATTACCATGTCCATATATTATCAGTGTATACACACACGACAAGCATCACCCCCATTCTTCTCCATATCTTGGTAGACGGACGACGCAATTCTTTCAGCTCAGGATTACTCCACCTTGCTAGTGGTGTCACTTCCAAGCCACGCATCCTTGGTGACTCCCACACCCCTCTGCTCCTTTTGCTTCCACGGGGGGAACATTAGAGACCAGCCATTTCTTCAAAGGATATCTGGCATTTTCGGAGTCTTCCGTCAGCGTTCGCAGCTGGCGCGTGCAGCTGTGGATCATTCGATCCAGCAGGTTCTCTTTCGCCTCCAGGTCTGCCACGTCTGTTTAAACCACACACTGGTTTCTACATCACTGGAAATATTGCATTTTTTACACCAGAATTACTGGTAATATCGACACAGAAGGAATGAAAAAAAAAAAAAAGAGAGAGAAGTTATGAAAAAAGAAGAGGAACTTGGTGTCTAGAAAATTAAAATGCTGTTCTATTTCTGTTGTTGTTCTGTAATCTGTTTGTCTGTATGGTCTTGCGGAACTAATAACCTTTCTTTTTTAAAATTTACTTCAGGTGTCACCTTCGGACTTCAGATACCTTGCTTTGAAACTGACTCTGTCACTGACCAACCAGCATCCATATACCTCATCACTATTGAAAATCAATGGTACATGGCCAGAGGACAGATACGACACCACGCCTGTTCACCCCAAGAATTTCTTTAGAATAACAATGAATTTTGTGATCTGAAGGAAACACTGATAACATCAACATTCATCAGATTAGAAAACACTGAGGAAGATAAAGATAATTACCGACTATTTACAAAAACAACAGGATTTCAAAACATCTGCTCAAACCCTTCTTACTCTGAAAGATACTCTCTTTCTTCACATCCTCTCATGGTCCCTCCAACCCTCCCCGTTTGATATAATTTTTGTATTTACAAAAAGCTCTAAAAAAAAGCTGCAGAAAAGAACAAGTGCTCCCCAATCAGACAAAAGAAGATGCACAAAAAGAGGCAGTTGGTTCAATATCTCGAACTCATAATAAAGCCATCATCACTGATCATAAGAATAAGCAGTGATGCATCAATTTACCAATCCCTAGTGAAGATTATGTTCTCCCATAACAAATCGGTGTAAAGCCTAGCAATACATCTACAAACAGAATCAGACACTTGTCAGTTTACATTCAACGTACATTTGTATAGAAGAATTATTACATGTCAATTCCTGGATCATAAAGCCCCTAGTCCATGATCCCCACTCCCTCTTCTTCCCTCCATTTTCGAAAAAAAAATCACCTTTAATGCAACCAGTAGAACAGCCATTAAGAAAACAGCTGTGAAAACTAACAAGTCAAGAAGTTGGCACAACACAAAGTAAACAGAGTCCACCATGTTCTGAGAAATGAGAAACACAAGTGGGTACATCATTATGCTCACATCACAGCACCAGTGAGGATTCAGCTACAAACTGATATGAAATCAAGAGTAACCTGAAAATGCATTTGTACTGGACAATTCTTTATTCTTATGAAAAACTGGTATCGACAAACGGCACATGCTCAATTAAGCACATTGAGCATCGACAGCGGCAATATGAGTACAAATCTGACAGAACAGCATTTCATCTTGGAAACTTAACTAATGTAAAAATTACAGACGTGATATACAGTAATTCTTACAAAAAAAAAAAAAAAAAAAAAGAATTATTAATTTTCTAATTAAACAGAAAATTGGGACATCATCATTTTCTGCGTACGCAGACGGATACTCCTGCAGACACTCCCTGTATAGACAGGCAAGGATCAATCCAGTATGCCCAACAAAAGGAGTGAATTTTTGTGTGTATGACCGTTTTTTTTTTTTTATCCCGCCATTAAGGCAGCCATACTCCATCTTTGGAGAAGATGCATGCTATGTGTAACATGTCATCCATACCAATGGCCAAACTGGCCTCCTCTTCCAAAAGTTGGTGTTGGGATGCATGCGTTCACACACGGAACCTTGGTTTATAGTCTCATTCGAAGGACTGTATGGGAATGGAGTCCGAACCAATGCCAACTCCAAGGGAAAAATCCCCCTGTACCAAAACGACCTGGCAGAGATTCGAACCCGCAACCCTTAGATTACAAGTCCAGCGCACTACCAACTGAGCTATTCCGGCCCTCAACTGGGACATCAACATCAGAGAAGCTGCTCTGGTTGAGATGAAAATCTCTCCCAGCAGCTGAAAAGAAAACTGTAGACCGACGACGAAAAGCGGTCAAATTTCAAACATAGGCTGTCAGCTTTAGGGAAAAAAAAAAACACACACAGGCCACTGCCCAAGTAGAATGCTGAAAGGGCAAGACAAGGAAAATAGTTCTGGCTTCCTTCTTAGAAAATTACAGTACAATTCAGATCAAACACATTCAACACCACATAAATCACAAAGTAATGCACTGTGAATAAGCCACACCCATGGTACCTGAATGCAAGTGCATGGCCACAGAGGTGACATGACGGGCCCCATGGCTGCTGACCAATGAATCTGTGGACCCCCTGTAGAACACACCAATACCATGTGTCTTCAAAACAACAGTCTGTGTCATCTGACCCCAGACCCTAAATCTGACACACCTAAGTCAAGACTGCATCTCTCTGTAATGTAAGAAACCAAGCTGACACACAGATCATCATAAGAATAAGCCTGGTCTGCCGAATCGCTTCCAAAGATCATGAAACAAAAGGTGGGAAAATGTTCATCCTTCATTAAACAGGGGCTGGAGCACGTATTTTCCCAAACAGGCTTCTTCAAGCTGTTGTAAATGTAGACGGCGTTAAGATATGTAATGAAAACCTGAAGATATTTGGACTTCATCTAGACAACACCTTGGCGTCTGCACGCATATGCATGTGTGTGTGTGTGTGTGTGTGTGTGTGTGTGTGTGTGTGTGTGTGTGGGTGAGGAGAAGGAGATAGAAGCAAGACAGACAAGAGTAACAAGGGGGAGGGCTGTTGGTTTCCGTGAAGGTGGTAGGACGAGTAGCCCCAGTATGGAACAAGCAATAGAGGGGTTTACGTTTTTTTTTTTTTCTTCTTTTTTTTTTTTTTTAATAGAGTGGAGAGACAAGAGTTGGGGTGGGGAAGAGTGAGGAGGAAGAGGCGGGAGGATGGGAAGGACAGACAGTGGGTGCTGGGAGAGGAACAAGGGGACAGAATTCGGAAGAACATTTTAATTACCACAACCGAAACTGTAAAACGTAAACTAACAAATGAACAGTATAGTCCGTCAACAATACCTCACCAGACACTGCACATGAAAATAATTCAAATCCAACACCTAGCATGTTTTCTGCATTGCCGGACCATCTAACATTTTAATTCTTTAAAGTTAGGTGCAGGAAAGTTGCTCAGCTACTAGATAGCAGTAGATTCCTTAAGCATAGACAAGCTAAACAATGACAAAAATTTTTAAATAAAAAAAAAATTAAAAAGCAACAAAAAAGCCCTGAAAATCTCAGTGTAAATCGCTCCAAACGTTGTGTGACAGGTTTAGAAGTGGATGCAGTCTGAAGTGCATCTCTCTAAATGTTAACATTTGGGATTAACTCTTTCATCCCTACAGCTCGGTTTTCCGATTTGCAGAAATCATACCCTTCCTTCCTGCAGCCCAGAAAACCAAGCAGCACAAAATCCCTCCTTTCCTTCCTGCAGACTGGAAAATCAGTTCTCGCAGTAAGCGCTTTGAACTTTGCGCAAGTCGCGTCATCGGTACACGTCATTTCCTTGACCGCGTCGCTTGTGGGGAAGTGTTTACGGATTGATTGGATGCCATACTGCCCCTACAGCGTGGGAAAGTGGTCGCCGCTCTATTCTGGTGTTCTCACTTTGCACTTCTTCCCTTTTTCTCTAAATCCAGGAATGACGGGAACACTCAAATTATAAGAATCCAGTAACAAAGGGAAGTAATGGTTTGTAGAAAAGTAGGAATGAAAAAATAACTGTTATCTTCACTCGCTTGCATGCCACGTCTTGGTCCATCTAGGTCATCCAAGTCACAGTCACCATGAATTCTGAGTCGATTCAGGCAAATCTGCATGGTCTACATTGATCCTTGTATGTTAATTCAGAAGCCCAGGACAAAATCCTCTGCATTCAAGTCAAGGTTTTTTGCCAGCAGCAACTGACTACAGAGGGTGAACAAAACACATGGACTCTCTCTGGCAGCAGCACAAACCAACCTGACTGAATGAGATACCATGTTTTGTTTCACAGCTCTTCCCAAACAACCACTATGAGAACTAAAAGAAGACCAACTCCCCAACAGATAGACAGATAATAACAGTTCAAAGCTATAGCAAATACACACCATCTGGTTGTAAAACAAAGAAAACCTAGATCACAGCAGTTATTTCTATACATACGACTCCTGCAGCTCAGCATGTTACATTATTCCCCGACTATCCCCGACTATCTGTCCACAGTTTTTGGACCTGCTGTGTACTTACCTCCATTGGATGTTGTTTTTGGACTTCTTCTGGATCAGGTTAATCCCTTCCAACACATTGGTGATGTCATAAATGCGCCGTTTCTGCACTTCAAGCTGCTCAGAGGCACGGTTCAAGTCCACGACCTGTACACAACAGTGACCAGTTATAGAAACGCCACTGACCGAAGGGAAATACAGGCAGCTAATGGACACCTGTACACAACAGTGACCACTTATAGAAAACACCACTGATCGAAGGGAAATACTGGCAGCAAATGGACATCTGTACACAACAGTGACCAGTTATAGAAACACCACTGACCAAAGGAAAATACAGGCAGCAAATGGACACCTGTACACAACAGTGACCACTTATACTATAGAAACACCACTGATCGAAGGGAAATACAGGCAGCAAATGGACACCTGTACACAACAGTGACCAGTTATAGAAACACTACTGACCGAAGGGAAATACAGGCAGCAAATGAACACCTGCAAGGAATAAAGCAGAGTTCTGGCCCTACGTGCATACCAAAAAGGCAGACTATTTCTAAGTTGAACGCAGACACCGACACTGCAAAAGAAGAAACAAAGAAAACAACTAAATCTAAGTATAACTAATGCATTCCAAAATACAACAAAAGAAAGATAAACCTGGAGACATTTTCACAGCAAAATCGCTACTGGGCATCTAAGCCACCAACTCTTGTGGCAAAACAGGAAACAGGCAAACCGCAGTCATAACTGCAGGGAAGTCCTGACCCCCAACCTTTACTGAAGCTTTTGTTTCATCAAAACAAGCTGAAAAGGTCCTTATTATTTACAACAGATAACCAAAACAAACACAAAATAGCAAACAAGGCCAGAATATTTCAATGCTGTTGAACACGCCACATGTCATCTATTTCACGGCAATGTTTTACTTTGGGAGTCCGCTTTCACTGCCATGCAACCCAGTCCAACTTTTCAGGATCCCTGATCCCACATTTCTTCCGATCCATATAGCAGATCATGCTGATCAGTTCATATTTCATCTGCCAAGATGCAAATTGGAAGAACCATGGATCCTCAAACCAAACAGTGTCCACTTCCCAAATCCTGAATGAATTATTCACCCTAAAAATCCTCAAAAGAAAAAAAAAATCACCAAAACAGGTGCACTCTTGAATCTGTATTCAGAAAATTAACTGTGAATCTATATGTAATCACCGTCTGATTACAAAATGCTTTCAGAGTTACAAGAAAAGAAAAAACTATCACGCTTTGCATGTTGCTTACTTGCTACATCTATTGATAAAAATTTCTCTCACAAGCCTACAGCCAGAAGCCGCAGCTACGAAACCAGAAACTTTCAAGTGGACGTGTACTGAATCATCTGTTTTGATTGGTTCTCTTACAGCTACATTAGCCAAGGAGCACTGACCTGGTACAGCTTGCAGCTCATTTGAACACGCCTACAAAACTAGCCTCCTTGGTTCACAATAAATCAGCCTTTTCAAACAATTCTATAGTGTGCTCTTAGCTGGCGACATTTAGTAGTTTTATAGTTTTTAATTAAATTTCAATCATACATGTCTTAACCTGTATTATCTTTCTTGACTGATGCAGCTTAGTTATCACATCAAGTCAGCAAAGGTCGTGTCAGGAGGCCCCAAGTTCAAGTTAGCAAACCAAACAAATCTCACAGGTAAAAAAAAAAAAATTGGGAAATTAAAGTCCCTGTCCCCTACTCAATGAGGTCATTTGAACCACGCCCAACATCTTCAAAACTGACCCTTCACTTTCACCATAAATCATTTGATTTGACTCCCCACCTCAAAACAATCTCAACCTCTGAACGTGCATAACCAGGGTCACTGCTACTGTAAAATGACACCTGCAGTGAACTTCTCCAAGCCTTCATAGAGCTCTACACTAATATCATACCATATAATTTACAAAACCTTACTACATAATGGTATATATAGGACAGAAACTATTAAGTATGAACATCACCATTTTAGGAAAAAACTTACCCCATCAGGCGCATTTCGGAGCAAGCCCACAAATTTCTTGGTCAGCAACCCCAGTGATGTGTCATAGCGAGTCTTTTCTAATGGTGATCTTGTTGAGGAACCTATTGCACACGAAGCATGGATTATAATTTATATACCTGTATTTTCCCTACCACCACTGGACATGTAAACCCAAAATTATCTTAGTACCAAAATTTATATACCTGTATTTTCCCTACCACCACTGGACATGTAAACCCCAAATTATCTTAGTACCAAACAAATGTGTCATAACAAGAAACTCTAACAAAGCCTTCAAATGTTCATATATATTATATATACAAACTCAGAATACCAAGATACAGTGGGTGAGGTTGTGAAATATTTCCCCCACGTCCTTCCTCTCCTTAAAAATATGTTCTGGACAGTTTGACCAAACTCTCCTCCTTTTTTTTTTTCCCTTCAGAATCTAACAGAAGACCCAGCTCCTCAATCAAAACCTAAACTAGAATTGACTCCTAAACGCTACCAAACCCTACAGAAAATCTGCATCACATTTCAGCAAGTCAGTATCAAGACATCATAGAAGACTACAGCCCAGCCTTCTATCATTCCCCGACCCCAAAAACTAGATCTGTGCATTATTTCTGGGAACTTGTTTTAAAATGACCTCTCACTCGAAAAAAAAAAAAAAAAGAAAAAAGGCATGGTTCCACGGTGTGATTGCAATATGTGCCTAATGTCAAGGAGGCTCATCCTCTGGCAACAATATCTTTCCAACAGTTTTGACTTCTGGAGTGATCTTGTTCACAAACAAACCAGCAAAGATGAAAACATCACCGATGAAAACATCACTCCAACCCTCTGCATTGAGAACTGTACCTTCTTTAGTAATTCAAGTTCTGCTGCACTTATTACTTTTGATAGTTCATTAAATGTTTTTTGTTGTTTTTTTTTTTTTTTTAAATCAGATCTGTTTGAATCAGCTAGTTATCTTAGGAAGCTAATCACCTGGCAAATGAAACCTGTTTACATCAGCTCCCAGCGAGCTATATATTAATGACTGGGAATCAACATTCCTGTTTTCAATTTTGATCAACTCCTTTTATCTTGAAATGAAGCATTTACTAGCAACAACCAACTTTTCTGTTCACTTTCAAATCATCTCCCAGTGACCTGAGTATGCCACCTCGATTTCCAAACAACATCATTAACCATTTTGATTTTAGTAGGATATTTTCTGTCATATGCTGGATGCTGTAGAAGAACACAAAATAAATCTTCACTCACTTTATCCTCTATACTTGCGCAAGGCTTGATTTCTAAACAGTTACCTCACCCCCAGGTCAGAATTCTTTTGACGTCATCATGGAACATCTGCATCTTTTCATTTACTTTTTCAGTATTGTATCATATGTCACCAATCTGCCCCAACTATTGCTTGGCTCACGCGCATTCTTAGATACAGCTGTGGAGAGGGAGCAGGAATGAGCAATGTCAGATTGGTGAGACTGGACTGGCACTGAAAATAAGGCACCCTGCTTATTCAAGAAAAAGAAAAATCGCCATTTTTCACTAGCACACACACACACACACACACACACACACACACACACACACACACACACACACACACACAGTGACACACACAAAAACAAAAATACATAAGAACACGAAACTAATCTGACTGAAAGACTTTTGAACAGTCATTTTCAAGAGTATTCAGTCCAGTGTCTCACATAATAATTATGATGATAACCAATGACACAGGTGAAATATTTGCAGCCAAACTTGTGCACACACTAAAATGAAATGCAGAACTGACCTCTGGGACTGCCGTCTGCAAAACTTCGTCTTCTCTTACAGCTGCTTGGTGTTTTGAAGCCGTCCTCAAGTTCAAGCTTCCGTTTGACCTGAATGACAGCAGACAGCAAGTCTCTATAATTCAAAACCACGCCATCAATGTAAAGCTCGTCTGAATCTTCACAACTACAGTTTTAATCAAACGAAAAAAATGAAAATCTTAAAAAAAACAAAAAAAAAACCTTATATATAATTATAAATAAACAATGTTAATAATGATTAATACAAAAACAATCAAGCTATTGGTGGTGGGAGATCTCTCTTGGAACAATGTCATTAACATATCCGCAGTCAAGTGCATGGGTGGAAATAAACAAACAAAAAAAAGTGTTATCAGGTAGAACATTTCAGAACATGGTTTCCATGAAAACCTGCAATAAAAATACATCCATACAACCAAGGGCTCCTTTGATTGTACACCACAGAAGTGCAGCACATTTTTTTTTACCTCAGATGTTGAAGACGAAGGAATTTGGTAAATTTTTTTTTTTTTTTTTTTTCCCGTTTTTCTTTTTTTTTCTTCTTTTTTTAAGAAAATCTGTTTTAGCGAGAAGGTATCATGTGTGTGTGTGTGTGTGTGTGTGTGTGTGTGTGTGTGTGTGTGTGTGTGTGTGTGTGTGTACTTTTCTTTTTTTTCAATCTACTCACAGCTTAGAGCCTGTAGTCCCTGCTATAGTTCCAACATAATCTGTTCTACTTCTAGGCAAGTGCACAAAAGCTAGTGAGAGCTGTTGCTCTTTGTCAGACTCACAGCACTCAAATTTAGTTACATGCTTCTAGTGCAAATATCACTCAATCTCCTGATTTCTCTCTTTTTTTTCAAAGTCTTTTTTTTCGCAGTTCGTCACATTCATCATATTTTCGCCAAACATACTGTACAAAATACAGCAAAATCGTAAAGATATGTTCTTTCATTCTAAGAAGTTTCCAGCAACTTGGTTGACTGCCCCAATGCCACCATAATACAGGATGCCATAAAAGAATAATGGACTGAATGTTTAAAAGAGAAGTCACAGGCTCTTCTAGGAGGAAAAGATGGTTTGTACTGCTGCTTACAATGGACCTGACAGCTGAAAAGGGACCAGGGAAGCTACGTTTCCGTTGAAACTGAAAAACCCATTTCCAAGCCAGAACCACAGCTGTCAGTTCAGCAGTGTGAAAAAGTAGTAGGTAGTTTGGTGATGAGGGAAAAATTGTTGCTGAAGATGCATCCATCTGGAGCTGTGTCAGTTAAAATCGTTCTTCCACTTGGCAACATTGTTCAGTTTTTATTAAGTTCTGTATACCCACAATCTGATTTTTTTTTTTTAATTTTAATTAAGGTAAGACTGAAGCGTACTGGTGGACAGGAAAAAAACAAGACAAGAAATGACCATTAGAAGATAATAATACATACTTATGCAGCAAACTATCCTGAAAACCATTCTAGGTGCTTCTGGGAAAAAAAATTGTTTACATCATATCTCTTACATAGCACATCACACGTTACAGATGTCCACACACAAAATCCACCCAATAAATGATATAAAAACAATACACATTTCTCAATAAAGCTCATGCATTATGTACAGATGTATACTTACATAATGATCACACTTGTCACACATTTATAATGTGAAGTACAGAGTACTCTTTAGAAGGACATACCACAAAATGTACTATTGCTGAGAGAGGTGAATTATCATTAACCCTCTTGCATTCATTTCGCCCATATCCGGCCTTTGTGTTTGTCTCCCCTGCTATTTGTTCTGGCCGCAACCGGCCGTACCTGCCGCGTTACTTTCCCTCACACACTGCGACCATGTTTTAAGTCAAGACTGGCCAAAAAAAAAACGTGCATCCCTGAGAGGTGTCCAATGAAATCTTAGCAGTAGTATGGGGCGTGGGAAACGATTCATTCACTGACCGCATTCCATTGCTGCAGACGGCATCACCTTGTTCCTGAAAATGGCGTCTGCTAGCGCTTCTACTGACGGCGATTTTTAGGATTATATGAAGAGGAGTTGGATGAAATACTACAAGAAGTAGAAAGATATGAAAGAGAGGAGTTAAATGAAAGTGATGTGGATGTTTGAGAGGAAGAAGAGGGAGAAGAAGGTGAAGAAAGTGATGTAGATGATGATGTGCCTTTGTCTGCGTTTGTGACCACGTGGCGACCAGCCACTTCCGCACCTGTAGTTCAGCTTTTTGAGGAGGAGACTGGGCCATATCATGATTTGCCAGACACAGCTACACCTCCAGATCATTTTTTTTTCTCTTCCTGCCACAGTTTTTTACTACAGCTGCTGACCAGACGAACCTGTACGCCAGGCAGCAGATGACAGCGGGGACAACTTGACCCACTTTGGCAGGATAAGACACCTGCCGAGATGCGCACATACATTATTACATAGCTGTGCTCGTCATGATGGAATCTAGCGTCTGCCAAGACTCTGGTGCTACTGGTCGACAGATCTTCGGTTTAGCGAGTCATGGATCAGTGGAGTGATGTCGAAACCACGGTTTCTGCCATGTGGCAAATATGGTAGAAACCATGGATCAAGAGTAGTGTTTACCACATTGGCGACATGTGACAATGGTGCCACTCACCTTCCTGCTGTGTGTGATCAGACACCACATTACTGTATAAATAATGGAGTTTACTTCTTTCTGTGATTGTATATTCCGGTGTTAAAAATCATTAAGTAGTGACAAACACAACTTTTAGGATAAAAAAAACAAAAACTGTAAAGTTACATGGCTGCATGTTTAAGTATGTGACAATCATGTGACACTTTGTGACACCCCAAACTGGATTTACTGAACCAGGACAGCTGTTTACAAGTTGAGGTAGGGCCACCCTTTGATGATAAAAACAAATGCATGCCGACAATGTTATTGTCTGTCTGGTGTATCATAGTAACATTGTCAACGTTTGATGTCCCATTGTTTTGTGACAAACAGGGCGACAACGACACCAACATGCATCCCAAACATGTGACATCTCTGCATTATGAAATACGATGTATTAGAATTTTGCATACTAAATTTGACAGCATTTCAGTGGAAACTTTGTCCACTACAGCCTTTCAAAGGCAGCAGGTGAGTTTTAGGTTAAATTTCTCAAAACAATACGAATACTAGGAGCAGTTCTAGGCTGGAAAACGTGAATGCAAGAGGGCTAAATCTATTATTCTGTGTATCTTGTCACACAGTCACAGTGTACCATGAACAATAGTCCCATAACAATCCCTAACTCTCACGTTTCTTGGCAACCCAAAACACAGCCTATGTAACATCAATTATGAATCTAAGTAAGTTAGTATGTAATTAATACATTATTACTTTTACTTTAAACATGTACGCAATTTTAAGTTTCATATACACCTTAATGTTGGATTGTTGTCTAGAGCTATAAACCTGTATAGTGCCTCTCATTCTGGATTAGACTGGTCCCCAAACATGAAATCAATTCAAAAACTTTATTAAAATACATCCTGGAAACAAAGGGGCAGATGTGAATGCACACAGATCCTCAACAACTCAAATACCAATGGACCCAAGTGGGTTTGGCACACTTGTACTCTCGTAATATGAACAGAGTTAATCATTCTAATAATTCTGCTTACTTTAGCAAAAATTGTACTTTATGTTTTGATGTGCCTTCAATAATGATGGATAACAAAATCCTTTAAGTTTCGTGTTCCAAGACTATCGTAAATTTTTCATAATCGGTGTTATTAACTTTCATTGTAGTCTTTGGACTGTACTTTCTACTGTTCTGTTCTTTAACATTTTCTGGCTTTAGTTTAAAACAAGTTTCAAGAATTAATTCTACCAGGGCTCTCAACAGCTGCTTAAATTTGAGGGGTCTCGGGTCCCCAGAGAGACTATTCAGTCCAGGGACTTGCAGGTGAAAAATTTGACATTTCCGGACAACTGCCAGTGCCACTGTCACTTTCTGTCTGAGTTTTATATCATTACTGTTATAGTGTTAAGTTTCTATTGCTTTTTACTTCAGTTTCTTTTTGTTTTCATTCATACGCATCCAGGACATCACTTTACACATGCATTCTCTTCCCCTCTTTTACACATGCAAACAGGAACAGACAAATGTACATGTTTTCTAATGCACTTTAAAGTTCTCTCTGTGTGACTGTGTGTGTGTGTGTGTGTGTGTGTGTGTGTGTGTGTGTGTGTGTGTGTGACATAAATAGGAACATAATTTATGTCATCATTTGTGATCTAAGTAGAACAAGAAACCATACATGTATGCTCCAACTAGAACTAGAACTAAGAAAAATGTAATATTGTGGCTGGACTTGCGATCTGTCCGAAACATACCGCTCTGAGCAGTTTGACAAGACGACATTTGAGCACATGCCCAACAGTAACCTAAGCCTGCGAGAACCTTAGATATCACTTACTGCTGCCTAAGCAATCAATCAAAATTAGCTACTGGCAAAAGCACAGTGTACAACAAAGTATGTCATCAGACCATTCTGGGCATCTGAAAATTTTAAAGGAAATAAACAATGTCTGACATGTAATCAATAAAGTACATGAACCAGGCAAATTCTAAAACACAGTCCTGCAACTCCCCAACTTTCCATCAAATTACTACTGGGTTCTACTGAACACGATCAGCAGCAGTGCGGAACACAGTACAGACAGCAGGCGTGCGTTCCTTGTACCATTAAGGACTGGAACGAGCTGCCCCAGGACGTTGTAGAGGCCAAGACCATCGACACCTTTGTGTCAAGGGCCTCCCGTTTCCATTAAAAGCCATGCCCTGGTTTCTTTTTTTTTCCCCCCTTCTGTTCAGACCCCTTGCATAAGTGACAGAATAATCATCAAGTTGACTGTAGTTGCTATGAAGGAAGGAAGAAGAAAACAGGAAATCTGTACTCCACTCAAGAAGCTTGTTCTGAATGTCATAACCCTTCAGTTTGTGCAATAATCTCACTACCAATGGGAACATCACCATTTTGCATCAACATCCACTCATTTATACTGCTTAAAGACTGGACTGTAAACTACCTACCTGATGTGTATCCCAACTGGCAGACAATTTACTGAAAATAAAAAGTAAATGTTCATTCCAAGCATCTGTAGTCAGGTTTTTGCACACCTTGCACACTACTGTTGTGCGACTAACTGGTCTGCATATTCCACCAATTCAAGAATCAGTTTTATGATTTTTCAGAATACTGGCTTGCCTTCTGCTTCCTTAAATAGGCTTGTTCAGAATTTTGCTTTCTTTGCTTGTTTCATCATACAGAAGTTTCTCAGGAAATGTCAGCCTTAGCCTGTGATGAAATAAAGACCAGCAGATCTACATCCTATAAAAAAAAAAATATATAATGATCAATCAATGAATTTTAATAAATAAATAGGAAAGTCGGTTGTGATTACTGTTTGGGAAAGCAGGGAACGTTATTTTAAATCTTCAGCATAAATCCACTTGAAAGAAAGAAAATACTATGCACCTCAGCCTTTCTTCGTCGGTCTGATTCTAAGCAAGTGTGCCAACGAGTTTAATAAGATGCCATCTCTTACATTTATACAAAGTCACATCTTATTTTTCAACTCGCATTATCTGGGTTTAACCGCATCCGAGAGGGGTGTTGGTAGCACGGAGGAAGTCGATGTTATGTCATCTCAGGTTCGGGGACGCCGACCTTGCGATTTTACTTCAGCTCAGGTCAGAAACAGGCCTTAGAAGAAAAGCATATTAAACATAAGTCCCCAATTTAACTTAAATACCAAACATTACCTGAGGTCTTCCTAATGTCGGTTTTGCAGGAGGATAAGGGGCTGTAAGTGGCCGACTGTGGTGTACACACTCCAGTAGACTCTGTTTTGATCGTCCGAGCAGAACCCAAATCACTGGACCTGTTCCGAGGCGGCGAAAATGACTTGCCGATACGCCGATAACGTGATGATTCGTCGTAATTTCCACAGGTTCTTGTTTCACAATATCCAGCCCCCTTCTGTGCACAAGGGTTTGCTTCCTTGGCATCTTTTTTTTTCCCGGGCTGATCCGTTAAAATGCGTGGACCTCGGGACACGCACCCTTTCGTAGCAGCTGTCAAAAGCACAAAATCTTCTTACTTCCGTTCCATCGGTAAAAATATTCCCGTCAATATTTCACAATAAACAAATATATACTTTAACACAATGAACAGTCAGAGCAATAGCAAAGATTGTCCTCAAGCAATCCAATGAATGTTAGGCCGTAAACACATCAAATACATAACAGATGACGCTGATATTCTTCCTCAACAGACATCAGCAGACTGCATTGGGAAGTACGATAACTTTTCCCAACAAAGCATTACGGCAAATGGCGCGAAATCGTATTTTCCCGCGATGAAACGTCATGGCAGCGGACGCCAGAACATGTATTAATAAAATTGTCCAGATTTGTGTCCTTCTCTTTGTTTTTTTGAAAAATAACTGAGCCACCCGGTGGCTTATTACGCAATAAAACTTAAATTTTACATTCTTCTAGAAGTTCTGTTCACCGAAAAATGCAGGGTATTGTGTGAGAGAACATTGATTGTGATAATGCATGCTCCTTGACCTCACGTATGGGATCGAGGCATAGCAGCTGTTTCGAAGGTATCAATCGATAAAGTGCCGGTTGTTCGTTGTTTCTAACGATTGCCATTATAATTTCAAGCAGGCTTTGACAAAACGCGAAGTTTTCTTCATGCATGCGCTTTCTGCAGCTCAGATACCCTGTAGGAGAAGCACAGTTTAATATCGGACACGCGTCGCCTGTTCACGGATGCCTCTTAGACCACGCCCCCAGAGACAAAGACCCTCCCACTTCCTCGAGTAGACACCAAAACTAGCTATTTTATGTGCGACTTCAGTTTTAATTCTTTTTTCAACATGTTAGTTTACCTTTTCAACAGAACCTTAATGCTTATGTGGATGCTAATTAAAAGTGAACATTACTTTTCAACACAATCGTTGTCACACAATCGGTGTGTGTAACTTCCTGCATGTCAACTTGATGGGCGAGCACAAAACACATTATTACAAGGAAGTACCTACCGGTACCATGACTGTCAACCCAACGGCCACGAAGACCCCTCAGTCCATCCTCATTGCTTCTAACTCCTGGTGATAGTGTTGAATAAAAAAAATATTAAAAAAAAAAAAAAAAAAACAGCACCTGAAAAACACCTCTTTCTCTCTCTCTCTCTCTCTCTCTCTCTCTCTCTCTCTCTCTGCAGGCACAAGGCCCACATATCAAATATACGCAACACACACGCACGCACACACACATACACACATAAACACGAGCGCACGAACGTACACTTACACGCACTCACGCATGTACGTGCACACACACACACACACACACACACACACACACACACACACACTCGCACGCGCGCGCGCGCGCGCGACACACGTATGCGCGCGCACCACACGTATGCGCGCGCACGCGCGCGCGCACGCACACACACACACACACACACACACACACACACACACACACACACACACACACACACATATCATGATAATAAGCGTGTGATTATTGATTTTAGGAACGCGTTGTCGCTGACTGATAACTGATTCTAATACTGTTTATTCTATTCATGCATTGTAGCCACATCATGAAAATGTGTGCAGTATGTTGATATCATTGATGCGTTGTTGTTGTCTAATTAACACATTAGTAGTAGGCCTATGTCGCATATCAACATTTTAGAAAAGGAGTATAATACTCTCTCTCTCTCTCTCTCTCTCTCTCTCTCTCTCTCTCTCTCTCTCTCTCTCTCTCTCTCTCTCTCTCTCTTAGCAGTATGTAGTATATCAACATTTTAGAAAAGGGGGGGTGTAATACTCTCTTTCTCTCTCTCTTTCTCTCTCCCCCCCCTCTCTCTCTCTCTCTCTCTAATTAACATTTTAGTAGTATGTAGTGTGTACTACTACTCTCTCTCTCTCTCTCTCTCTCTCTCTCTCTCTCTCTCTCTCTCTCTCTCTCTCTCTCTCTCGTGCAGACAGCTGTTAATGACGCACTGTTGCCAGTTCATTTAAAAACCATAGCT
>JADBJO010002260.1:215000-217500 GCA_016801955.1 Conus betulinus
TGATCGCGTGGGACGAACCTGCGTAGCAGGTAAGTAGTGTGTGTGTTTCTATATTTCTTGATGGTTTGTAGAAAATGTTTGGCCACTGTGTTTACGCTGTTGTGTTGTACGTTGTTGTTGTTGTTGTTGTTGTTAGTGACTGCGATGATGATGACATAGTAGTTGCATTTTGATTTTGTGTAATCGTTCTTGGAGTTGATATCGCTAAATGGGGGTGGTGTGAACACACACACACACACCACACACACACACACACACACACACACACACACACACACACCACAGGGGGGAGAGAGGGGGGAGAGCGAGAGAGAGAGAGAGAGATGGGGATGAGAGAGGAGAGAGGAGAGAGAGAGAGAAGAGGAGAGAGAGGACCGAAGGACATAATGTTTAAAATCGGAAGTTGGTTTGGTCAGTATATTTTGATTCGGCTCAGCATAAAAAAACAAAAAAAAAAAAAAAAAACAAAAAAAACGTTTTTGGCCGGCAGTTGAATGGAGAGCGACTCGACGATAGTTCCTACGGCAAAAGTAGTCATTTAAACCCCCAGCAAAGACTCAACACCACTGTACCTTACACGCGTTGTTTGTTTGAAGCCCGCACACTGAATGCCCTGCCAATTCATATACGGACATTTCTTTCATAATCCGTTTATTCAGCTAGGCGGTGGGCTTGTACCGGCAACGGACGATGAACGTGTATATTTCTCACTCACCGATCGAGGTTAATCTGTTAATTAGCTTTGATTAGCGCTAATGGACAGTGCCCCGCGATTAAATGGGGGAGAGTTAGGAGAGGTGTGAAAATGGTAGTTTGGTTTTGGCCCGCCGTTCGTTAATTGATATTGCTCACTTTTTTGTTATTCCTCTATGAATTTGTTTGGCTGTCATGTTTTTTTTTTTTTTTTCGTTTTTTCACCCATTTCCTTTTTAGTCTGTCTGTCTGTCCTTGTTCTGTCTCTGTCTGCTGGTCTCTCTCTCTCTCTCTCTCTCTCTCTCTCTCATCTCTCTCCTCTCTCTCCCCCCGCACCCCCGCCCCTCTCTCTCTCCTCTCTTGTTCTGTGTATCATTCATTCATTCATTCATTCAGTCAGTCAGTCAGTCAGTCAGTCTGTCTGTCTGTCTGTCTGTCTGTCTGTCTGTCCGTCTGTCTCCTATCATTCATTCATTCAATCTGTCTGTCTGTCTGTCTGTCTCTCTCCCTCTCTCTTTCTCTCTGTCTGTCTGTCCCTCTGTCTCAGTGTTCTGCCTATCATTCATCCTTAACTTCATTTATGCATTCTTTCATTTTTTTATTGATTAATTGAATTTATCAAATTACTTCAATTCATTCGTTTGCTCTCTGTCTGTCTGTCTGTCCGTCCCCCTGTCGTCGGTCTGTCCTGCCCTCTCCCTCTCTCTCGCTCCCTCTCATTGTCTTTCTCTCATCTCTCTCTCTCTCTCTGTAGTTCTGTCTCTCCTCATTCTCTCAGTCTCCTCTCTCCCTCTCTCGCTCTATCTGCACTACTCCTCTCTCTCTCTCCTCTCTCACTCTCTCTCTTCTCTCGTCCCATTTAGATAGATAGATAGATACAATAATAGATTATCATATAGATGAATATAATGTTGTGTCGTGCATGTAGGTATGTATGTATTGTAGGTTGTAGTATGATGTATGTTATGTAATGTAGGTATGTATGGATTGTGGTGTGCGCGTGCTGTGGGTGTGTGTGTGTGTTGTGTGTGTGTTTGTGTGTGTCATGGTTTGTGTGTGTGTTGTGTGGTGCGGTGTGTGTTATGCCGCGCGCGACTCTCCTTCCTCCTCCCTTCTCTCCATCTCCCGCCTCTCTCTCTCTCGCTCTCTCTCTCTCTCTCTCTGATGTATATTTATGTGTGCGTGCGTGTCAGACGTCTTACAGTGTGCCAAGACATGCGCGCGCCTAAGTACGTGGTGTGTGTGTGTGTGTGTGTGTGTGTGTGTGTTGTGTGTGTTGTGTGTGTAGTGTAGTGTAGTGTAGTGTAGTGTAGTGTTGTAGTGTAGTGTAGGTAGTGAGTAGTGGTTAGTGTTAAGCTCTGTGCTTTGTATGATGATCCAGCTGATGCCTCGCCAATCCTAACCCCATACTACCTGACTACCTAACCCATACTGTAGGGAAGCCGCAATGGCTGTGGAAGCACTATTACCCAACTTTATAGCGGTGCAATCAGCCCGACATGGGGAACATAATGTGATCTTTGGGCAGGGGGAACCAGTGTTGTTCAGTTGTATTTCAACAGACATGAAGACATAAGCCGGAAGTTATACCTGTTCATGTAAGTACGCTGGCGTGTGTGTGTTGTGTGTGGTTGTGTTTTGTGGTGTGTGTGTGTGTGTGTGTGTGTGTGTGTAACGGTGTGTGTGTGGTGTTGTGTGGTGTGTGTTTGGTGTGTGTGTGGTGTGTGTGTGTGGTGTGTGGTGTGTGTGTGTGTTGTGTGTGTTGTGTGGATGTGTGTGTTTGTGTGTGTGGTGTGTGTGTTGTGTG
>JADBJO010002260.1:225000-257500 GCA_016801955.1 Conus betulinus
TGTCTATTTCTATTGCTTGTTTGAACTATTCCCCTAAAGAGTTCATATGTACACATCTCCACAAAGTATGTTCTATATTGTCCTATAAATGTTGGCAGAATGCACACTTGTTATCAGATTTGACACCTGTGCACATGCACTACATTTGCTGGTGAGATTCTATGATTTAATCTGATCTGAAACCACTTCAGCTTTGTTCTAACCTTTTGCGTCAGTTTTTTTTTTTTTTTTTTTTTTTTTTTTTTTTTGTTGCCGATTGATTTCTGAATTGGCTACGTCTATGTATGTAAAGGAAGGAGGGGTTCGATCGGGGGTGGGGGGTCACAGATTAGAACCAAACGAATCGGTATGATTGGCGCATCTTTGCTGGGGGGAGCCAATGACATCTGGTAGGCACATGTCTGCACGGGAAGTCAAACATCAGTACCTAGCCGATCAAAATGGCTGGCTGTAAATGCCGTCAAACTGTGACTGCACATATCACAACCAGCCTATCAAGACCGTCATTACGTCTACTGGAAAGGTGTCAATCACGATCAAGCCAATCAAAATGTTCGATACATATCTGAGGGCAGGGGGGATATCACATGTCACCACCCGGCCAGTCAAAATGGTCGGAACATATGTGAAGGGACAAGTGCGCGCACAACAACCCAGCCCAGCAAAATTGCACTCAGAAATTCGCAGGTGTGACAAACATTTATGGTTATAACGTAACGGGACACAGTTCATTTAGACGACCACAGCTGAGACCAGGTAGTACTACTTTCAGTCAACAGACGGTGAATCCATCCACTAATTCGTCACAACGAACGCGTTTTATTTACCAAATTTTGGATTCGAGTTTCATTGATTTTTTTCTTCCTTGAAGAAGCGAGTAACTAAGTTCATCACCCAGATTCTCGCGGTTACATTTTAACCTGTATGTCAGCCTCGCAAACTATAGGCTACCGCTCAACAATCAAGGACTATAAAGTAGCCCCATGTTCTAGCTGTTTTCTTCGAGTATTTTTCGGCCCCGCCTACTGTCTCTTTTATGTCGCATTATGCTGAACGGAGGTCGCCTCAGTAAAGTCTGGTACATCATGTGCACGTGCATCGTGTATTGCCGCTTTCATTGGCCCGTTAGCAAAACTGGTTTGGAAAAACGCTGTGTGATTTTCCTGGACGTTATCCTCAGGTCTGTTGTACAGCAGTCTGTTTATCAGACAGGAGAACGATGATTTTTGTGCATGGCACAAAATATATCTCCATCGTCATAGTCGTTTGAAAACATTTACTCTCTCTCTCTCTCTCTCGCTCTCTCTCTCTCTCTCTCTCTCTCAATGGAATAAAATCGAAGCTAGGCGTTGACTTGTTATTGGCAGTGTAGGGCCTATTAACGGAAACAGGACGGCGTCCATTTGATCATAAGCATGTGTTTCAGAGCCTACAACACGTTCCTACTTGATCTTTATGTTCATCGCTACGGACACGCTGACGTACTGTCTCGACAAAAAATTGGGGGAAATCACTGAAATGAATGTGGTGTGTCTAACTAGGGACCATGTACCATTCATCAACCAGAGTCTGATGCCAGAACACGCTGCGATGGCCGTTCTTTTTTTTTTTTTTTTTTCTTTTTTTCCCTTGGGAAAGAGGAGGTCAGGGGAGAATGGGGGTGGGGGACAGGGAATGGTGTATGCTGCCGGAGCGCGATGAAGTGGAGGCGACGCTTCATTTCTTCCATGTCCTTTGTCTCCTTCTGGCATCAGAGTTTTACTGGCATTCATTGCTGACAAGGCGTGGCATGGAGTAGTACAACTTGACATGCCACGGCTTGACAGAATTTTGTAACAGATGGTCTGTAAATAGCAGAGCGTCAGTGACTTGCTTTTAGTCATGACCTGATCTTTTTGTTTAACTGACCTTTCGCAGTTCCAAGATGGCGTCCTCTTACTTCTGCCCCGAGGAACCGCGACCTCTGGCGGTGATCTCCGAGAGTTACCCGGGACGAGGTGAAGGTACAGCTGCCCGAGTTCCCTCCCTGGGAGCGCTACAGTCTGGGGGACGAGTACGAGAGCAAGAAATCTTCGCTTTACTGGATCAGTACCTGGAGCTGAACACGACGGACACTCTCTGCTATGTGGGGGACACCCGGGACTACTTTGTGTACAGGTTGGCTGCTACGTCTGTCTGTCTGTCTGTCTGTCTGTGTATTCTGTATCTGTGTGCATCGTCTTGTGTTGTCTTCTTTCGTATAGTGCTGCCTGGCATTGTATTGCATTGCGTTGTGGTGTAAAAGATTGTATTTTATTGTATTGTGTTGCACACAGTTCTGTATTTTATTGTACTATGCTTTACCGTATTGAACTTCATTGTGTTGTACTGTAGGGTACAGGGTTGCATTGTACCGCACTGTTTTGCTGTGTTGTGTTGTATTTTGTAACTTTCTTCGAATTGAATCCCTAGCGAAAGCATCTTGTCATTACAAAGCTTACTTTTTTTCTCGATGAAACTGGACTTTACCATGACAAAATCTACCGGGGAAAACCCTTGTTTATGTTTTTGTTTTGTCTTGGGTTCTTTGTGAAAGCTAGAGCATGCTGACCATGACACTTCTTAGTGTCTTATCCAAAACCGTGAGTAATGCAGAAAAGCGCGCGCGTAGTCATATGCAACAACGACGACGAAAACAGCAACAACAGCAACAATAATAAGCTAACACTGCTTTAAAGAATAAACAAAGGATATCCATCGAAGATGTCGGAAGATTCCCAGGAGTATCTCAAGTGGTTTGAATAAACATTCGTTTGGTTTAAACAAACCTGTATCAACAGTCAGACGACATGTAACACCTACTTGATACAGCACGAGCAACAACAACAGGCTTAAAGCTTAGAGGGTGCTGGAAAAAGTTAGGCTACATCCAAGCGACTGATTGGCTTGACGGCTGCAATAATTGCTGCACAGCTGTCGGCTTTGCCGTCCCAGCTGCACGGAACTCCCTACCTCCAACCTCCTAGTTTGCGAAATGCTGTCCATTTCATTTTTTTAATATACTGGTGGCTCAATTGTATGAACCTCTCAGTGTTTCTCATATAATGAGAAACTTTTTTTTTCTTTCTTTCTTTTTCTTTCTTTTGTTTTTTTTTTCTGTCCCGTCTTTTGTGCCATCCCAGTGGCTCTGCACCCATACTTCTCATTCCGACACCCCCCCCCCCCCCCCCCCCTCACAGCCACAGCATGCACGGTCCAGCCCGCCGCAGCCCCGGCACCGGCAATCAACAGGCAGCAGTCACTGTCAAGTCGTCAAGATGCAACCCACCGGAGGAGACACTGCACTGCTGCTCAGTCACTTCGGTAACGTTCAGTGGCGCCTGTTCTGATCCAATATACGCAGGACAGCACCTACTAAGCCCCCTACTAGACGGCAATAATTGCTTAAGTTAATTAGAAACACATTAATCCGGATGGGCGGGGTGATAACAGCGGCAGCAGCACACACACACACACACACACACACACACACACACACACACACACACACCACACACACACACACACACACACACACACACACACACACACACACACACTGATGAAGCTGGGTTGCGGGAGGGGAAGTCAGCTGTGTTCATTATCATTATCATCATGATCATCATCATTATTACCGTCACCACGGTCAGAATTATCAACGTCATGATCATCGTCGTCGTCACAGCATCGTCGTCATCGTCATCGTCACTCATCATCATTGTCATCACCTAGCATAACGACAACAGGGGGGGGAGGGGGGGGGGGGGGGGGGGAGGGGGTCTGGAGAGGGTCGGGAGGACGGGGAGGGAGGGGGCAGTAAAATGGTAAATAAGGAAGTGAACTGAAGGAGGAGGGGAGTTAAAATGGGAGGGTCGCAGAGATGTCACAGAAGGTGGGGGGTAGGGGTGGGGGCAAGGTGGGGGGGGGGTGGGGGGTGGGGTGGGGGGGGGGGGGGGGGGGGGAGGAGGAAGGAGAGGGAGATGGGTTAGATGCGTAGTTGGTGGGAATTCGGTAATACCAAACTGCATCTACGACAGCGACAGCAAAAAATAAATTAAAAAAAAATAATAAAAATCAATTTATGAATCAAAAAATAAAAAACCACAAGTACAACCATAAGAAGTGGCGAATGGCAAGAAGGAAGGGAAACTTGTAGTGTGTGTATGGGTGTGAAGGGTGAGGAGAGCGTGGGGGGGGGGGGGGGGGGGGGGGGTTGGAATTCATCAATAAGGATTGTTCGACGAGCAGATTGGTTCTGACGGTGAGGGCAATCTAGTTGGAATTCATCAATACAGATCCCTCCCTCTCTCAGATTCCTCTCGCGCTCTCTCCCCCTCCCTCTCTCTCTCTCTCTCTCCTCTCTCTCTCCCATCCCTCCTCTCTCTCTCTCTTCCATCCCTCTATCTCCCTCTCTCTCTCTCTCCCTCTCTCATCCTCTCCCTCTCTCTCTCCTCCCTCCCTCTCCCTCCTCTCTCCCCCTCCCTCTCTCTCTCTCTCCCTCCTCTCTCTCCTCCCCCCCTCTCTTTACCACCTCTCTCCCCCTCTCTCCTCACTCTTCTCTCCCTCCTCTCTCTCTCCCTCTCTCTCTCTCCCCCTCTCTCTCTCCTCCCCCTCTCTCTCCCCTCTTATCTCTCTCTCCTCCCCCCCCCCCCTCTCTCCCTCTTTATCTCTCTCTTCCTCCCCCCCCTCTCCTCTCCTCTCCTCCCTCTCTCCCCCCCTCCTCTCTCTCTCTCTCTCTCTCTCTCCTCTCTCTCTCTCCCCCCTCTCCTTCCCTCAAGCTTTCCTCTCTCCCTCGTCTCTCTCTCTCTCTCTCCCTCTCCTCTCCCTCCCTATTCTCTCTCCCTCCCCTCCTCCTCCCTCCCTCTCCCTCTCCCTCCTCCCTCTCCCTCCCTCCTCTCTCTCTCTCTCTCTCTCTCTCTCTCCTCCCTCTCTCTCTCCTCCCTCTCCTTCCCTCCCTCTCCTCTCTCTCTCTCTCTCTCTCTCTCTCTCGTCATGCTGCTCTGCCTCCCTTCACTCGCTGTCCATGGATTGAACAGCCTCCTCCTGTGGTCTGTCTGGCCAAAGACTGTACGCCCTACAAGACGCCTACTGTCCAAAACCGCCACTTTCACCTTGCTTTCCCTCCGCCCGCCCGAAACTGTCCGAGGCCTAGCGCGAGAGGCGTAGAGCGCCGGGAAAAGTTGTCGTATACTCCCATTTTGTGAGAGAATTTGATATGTATTGACATGTATTTCAAGTATCACTGGTGTTCTTACTTTTATTTGTTCAAAAATGCAGCGCACATAGTTGTGGATTTTGAACTTCCGGGGCATTTATTTCAGCAGGTGTATAAATATTTTCATAATGATATAAATATTTGTATACGGTATATTCTCCTTCACCAACACTAATCCCACCTCCATGTACCCCTCCTCCCTCTGTCACCACCCCTAACACTTCCTCTTATACGTATTAAATCCACCAGTGTGCGTCACCATAATTTTTTTTTCATTTTTCACCCAGACTGGAGGAGCACTTCTGCCTGCTCAACCCTGTCCAGACGGTTCTCCCGGGACGCTTCCACTACGAGGAGACCCAGGACCACAAAGTGGTGCCCATTCACATCGCCCACGTGGGCGCCGAGGAGTTCTTCAACCAGCTGGTGCGGCGGGCCGACCGGGGAGAGAAGCCGGTCAAGTTCGACAAGATCCTGGTGCACGAGGGTTGTCGGTACTTGAGCGAGCCCAGCACGTTCTACGCCAACGCCATGCGCTGCCTGACCCCTGGAGGGATCCTGCTGCTCCTGCACCGCCCGGGCCGTCTATCCACTCTGCCTGTCTTCAAGGAGGCTCACAGCAGGTGCCCGTAGGCTTTGAAACACCGCGGGGAAGTTAGGAGCGGGTCGGGTGGGGTTGGGGTGGGTGGGGGGGGGGGGGGGGGGGGGGGGGGGGGGGGGGGGGGGGGGGGGGGGGGGGGGGGGGGGGGGGGGGGAGGATGGAAAATTGGGGAGAGGGTTGGATTTTTTAAGCATCTAGTTCACTGCCCAAAACGAAGACGTGCGCGATTGGTATGAACCTAAACACAGAGACGCGAGTTCTATCGGCGAGTGCAGGCGGCATTTCGCGGCGAGTAGCGCGAAACATCGGCAAGAAATGTTAGATTATCTTGGCGCTCTCTCGCACGCGAAAGAAATGACCGATAGTAGTAGCACAGACTTGGTGCATAAAACGATCAGAATGCTAGTTCATCAACAGCAAGACGATTTTGAACAACTGTTAACAAGATGTAGTCAAAGTGTCTGTTTCTTGGCTCCTCTGGCGTCTCGCTTCTCTCGCCGCAAGCGAGCGCTAGCCACACGTTAGTTCTCGCGTCTATAGTCTGTGGTTGTCAGTTGACAAAATTATGTCTCTCTCTCAAGAGGAATGGAAATCGCAGACAGAGATAGATAACAAACTATCAAATCCGGCTAAACCTTTCAACCATGTGGCATAGGGAAGGAAGGGGTGGGGGGGGGGGGGGGGGGGGGGTGTAAAGAAGAAACAGGTACGTGCCAAATGCACGTAAGCCACTCGTTTTGCACCCACTCGTTTCTCTTAACTGGTGATGAAGCTCCATGGTGCATTCCATGTGACGTACCACTCAGCATGTAACACGTTCCTACAGAGTGTGGAGACTTGCATCTCGTCAGACATAAACACTTTACGACAGACTCTAAAAAAAAAAAAATCTTGCTCGGAAATGTACAACATGAACAGGAATTGAGTGTGCCTCTCTGTGACGGCTTACCTCCTCTATACGCCACTCTTGCTGGGCTCCCTTCCCCCTACTCTCACTTCCCCGTCCCCTCGTCAGACTGTTTGCAAACGATCCCTCCCACCCCCACCCCCCCCCCCACCCCTCCTCTTATCAATCTCTGTCTGTTCCCTCACCTTGCTCTCCTTCCACCACCCCTTCTCCTCTCCGTGTTCAGCATTCTTCGGCTGATTGTTTGTTTGTTTGTTGTTGTTGTTGTTGTTTGTGTGTGTGTGTGTGTGTGTGTGCCCGCTGCGTCAGCCAAACGGAGTGTGTGTGTGTGTGTGTGTGTGTGTGTGTGTGTGTGTGTGTGTGTGCGCGCGCGCGTGCGTGCGTGCATGCGTGTGTGTGTCTGCGGCGCAAACGCGCCCGCATGTGTCCATTCATACCAAACCGTTCAAAAGTTCGGCAAGACATTAGGTCATCACAGCAGTCGGCTTCCATTGACGAGCACACACAGCGGTGTCGTTCAAACCACTTGACACAGATGATGCTCGGCTCGCACACCTTGTCTTCTCCAGACAAGACACAGCTGACAGTGCTCTCAGTGCTCGCTCGAGTGGAAAGCCAATCTATTGCAAGCACACCTCGGTCTTTAGCCAGAGCCCCTGGACGAAAGACAATGGCCTCCACAAGAACAGGTCTCAGGATAGAGAGGCTTTGCGCGTTTCTTTAAAAGTCCAGACTACCAGATAATGAAACAGATGGTTTTACTACGACATGTTTCTTATCGCGGCGTACTTCTCCAGCTTGTATGGAGAGAGAGAGAGAAGACTGACCAGGAAGGGAAAGACCAATCCCCTATCGGGCTTGCAGAAAGAGTTCTTCTCTTTGAGGGCTTTTGATAATCAACGTGGAACCCAAAGATTTTGATTGCCTGGGGCCGGTGTCTGTTGACATCAGGTGTTCTCAGCAGCTGATAAGCGCCGCGCGTTGAAGTTCCCCGTGCTACAGGCGGGGTTTTCTTTCCCTCTGTCGATGGAGAAAGTCGACTTCTCTGTCCCCACACTGCGCGCGCTACTCATCAATGAAGCGTTTTATATAAGATTTGATACATTTAAGGAAGAGTAAGGTCGATCGGATTAGGGTTAGTGTGAGATGTTGAGTTAGGGTTAGGGTCTGATTAAGAGAAGAGATAAGTAGGGGCTAAAGGCAGGGGTAGGATCATGCATTCGAAAGTTGGAAAGTCTTCCCGTTTTTTTTTCCCCCACTGCCTATTTCCGATGCCTGTTTGAAGCGAGTGTCCACAAGGGAAGTAATCTAGCGAGGGACTTAACTTGCTCCAAAATGTTTCTTTTCACTGCCTATCTCCGATGCCTGTGTGAAGCGAGTGTCCGCAAGGGAAGTAATTTAGCGAGGGACATAACTGGCTCCAAAATTAATTTTTAATGACTATTTTCTTTTTACTGTAAACAACCGCAACAGTAACAACCGGTAATCATGACGTTAAAACAAGTATTTTGACTGAAAAGAATTTTTTTTTTCTTTCAGTGGTCTTGATACTGCTTAGACGTAAGATCAGATCAGATGATCACAATCATGATGGGATATTTAATGGAAATTAACTTTTCTGACCGTTTACGTAGTATGACAGCAGATTTTTTTTTTAACGTAATAACCATTATCTACTGACATCCCCAAGGTGTCTTGCCACTGGTTTGATAGGATGGACACACCTTTTACAATACGCTCTTGAACTGTTTAGAAATGAGTGAGAATGTTCAAGGTATGTATGTGTGTGTGTGTGTGTGTCCGCGCGTGCGCTGTGTAGGTACGTGCCCGTACGAGCGCGTGTGTGCCTGTGTGTGTGTGTGTGTGTGGTGTGTGTGTGTGTGTGTGTGTGTTTGCGCGCGCGCACGCTATCGTGCACGCTTAGATGTGTGTGTGTGTGTGTGTCTCTCTCTCTCTCTCTCTCTCTTCTTGTTTTCTTTTCTTTTCTTTTTTTTTTTTTTTTTTTCTTAATTTTTTGAATTGCATGCATAGTACATGCATACTGACCTGTATGTACGTGCTCCCGCGCGCGCGAGCGTGTGTGTGTGTGTGTGTGTGTGTGTGTGTGTGTGCGTGTGTGTCCCTGTGGGCAGACTGGCAGACAACGACGTGCCCTACATGAGCATCATCCAGGACCTGTACACCATCCCCCAGCTGGACGTGCTGGGAGCTGGAGTCGGTGCCCGTCACCATCAAGAAAAGGAAATGGCTGGCCATGGTCAGGGACCGCTACCCCCCGCACATGCACATGGTCATGTCGCTCACTGAGGTCATGGGGGGGGCTCCGAGAGTTGTCCGAGGGCGTGTTGAAGTATGAGGGAGACCAGGTGAGTTTCTTGTATATATATATATATATATATATATATGTACTGTTGTAGCTTGTGATCAGGGATACTTCGTGTCATGCCAGTGAACGGGTATTTTCTTCCCATCGTGGAGTGTGTGCATAGTTTCTCTCTTTCTTGTTTTGTTTGTTTGTTTATCTGTACTCCCTAGAGTTTTGTGTCCGTAAATTGTGTTAGTTCCTTCCTCTGGAATGATGTCATTTGGCATCAGACCTTTCCTCCTTTCGTGTTCTCCTTCTTCACTTTTTTTCTCCCTTTCTTTTCTTTTCTTTAGTGATGTCATTTGGCATTGGACCTTCTCCCTTTTTTCTCCTTCCCCACGTTTTCTCTTTTTCCCCCTCTATTAAAAAAAAAAAAAAAGTTTCTTTTCTTTTTCTAAGAAGGGTTATTTTTTTTCTTTATATATTTTCTGTTTCAGAATTTTCTGTCTCAAGGGCATGAACATTTTTTTTTTTTTTAAAGTGGAAGAATGCTGACTATGCAAAGAAAAAAAAAAGAAAGACAGACAAGAGAAGAAAGAAAGAAAAAAAAAAAAAAAAAGAAAAAAAAAAAAAAGAAAAGAAAAAGAAAGAAAGAAAAGAAAGAAAGAGGGAAATGTGTCTTTCCAGAATTCTCAAATGCCGGGCCGACAAGTTCGCTTGGCATGGACGGACAGACTCGTCAAATTAAAGCCTTCAGTTGCTTGAAAATGGTATCGTTTTTCTTCAAGCCTGCTTTCCCCCCGTCTTACTGTGAAGTCGACCCCCGTACAATTAGTTACATTCTGGTCAGAGTTCACCTTCAGGGCAGTCAACACAGTAAACAAGCGCTGTCAGTGTGTTGTTCAAATTATGGCATAGAAAATGTGTTTCAGTTCCTGGTATCATTAAACTTCGTTATGTTATGTGGCTGCAATGCCACCGAGGGGGCACAGATGACGGGACAGCAACACACACACACACACACACACACACACACACACACATACACACACACACACACACACACGCACGCACGTACACACACACACACACACACACACACACACACACACACACACACAAATAAACCCTTCTCTTCTTCTCCCGCAAGGTGGAGTTCGACGATCGCCTGCTGTTTGTCAGAGTCACCCGCTCCATAAAGGGACAAACGTCGGGCGACGGGCCCCAAGGATCAGAGCAGCCTTCAAAACATTCTCCTCCTTCTCCTCCTGCGCTCATGCCAGGACGACAGGACCTGAAACTGAGCATGGCCTTGCCGCCAGACTCCAAGTCGACAGGCCCTCCTCCTCCCTCACGCTCTACACATTCCGCCTTCAGGTTCTTGTGGGACTGAGCGCCCGTAGAGCTGTGTGGGTGGGACGTCTCTACCAAGGGGGACCTTTCTGTCTGGTGAAGTCACCATCTGCAGACTGAGACGTCTCTATCAAGAGGGACCTTTCTGCCTGGCGAAGTTACCACCTGCAGATTGCTGTCAAGCTCGCATGGATCCGAAGTCGAAATGGAAAAAAAAAAAAAAAACTGCTAGTGGAAACGCAAAGCTATACTCTTTGGTGTGGGGGAAAGAAATGAATGGAAAGGGGTCAGAGATGAGGCGTGTCAGTGTGGGGGGGTGGATGCGGGGAAAACGTTGGTATGGGGGGGTTGGGGTGGAGTGAGGGGATTGTTTCAGCACAAACTGCGTTTGAACAAAATGTGGGATGGAAAATGCGGAAGATATTTGCCATCTTAAAATAAACAAAAAACAACAACAACAACAACAACAAACAACGTATAAAAAAAAGTTACATTTACAATTCATTTCGTGTCGCTTCTGATGGATGTTGCTTTCAACACACGATGTTCTCTGTGTTACTCCTTGTGGGATGGACAACTGTTGATGGATGTATAAAAAAAAAAAAAAAAGAAGAAAAGAAGAAAAAAGAAAAGGATATCGCCCGGGAATCACATGTTCTAAAGAAAACTACCTTCACAATCTGGTTAGGTGCTCAGGACTTTAGGGTTATTACAGAAGACTACTGTTGAACCGGTCAAACTGAACATTCGACAACAAGGAAGATGACGACCGAATATAGCAGATCTAGGCTGCTCTTTTACAGGATGACTCCTAAGTTTGCGCAACAAGATCATGGACTCGAGCCCAAATTAATTTCTGAGTTGAATTCAGACGAAATGGGCCTATCTTGTTTTCACCGGAAACGCAAAAGACATGTATCCAGAAGCGGCGATGTTTATGCTCGCCGTGCTCTTATTAAATAGATCTCCCAGTTCAATGTAGCAGACCGAATAGCTTATTTGGTGACTTTTTTTTTTCCTCCTAGCTTTACTTTCCCTCCTACATCCTTTGATCGCAGCGGGGATTTTAATTAATTGTTTAAAATCTCTTCAACATGAATACCTCAGAACCAGTGGTACAGTCATGTGTGTACGAGTGAAATTACAAGAAATTGTATGTTCTTGTCCTTCTGACAAATTGGACAGAACGCCATACTTTTCTAGAAAAGGCTGAATATTTTCTCTTTTTTTTTCTTCTTTTTTTCCTTTCTTTTGTTTTTTTTGCTGTTAGATTTAAGTTTCGGCGCGACTTTCAAACCTCCCTGATTATTCCCCACTTAAATCTTAATTTTCCTATAAGACGAGCTAGAAGTTGAAAACTCCAAAACCATACATGTGCAGCGAAATTTACCAGATTTCATTTTGGAAATCGTATGCATTGGACATTTTCCATACAAACTGCGATAATACAAAATAGTTGACGACAACTACGTCTCTTTAACGCTTCTGTTCTTCACTCTTTGAGATCTCATGTCTGCGTTTTCTCACGTGTATCCCCCCCCACCCCCTCTCTCTCTCTCTTTTCCCTAGGTTTGTATTTCCCCTGGTTTACATTCACCACCAGATCAACATTTCCCTAAGTCTATATTCTCGCAAGTCTGTATTTCCCAAAGCTTGTATTTCTCAAGGTCTGTGCCCCCCCTCCCCCCCCCCCCCCCCCCCCCCCCCCCCCCCCCCCCCCCCCCCCCCCCCCCCCCCCCCCCCCCCCCCCCCCGCCCACCCCCCCCCCCCCCCCCCCCCCCCCCCCCCCCCAACCCCCCCCCCCCCCCCCCCCCCCCCCCCCCCCCCCCCCCCCCCCCCCCCCCCCCCCCCCCCCCCCCCCCCCCCCCCCCCCCCCCCCCCCCCCCCCCCCCCCCCCCCCCCCCCCCCCCCCCCCCCCCCCCACCCCCCCCCCCCCCACCCCCCCCCCCCCCCCCCCCCCCCCCCCCCCACCCCCCCCCCCCCCCCCCCCCCCCCCCCCCCCACCCCCCCCCCCCCCCCCCCCCCCCCCCCCCCCCCCCCCCCCCCCCCCCCACCCCCCCCCCACCCCCCCCCCCCCCCCCCCCCCCCCCCCCCCCCCCCCCCCCCCCCCCCCCCCCCCCCCCCCCCCCCCCCCCCCCCCCCCCCCCCCCCCCCCCCCCCCCCCCCCCCCCCCCCCCCCCCCCCCCACCCCCCCCCCCCCCCCCCCCCCCACCCCCCCCCCCCACCCCCCCCCCCCCCCCCCCCCCCCCCCCCCCGCCCCCCCCCCCCCCCCCCCCCCCTCCTGCTTTAATTCCCCCCCCCCCCCTGCGTGTTTCCCCCCCCCACCCCCCCCCCCCCCCCCCCCCCCCCCCCCCCCCCCCCCCCCCCCTTGTATCCCCCCCCCCCCCCCCCCCCCCTTCCCCAAACTCCGCTTTTAATCAGAATGCGTGTTTCCCAGGTAATGATTAATTCCACCTTCAGGTCTCGGTCATGGCCCACCCAGGTCTATTTCCCCTCAGGTCTGTCTTATCCCAGTCTGTTTCCCCCCTTCTCCTATCGCAGTGAAAGATCATGCGACTCCAGATTGGTGGTCAGTCTACCAAGAATATGATTAAAGGTCAAGTGACCCGGAAGCGGATGTTGCGATCCGGACCTATATATAGTATAAAATCAAACCAGCTACCGTCGTACGATACTTAGCCTTGCAGCCTTGCCCGTTGGGGGTTCAATTCTCATTAGAGGCATTCATGTGTGGAATGTTTAGGTCTCAGCCGATGCCAGACTCAGAGTTGATTGTCACAGGTTCAGGTGGGAAGACTCAAACCACACAGTCAAGTTTCGTCCTCTTACTCTTCCCAAAATAGAATCAGATACCGATTTCACAGCTAGATGGACAGAAACGATTTCCAAGCCGCAGAAATCCGACCCCATGAACGGTTAGAATTCACGACTGTCAGCTGTGCTGACAAACACTGTAACCATTGGATGATGTCTTTATAAAGTTTTCTATGTTACGATTTCATACGAGAAGCTCCGTCTGTAAAACATACGCAGTCTTCAGTTTCATGGTCAGCCCCAGATGGTTGCGTCTCCATCGCCAATGTACTCTGTCGTTTTCAACAGATGAACAGAAAACGTCTTCAATTTTTTTCTTTCCATCGGTCCTGTGTTCTCGTGCGCTGTGCAGCATGCGTAATGTGCCTTTCCCTATAAACATGGGTATTTCGTACGCCCTTTTTCCAAATATATTGTTTGCATTCTACTGGTCTTGTTCCAGCTCCAAGTACGTTGCCAGCGGTACAACCCATCACACTGGCAGCTCCAATGTGCCATCACAACTCACACCCACCCTCCTAAACGCATTGAATGCTTGAAACAATTCAAGGCGAAAGCGGTCGTTGCATCATAAGTTTTTTGTCGTGAGTGCTGTTTATGTGTTAATATATTGCCTGTATATTTGTTAATCAATATGATTTCTTGTGCACGTCTATTCTAATGGGACTCTGGCCTTTACATGATATATTCGAGTTCGAGTTCCTAAACATATTACCTTCAATGGGATAAGCCCTATCAAAATCAAATTTCGCTGCCTTGTTCTTGCTTCCTTTCGTTACATCATTACCACCCTTTCAATGGTTTGGTTTATATACTGGTGACTTTTTTTCGCACTGGAGAGGAGCAAATTCTCCACTCCCCATAAACATCGAACGTTCGCATGATCGAATTCGACGCACCGTTGCAATCCTGCCCTTCGATTTGCCGATTTTATCTTCAGATTTTCAACATAAATGAAGAAGAAGCTGAAAGACAAAGGCAGACCATCAGTGCATTTTTTTAAAACAATGAAATACCCGCTCACAAGACAGCCCTTTCCTACTAATTTTCCATCCGTGGCACATCATCATGATAATATCTGCAGATGAGATGCTTTAAGATGTACTTATTCAGAATGTCAACATCAATGATTTTGTAGCCCAATGTCTGCATCGGTATTACTCTCAACGTTTCGCCTGTATCGGTGCCACTGTAACATTCACTTTCAAATGAGTCATTATCAGACTCTATTAAACGTTTATGAATATTTTGTAATTTCTGCTCTGACCTCGTCAAAGTGGGTGTGTCAGCCTTTGCAATGTTGCTGTTGTTGACATTGTCACAGGACTTCAAAGGAACAACCTGCCTCTCGTTCCCACGCCATACCTGGTCAGTTGTGCTACCTAAGGTACTTGTTACATTTTTCAGCCAGTTCTTTGCATTTGCGTCTTTTGAGCGAACCTATGTATTTGGATGCTTTCGCTTTATCGTTCGTTCTTTCTTTCTTGCTTGCTTTCTTTTTCTTTTACTTTTTTTTTTTTTGAACGAGAACCCCTTGATGTCGGACGATAATGTAACTATATGTGTATCTGTACCTCGCCATACAAATGATCGATCTCACCGTATACAACAGTGTAACTGGAACACAAAATAATAGATCTAACCATACACAATGATCCTCTTGACAAAAATAGTGATCATTTGATTATACGCAGTAACGTCAAGGATATACAGTGATCAGTGTCACCATGTACAATGATTTGATTCCCGTATGAAACGATCACCCTGATCATGCTACCAAAAATCTGATTGACATACAGAGTGATCAGTCGTACAATATACAATTATCTGATTGACCTCAAAATCTAATGTTAATAGCCGAACCGACCTGGAAGCCACCCTAGAGCTGCAAAAGAGTTGAGAGTTGATGTATGAAACTGAAAAAGAAGCTGACTGACGTGCAAGGTGTGAACAATATGCTGATTGACAGAGTGATTATCACACAAATTAGCGATCTTTTGCAGAATCCAGTTTTGGTGATCGTCATCACATAGCAATGGCAGGGTTGATCTTCAGCAGACAACCCATTCGAAGGTAAATGACATCAACAACAATATGGTACACCGGTATTATTTTGAAATTTAAATGGGAAGAAACATTCGAAAGTAAATGACATCAACAACAATGTGATACACCGGTTTATTTTGAAATTTAAATGGGAAGAAAATGCTGTGCATACATTATATATACCATTCCAGCTACTTACAGAGCAGCTTGGTGTTGCAATGACTGCAAGAAATATTGAATTATAAACAAAGCTTGCTCTTATGTCTTAGATTGTAGTAGAAATAGGGGGGTGATAAGCATTCATATCTGTAGTGGTAGAGGTCACTGAGGGAGAAACAATCGGGTTTCAAAATATCGGTATATGACCAGGAGTTATATGTTAGTGAGCTTCCTCCCCATTGGAAATGTCTCCCCCCTTTAGAGACTATAAGCTTGCTGAAGGTTCATTTTGAGAAGCATTTATTGTGTCCCCATTCACCCACTCAAGCACATACTGTTAGTTAGGCAGAATGATCTACCACTACAGATATGAATGCTTATCACCCCCTATTTCTACTACAATCTAAGACGTAAGAGCAAGCTTTGTTTATAATTCAATATTTCTTGCAGTCATTGCAACACCAAGCTGCTCTGTAAGTTGCTGGAATGGTGCTCGGTACTTATCCTTGGAATTTATTAGTTTATTGTAATTTAGCCCTTGCAGATTCATTTCAAGAACTGGCCCTCAGCACTTGTGTCTTGAGGATATCTTTTTATATTTTCTACTTTTCACAAGAAAATGTAGCTTGTTTTGCTCTTTTGTGATTTTTTTTGCTTCTTAGGTGACACCTTTGGTTGTTTCTTTTTTGAAAATTCAACAAACATACTACGGCATTGCACACCAGCCTTTTTCGGAGATAGCATTCTTCTTAAAACCAAAAAAAAGGCAGAGAAGTCAAATTACCACTTCCCGCGGTCACTGAGGAGAAACAATCAGGTTTTGAAATACCGGTATATGACCAGGAGTTATATGTTAGTGAGCTTCCTCCCCATTGGAGATGTCTCCCCCTTTGGAGACTATAAGCTTGCTGAAGGTTCATTTTCAGAAGCATTTATTATTCCCCATTCACCCACTCAAGCACATACTGTTAGTTAGGCAGAATGATCTACCACGACAGATATTAATGCTTATCACCCCACCCCCCCTATTTCTACTACAATCTAGTTAAAAATACTGTTTAAAAATGAAGCATAAAAACCGACAAGCTTGTTTCGAGCCTCTTTCCTCTTGCTGTCATCAGGATATCCTCCCAGTGCATGCTGTCGCTCTTTTATAGCGTGTGGTACCTGATTCCGTGACAATCTCATTCGTTGCACGTGTGGTCTGTGGTTCTTGTTGGGGTCTGTTCAGGTGGGGTGTGCTAACAAAGAATTCCATTTGTGCCTGCAGTTGTTTACTATTTCTACTTTTGTGTTCAAAGTTGCTAGGTGGGGTTTACATAATATTAACCATTTTTCTGTTTACATGATTCAAGATCTTTCACAAGAGTAAAATCGTGATGGCACCAAAGTCATCCATGGCTAATGTCATCCTGGCAGGACTCTCTATGCTTGGCGAAGCTGGTTTACCCACTGCAGAGTACAACTCCAATGCAGGCTACAAGCCACTCTCCCCGATTGCAGAATAACATAATGTTTTTTACAGAAACAACGCCTGACAGTCCGCACAAAGAAAACTTACAAGAGATGAGGGGGGTGGGGGTTAAATGCAACAAAGAGCTTATAACCTATGAAGGAAAATATTATCCAACAAAGCAGTTTAATAAAGGAGTGACTATACCATTCCGGATACACTTGAAAACAAACACCGGCATCACAGGAAATAAATGATTCAAGCATCAATAGAAATAGACTAGCACCTGTATTAATGGTAATAAACAGCAGCAGCATTGGAAATATACAAAAACAGCATCATCACGGGAAACATTTACAAGCACCAGCATCACAGGAAATAAACAATACCAGCATTAACGCCAAGAAACAAGCACCAGCATCAATGTTCAAACTATTTCTCCTGAATTTTCGTCACTCGAGGACATCCTAGTGGTCACCAAAATCATGATGAAAACAAAAGGATCGGGGGGATAAACTGAAAAGACTATATCCGTGAAGGTGAGGGAGAGAATCCAGTTGGCCACAGGCGTCCAGACTCCCGATACCCTTGACCCCAGGTACTAGCGGTCAATGGCAATAAATGGCACAAAGCTTGAGCAGGACATTTTAAAAAAGCATTGGTCAGGATGGATGGCAACAGCCCTGTTTGAAACTCCAAGTTTCCAGCAAAACACAGGAACGGAAATGATCAAACAGTTTCATCACAGGAATCAAACAGTGCGCAACATTACAATGAAACTTTTCAGCACGAATGTTCATAGTATTTCTCCTGAATTTTTTCTCTTCCGAGGACATCCTAGTGGTCACCAATCATGATGAAATCAAAAAGATCGGTGGGTTGACTGAGCAGACAATGCGTGGGCAAAAGAGTTCCAGTGGCCAAATTCTCCAGACTCCCGACCCCCTGACCCCATACTTTTCGTCAGGTTGGCGTGGCACCAGATCTTGAGCAGGACAGGTATTAGCGTTGGTCAGGATGATGGCACGCCCTGTTTGAACTCCATGGTTTCTGATGGTGAGGAACTACTATGCCCAAGTTTCACGACATATGAGCAAACTTCATACAGTTCTCAGATGATCACTTTTCAACGAATGCATACGTAGTCTGGACATATGAGCATTTCAGGTCAGACAAATCTCAGATGGTGACAAAGCTGCTAGTTGCAAAATTGTTTACGTTTGAAATTCTAAATGAAATGCACCACTTTTCGTCAACAATTGTCAGCAGTACCTCAGATGGACTAACTGCTATGCCACGCAGTCATGACGTATGAGCACTATTCATACACGGTGCACACAGCTTCACACAATTCAAGGCAATTTTCTGACTGGTATTCTTCTGCACAGGCCATATCTATTCAGAAACTATGACCTGTTTCACTTTGAAAAGTCGTTTCTGCGGTTTTTCATTTGTTCTGTTTCGTTGTGTTTATTTTCCTTGTTTTATTAACGACTAACTAGTAAACCCTTTTTTTTTTCAAAAGCACAACACACACCTGATTCAGCTTAAAAAAAAATTGGCCCAGTCCTTGAGATGTGCTTTAGGAGAGAGAGAGAGAGGGAGAGAGTGACTGGACAAGGGGAGTTAAATGACCCAGTCCTTGAGATGTGTTTGATAGGAGAGAGAGAGAGAGAGAGAGAGAGAGAGAGAGTGACTGGACAAGGGGAGTTACTCTGAATCCAACAAGTTCACATCCTGTGGAGCATGTACTCTGTCACTTCAAAGGGAACAGATCAGTCACTCTTGCAAGGGTGTGAGAGTTAGTGGCGCAGAGCTGCAAGCAGCCAACGTCGATCCATTCCATTCACGAAGTAAGTGGGGGAGAAAAAGCCCTACCCAAAGTGACCTGTTGACCATGTCCCAGTATTAGTTGATTCTGAAAACGAGGTCCAGTCTGAACTGGCTGTGTGAACTGTGATCGTCAATCAAGTATCAAGGGAGCTTGAGATGTGGACCACTAACTGACTGGATTTTTTTTTTTTTTTTTTTCAGTTGTTTTGTTTTTTGATTTTTCTTTTTCTTTCATAGCTGTCTCTGTTTTTCATTTTCTTAGGTGTCCCTGTTTTCATCCTAGATATCACACGCACACACACTCACACTCTCACACACACACACACGCGCGCGCGCACGCACGCACGCACATGCACGCACGCACGCACGCATACACACACGTGTACACACGCACGCACACACGGTCTCGCACACACACACACACACACACACGCGCGCGCGCGCGCACACACACACACACACACACACACACACACACACACACACACACACACACACACACAAACACACACTAAAGTGAGCTTCTTAACTGATAAACTTCTTGTTTTCCAGTAAGAAAACCGTAGATACCAACACTGCCAATAACATGTTTCAAATCTCTGACACAGGGGTCACCATATACCAGGATGCAAATCTTTGGTACATGTGGTGTTATTCATCAAGGGAGATCATCAAGTATCACTCATTATGTAAAGCAATATGAATTTGTGGCATAATCAGTTGAGGCTGATCATTAGGAATCAGTGGCATAAGACCTTGAGATTGACCATTGGAAATTGGTAGGACTGTTCATTCATATACCTCATCAGTGATTTACGGCATCATCTACTGAGGCAGATCAAATGAATTTTTGCTGTCATTCTTTGAGAGAGATCGTTAGAAATATGTGGCATCGTTCATTCGGGTAGATCCTAGGAAATATGTGGGCAAATTCACTGAGATGGATCATTAGGAATTTGTGACATTATTCATTGAGGTTGATATCATCGAGCATATGTGGTATTATTCATTCATGAAGATCATCTACTTTCAGTCAAGGACATTATCCCACATAAGACCAGTTACTTAAGAATAAACCAACCATCTAGATTATCAATTACCCTGCTGTTTTCTGTGAAAACAGAGATAGACCATATTCCGGTAAGGACAATAACACACATGGGACGAACGATACAAGCATAGACTAACTAACCGAAATCACCAGTAATCCTGCGTATTTTGTGAAATAGATACACATAAAACAGATCACATTCAGAGAACGTCAATAACTCACATAAGACAGACCAACTGTGCAAACAACCAGTAATCCGGTGGAGGGAAACAAGTGCAGGCTAACAATTTTTCCATAAATTATAGTAATGACTTGGCAAAGATTTGAACTTACAAAAAGGGGGGTTGAAGATGAAGAAATGGGAACACAAAAGTAAGAAAATACATTATATTATATGAAACCCTTCACTAGCTGCATGAGGGAACCATTGTAAATCCCTCTGGAAAGCAGATCATATATATATATATAAAATACATACAATAATACAATCAATTCCAAGGATAAATATATATTCCATATAGCTATGCAGTAACTGCCATATATATATATAATTATAAACAAAGCTAAGACCTCTTAGCCAACAAAGGGCGACTAACACAAGGTAGCCAGCCGAATCCAAATCACCGACACGGATAAGTTTACTGTCAAACGATATTACAACACACAACATTCACACGAGACCAAGAGCCAACAAGGGCGACTGTAAGACCGACCCACCGACACCGGACTGACCGGCAGCTCAGGAGTGCGGACGATGGTCATTCGACAAGCAGGATGTGCACCGACCCAGCCATCTTGATCTCGGCAGCAGGAGTGGCCAGGTCTCACGCCGATGGCCATCTTGATCTCCAGCAAGGCCAGCCTCATGCCGATGCACATTCTGGGCCCGCAGCCGAAGGCCAGGAAGGTGACCTTGTCCATGTCGGCCTCATTGCTGAACCTGCAACCAGCACGCTAAGGATCGGGCGAGAGGTCAGGGGAGACAAGCGCTTGTTCAGGGAGTCAGGGCGGTCCGTTCCTTGCGATACACGAAACGTAGCGCGATCGAGACTGGTAAAAAAAAATGCAACAGAATGAAGCTTGCAACCAGCACGTAAGGATCGGGCGAGAGGTCAGGGGAGACAAGCGCGCCACGGCTAGGCGTTCAGGGAGTCAGGACGGTTCCCGTTCCTTGCAGATACACGAAACGTAGCGCGATCGAGACTGGTAAAAAAATGGCCAATCAGAATGAAGCTTATAAAAACTAGGATCGGGCGAAGGTGCACTGGGTCATGAGTCAGTGCTGTCCCTTCGCACGAAACGTAGCGCGATCTGGCAAACTAATGTCAGAATGAAGCTTGCAACCAGCATTCAAGGACAGAGCCGTGTTTTGGTTGCCACGGCTAGGGGTGTGTGTGTCCCGTTCCTGTACACGAAGCGTGTGTGTCGAGTGGTTAAAAAAAATGGCCAATGAAGTGATAAAAACTAAGGTGCTGGGTGAGTTGCTGTCCCTTCGCATTCTTACGTGCAACGTTAATGCGTGACAGAGGCGTGTTTGTGTGTGTGTGTGTGTGTGTGTGTGTGTGTGTGTGTGTGAGTTGGAGATAGAGAGTGTGAGTGAGAGAGTGGTGTGTGTGTGTGTGTGTACGCGTTGTGTGAAGTGCATTTATACATCCCCTGATCATCCCTGATGTACACAGCTGGCAGTTGCTGGAAATCCAACGACACAATATCCTGTCAGTGTGTTCAAGTGACTGCGATCGCCGTTCTGTCAGTCAAAGGCGCATCTGTTCATCATGTTTGTTGTTTGGTTTAGCAAACGATCCCGTTCACTGTTCACCATTGCTGTTAACCTTTTTATATTGTGTATCAAGCGCTGCGACGCACTCCTCTGCATGAACAGATGAAGAGCAGTTTCCCCCTCTGCTCACGCACTTACCATAGCAACCACTTTTAAAGCAAACACCACCCCGCCACCAACACCACAATAACTGTATCAACAACCACACCACTACTACAAACACACACACACACACACACACAAATCGTATCTATAATTACTCAAGGCATCCACGCCATAGCAGCCACAACAGTAACAACCACCTTCACCGAGCAACACCAGCATCACTCGGACAGCCGAACACATCATCTTCTCCGCAACCACTGACACCCACCACCCTCAAAGCCCTTGCCGCACCCATGGGAAACCTCTCACTCGAGAACCACCAACGAAAGTGTCTGCACTCGCTCTTTCTCATCGCTTCGCCCATTTTGCGGTCACGCCAGATGACTTCTCAAACAGTTCGCAGAGGAATGGCTATGTGTGTTCTGAGGCATCATTCATTTGTTCGTTTGTTGTCTGTTTTTGCTCTTGCAGTTCACTTCATGTTCTTCATTCGATGCATACTGAGGCGTTCTGACGCCGTTTATTCCGTGAAGGGTTCAAACTTACTAGCCGATTCATGTTTGGCAGAATATGAAAGCCAGAATAAAGTCTCGATCTGGTGAAGAAGAAGAACCAACTAACCAACCAACCATCCAAACAAACAAAAGCAAAAAGAAAACAAAAACAAAGAAACAAAACATAAAATAACAAGAAAAAAAAAAAAAAAATCTGTCCAAGGGAGCGACTGCGTTGCGGAACACACGACCTTCACCTTCGCTCTGATTGGCTGATCCAAGATAAGCATGCAATTCCCCTTCTTGGCCAAGCGTTTGCTCACGCGCTCGGTTACCTAAGTGCTCTCCCTTGTCAAGAGTCGAAAGGTGAGTGGAGTGCCAATACTGAAGTGTGAGACGACGCTGAACACTGCCCTGAATACATTCACAGTGCGCTGGGCTGAACACTACTGTGAAAGAAAAGGTTCAGAAGTAAGATGAACGGGGGGGAAAGAGGAAAAGGAGAAGAAGGTAGAGACACTCTCACCTGTCCGGGTCAAAGACGTCCGGCTGAGGGAAGTACTCCGGGTTTCTTCATCACTTCATGCACGGAAACCATCACCCCAAAGCCCCGGGGTATGGTCACCCCCTTGATAGTCACCGTTTCTAATGCCTCGCGCGTTATCCTGTATCAGATGGACCAGGGTCCATGAGAGACGAACAACAACGACAAACAACAACAAAAACGACAACAACGGCGACAACAACAACGACGACGACGACAACAACAATAACAACAACAACAACAACAAAATTCGATTCCCTCACACTGATTACATTCGCGTAACTGATGTCTCATAACGTATTAAAAAAAAAAAGTTCTTTTGCTCCCAACGTAAGGCAAAGAAAAGACCTCCACGCCACTGCCATTTATATTCTATCCATTTACGTCAGACATAGTGGCAAGCATACACAACGAGCGAATACTTTACATTATGCGGGTTCCCTGATTGTGATAGTGGACGAATAAACAACACCAACACAAACAGACATAACAACAAAATAAAAAAAAGGAGAAAAATTTCATAAGTAGAATAAAAACAAAACGCATACACATCAATCTGCACCGCTGTACTCCAAGATGGGGGTGGGGGAATGAGAAGATGGGAAGAGGGGAGGAGGTGGAAAGGGTGAAGGTATACATCCATTACGTTTTTGTCAACAATGCGTCCCAATGACAAGATGTTGTACAAAACGTCTTCCATGCACGGAATGCATCAACATTACGATCGTGGTCTGAGGAAATGTGGACAAACGGACCTTCAAAAAGAAATACAGAACAAACGAGAAAACTTCTTCAAGACTGAAAGTTGCTAGCTTGCCTGTTTATCCTTACTCGACATCTACATAAAAGCAGTAACTGCGGGTAAAGTGTACATACATGACAGAATTTTATCCAGACGATTAAGTTTGGTTTGGTTTTTCTTTTTTTTTTTTTTTTGACAGTGTTATACAGCACACAGATACATGGAAGCCATGCAGGTCACTTGTTTGTCCTGAGAGACTCTTGTTGATAATGTGTCAGGTGAATACGTGCTGCAAGCAGCATTGCTTGGGGTTTACCTCCCTTTGTTTCCTACGAGGACATAATCGATCTCTCTTGTTAATCATTTGTTTTTGCCTTGCATAACTGCCTCTCAGGAAACCATCGAGACAAGTACTTCTTTCCCCCTTCGCTCTAAACGAAAAAACACCTCTATTCTTAAACATCTCATCAGCAGGCAGAAAGGTCTGTTCCCCAAATAGGCAGATGGTATCCTGTCACACGTCCTCTCAAGACGAAGCGGACGACCTGGCCATCCGACGTGGTGCGGTGGTAATGCCGCAGACGACGGGCTGGAGGGTCGTGGGTTCGAGCTTCATTAGATGCATTTCTCTGTGGCTTTTTCTCTTTTTTTTTTTTTTCTTTTTTTCTCTTTTTTTTTTTTTTTGTGTGTGTGTGTGTGTGTGTGTGTGTGTGTGTGTGTGTGTGTGCGCGCGCGCTCCGGCCTGCTTCAATCTACAGGCGAGTGTGCAATGAGTTCAATCAGGAATTTCTGGAACTACACAGTAAAATTTCCAGAAAACTTAATTGAAGTCTCTGGCGAGGGTGTTGCAGCAGCTGTCAGTCTCTCTCAGGCCTGTTTGGCACGGGGACAGCACAATTCTGCCCTGTCATCTTAAACCACCCAGCATCATCTTCATCTTCATGATCTTCGAATGCCATACAAAAACAACAACAACAACAAAAAAAGAATGAATGTTGTTGTTGTTGTTGTCGTACCCTGGCTAAAAGACTTCAGGGATCATCCGGACAGCCGAAGCACTTGAACACTATGGTACAAATGCATCAGCTAGGGATGAGATCATTACGTGTGTGACCGTTTTAGATTGCCTTGCCATGTGGGCAGCCACACTCCGACTTCGAAAATTTTGGAGACTGATAATGTTATGCTTGGAGCTTGTCACAACTGAAGACAATCCCCGCATAACTATGCTGAGCATAACAACATTTTGATGTAGCCTTGGTGCTCTAGCCTATGTCAACTGGTCTGACACAACCTTAAGCCAAGGCGAAAAAAAAATAATGAAAAAGAATAAAAAGTCTTAAATTCTGACGCCCTTAAGCCCAGCTCTAATGGTGGTGACCTTATTTTCAGCTTCCTCTCCATGTCCATGTTCTCCATGAGGTCATGCCAAAGTTGACAGCATCGGCAAGTTCATGGGGACTGTTGCTGGAAGGACGGGGGTAGCATCCTCTAGAGGAGGAGCCGCTCTCTGGCTCACTTTCTGACTAAGCAGCAGTCCGCAGGGGGGGGCGTGGGAAAATGGGGAGTGTTAGTGGATGGCGTTTCGCACTGGTTGGAACAGAACATTCAATTTTGAAGCCCCGTGCGATTAGAATTATTTTTTTCCAAACTCAAATACAATTATGACTGCAAGGGAAAAGAAAACACAAATATGGCAGATGTCAATTCAGAAAAGTATCTGTCTGTTTATCTGTTTATATCATTGTCTGTCTGCTTATCTATCTATCTATCTATCTTCGTCCGTCCGCATAAATGATATTAACATTTCCTAATCAACATTTCTTTGCAAGCTTGTTCTCCCTAGAGTACGTTTTCAGAGAGTGCAAAGCTGCAATCTTCAACTTCACATCATTAACTTTCATCTCGTCATTGTCTACCTGTAAAAGGTGCAAAAACCCCTAGTATCTGCTTTCGTTCTTTCCAGGCTCGACTCGACTTTTGTATTAGTCTCCTTGCTGACACACTAAAATACTTATCAGAAACAAAGAAAACGCAGACGGTTCTGAACGTTGCAACCAAGACCTCTAAACGTGATCATGTCACTTCCCCTCAGCATGCTCCGCAATGATTGCCTGTTCAGTCAAGGATACCCTGTAAACTTTCCTTCATTTGTTTCTCGACTGCAACTGCAACAGGTCGTGAACATTTTTCTGATAGACTCATCAACATCTGTGCACCCTTTTCGTCAATTTTGCCGAAAATCGTGTAAGTTCTGCATTCCAGCTTCGGTGAAAGAGATCTCACTGATCAGGGTCCTGCTGCCTAGGACAATCCTCCTCACAATGTCAGAGTCGGTGTTTTCCAGAGAGACCTTGCAATCAGTGATAAAATTTCATCTTATTGTGTCACAGTAATCGTTTTCCTGTGTTTTTGTTGTGAAGATGATGGTTGGAGTAAAGCGTGATGGTGAGCGAGTACGTGTATTTGTGCAGACGCGTGCGTGAGCGTATGTTTCTGTGTGGAAAGGGATTGGTGCGAGTGTATGTATGTTTCGTCGTGTTAATGTGATGCGGGGAGTTATTTTCTTTGTGAAGCGCCTGAACCTTTGTAAAAGACCAGGTGCTGTGTAAGTTTTCATTATTATTATTGTTGTTATTATCATTATTATTATCGTTATTATTATCATTATCATTATTATTGCTATTATCATTGTTATGATGATGCCGGTGATAAATGATAATGATGATGATGATGATCATCATCATCATCATTATCATCATTGTTGTTATCATCATCATTATCATCGTCGTCATCATCATTATTATTATTATTATTGTTATCATTGTTATTATCATTATTATTATGTTGTGTTGTTGTCGTCGTCGTCGTTGTAGCCATCATGGTCATCATCAACATCATCATCATTTTATATTATTGTTTTCGTTGTTGTCATCGTTGTTGCTGTTGTTATGACGATGTCGACGACGATGACGATGATGATGATAATGTGATCATGTAAACTCCACTCACATTGTAGCCGGTGAATACAATCGCAGGGATTCGTGAACGGTCTGGTCCAGATATTTCAAGTTGGACACGTTCTCATACGTCAGTTCCTCCTGACAACAGTATAGTGCTTCATTAATCAGACACTGTGAGGATGCAGACCACACGAACATCGCCCTGCTTCAAGCCTACAGAAGACTTGGAATGGAAGCCATTTGCAAGCCCCTAAGCTAAATCATCTCTGTCAAAAACGACAACGATAAAGGCAACGGCTCCTTCCTTTGCATTAGTCATTAGAGACTTGTCTGACATGATTGAATGAACAAAATAAATGATGATACACTTTATTACGTTTCAGGTGTGCATTACAGCCTTACAACTGTGATTCATGCCAAATCTTATTGATGCTTAATACATTCTTTTGGCAAGCTTGTCGAGATCTTCGTTTTTTTTTTTTTTTTTTTTTTTTTTTTTTTTTTTTTTTTTCCCCAGATATCAGTTACTTTTCTCTCTACTGTATTTGAACGTTTCGAAAAACTCCAGTGGAACTGTAACTGTGTTTCCCTTTGTACACTTTCACTGTTGTTCATTTATCTCACGACCTGACCAAAAAAGGTCAATGAATTCCATTTCTCGTACTAATATTCACTGATCTCATCAGATCATCTTGCAAAGCCTTCGTGATCTTATTCCATCCACCGCTCAACTAAATGTCATCTCAGTGTATTTCTAGCCAACGCACTACTTGGAACGGCCCTACACTCGTGTACCCATCATCCTTTGAAATCAGTTGCTCTATGTACTACCTTCAACTCTGTCCCTTCCGCTTTGCCCCTATATGCGCAGCGTTCCCTCTCTGACCCCCTCAGATTGTGTCCATGTTTTGTCTTCTCCTGCATTTCTTCCCTCTGACCCTTTTTTAGTAAGGCTTTCATCCCCTATTCTGAAAGCTATTCCTCGACGCACTGCCATTTCTTTTTCACCTCGTTTCCCTCTGTATCCCATTCTCCTTTTCAGATTCAAAGTGAAGTGACTGCTGGCTGAAACTGAAACAAATTTAAAAGAAATGAGTACTGTTTCACCGAACGAAACAGACAAACAAATTACAAGACAAAATACGACGCGTTTCGACCTTTGATGTCTTCTTCAGGCAAGCAGACAAACAACATTCAAGACAATGGAAACGAAGAATGAACACACCACTGATCTCAAATTGAGCGCAAAGACGAGGCTGTTGTTGGTCTTGCCCAAAGGAGACCAAACGGTCGAAACGCGTCGTGTTTTGTCTTGTAATTTGTTTCGTCTTTTTCCTTCGGCCAAACAAGTACCCTTTTAAGTTCATTCTCCTTTTCGTCTGGCCTCTTTACCCCACCATCGCGTGTGGTTTGCCCCCCATGCCCTTTTCTTCTCATCTTTCTCCCCTGACCCTCTCATGACTTACCTCCCCTAGCACTGTCTCGATCTCCTTCACCACGCGCTGTTGCACATCAGGGTACATGGCCAGGTTGTAGGCCAGGTACTGTAACGTGGTCGATGTGGACTCGTACCCCGCGAAGAAGAACAGCAGCATCTGCGCCTCGATTTCTTCTGTTGTCAGACCTGGGCGTGCATGAGTGTGAGAGACACCACGGAACATCATGAACAAATCAGACACCCTGCTGCCTGGGAGAAAATCGCTGAGGATTGGATTGGGGGGGAACAACACATCACATCACATCAACAGAGACATTTTCATGCTCACTCATCTAAGCAACAGCAGGAACAATCGACAACATAATGCAAGTCTGTTTCTAAACGCAGCACCTCTAAATACAGTTGAAGCTCTCTGCACTCTTTCAAACAGAACTCAAAAAGGGGGGGGAAAAACCTAATGATAACCTCTCTCCATCCGTTCCATATCTAAACTCACCCCACTCACCATCCCCCCTCCCCTCAAAACAAGCGAGTAAATTCACCCCACCCTCCCCCATTTCTCTAAACAAACAAACAAGGTAAAAAGAAAGCGTAGCAGTCTGCATTTCCACCATAATCCCCGACCAAAATCGCAAGCTTAACACCGGAGTGCATCTGGGAGAGCCACACAAACCTTCCCCAAGGTCCAACAGATCTTGGACCCACCTCTTTGATCTGCAGCCACCCCACCCCTTTGACCTGGATCCCCGTTGATTTAGACCCCCACACACACCCCCCCCCTCCTTTGATTTAAATCTCAATTTGATCTGGATCCCCCCTTTTGATCTGGATCCCCCTTTTGCTCTGGATCCCGTTTGAAATGGATCCCATTTGGTCTGGATCCCCTTTGATCTGGATCCCCTTTGATCTAGACCCTCCTTTGATCTGAACCCTCCTTTGATCTGGATCCCTTTTGATCTGGATCCCTTTGATCTGAATCCTTTTTTTTTTAATCTGGATCCCCTTCGATCTGGAGCCTTTTTTTGATTTGATCTGGATTCCCTTTGATCTGGAGCTGGATTCCCCCTCTGATCTGGATCCCCCTTTGATCTGAATCCCCCTTTGATTTGTATCCTCTTTTGATCGGGATTTCCTTTAATCTGGATCCCACTTTGATCAGGATTTTTACTTTGGAAAGCCACCCTTCCCCCCTTAATCTATATCCCCTTTTAGTTTGATCCCTTTTTGATCTGAGTCCAGGGATCTGAGTCCACTTTGATCTAGACCACCCTGTTTGATCTAACCCCCCCCCCCCCCCCCAACCCCCCCCCTCGATCTGAATCCCCTTTGAACTGGATCAGGATCTCACTTTACTACATGGATCCCTTTGATCTAGAATCCTTCTTTGTTTTGGATCCCCCGTCCACACACACACACACACACACACACACACACACACAACCGCAGCAGAGCAGACAGCTCATGCTTACCAGCGCCTGTTGCGCTGTCAGTGTCTTCAGCGTTGATCATTAACTGCAGAAAATCCTCAAAATTGTGCTGCACACACACACACACACACACACACGCATGCTCCATGCACGCACACACACACACGCACACACACACACACACACACACACACACACACACACACACACGTTTCAAGTTTAGTTAATCCTTTGAATCTAGTCAGGGCATGGAGGATAGGAGTTTAGTAACACTTAACCATTATCACGTGAATCATAGCGAGACAGGAAAGGCTTTCATGTGTATACACGGAACAGCTAGGAGAGTGGAATGCATATCCATCCAAAACCTTTGATATGGCAATTGAGAAACAGTAGACTAGAAATTGTGTGGTGTTTTTTTTGTTTGTTTGTTGTTTGTTTTTGAAATGGATCAATTTCTTTACTTTCAGCTGATGACGTTTATCAACTGGAGGTAACTACAAAGCTGAAACTTTGATTTGAAGTGGACATACTTCTTTCATATGTGTGTATATCTATCTATCTCTCTGTCTATGTCTGTCTGTCTATCTATCTATCTATCTGCATACACACACACACACGCGCGCGCGCGCATTCATTCATTCATTTAATTAATTAATTAATTAATTCATTCATTCATTAACTGAGATACACACCAAGGATAAGTTCCATATGTCTTCAAAAACGAGAAGAATGCGTTGACAACCAAACTCAGGAAGATCTTACCAGAATGTAATGAAAGAAGGTGACTACCTAGGAAGTGATGTCACAGCAAGAAGCTTGCGACCGTGCGGACATTTATCGTTGGCTCTGTCAGTATTGTGATCCTGCTCTGTGAACAGTCTCTGCCAGTGGTTTCCCCTGTCGCGCCACATTCTTGGACTCGGCCTTTCTTTTCTTTTTTTTTTTTTTTTTTTTTTTTCTTTCTATCTTTATCTTTCTCTGCTGTGACCCACGTTTTATTTATTTATTTATTTATTTATTTATTTATTTATTTTGTTTTACTCAAATTTTTCCCCTGCCTCCCAGGCCCATCTTTCTTTCGTTGTTCTTGAGATTTTTCACATTTTTCCCCCCCTGCGCGTTGCAGTTCATCCCTACGCTCGTCTCTCTCTCTCTCTCTCTCTCTCTCTCTCTCTCTCTCTTCCACTGCAGCATTGATCACAACTGGTGAAACAATTGCCCTTGTGGGTTGTTTTCAATTCCGCCATCGAGGTGGCTACATTAATGTCTCCGGGGATTTACGATGCCATTGTTTCATTGTATCCATGTCTTCACTGACTTTGTATGAGTTGCAGCGTAATGCTATGCTACGTTAAGTTAAAAGGAAAATCTTTTTAAAAAAAAAAAAAAGGGGAAAAAAGAAAGAAAGATAGAACAGAATAAAAAAAAAAAAAAAGGGGGGGGAAGTGTGTGTGTGCGTGGGGGAGGGGGGGGGGGGGGTTACAAGGAATCAATCAAGAATGACCACGTCCAAAGTAGGCAGACACCAAGCAACAAACAGGCCGGCGCCTTACTAATCCACCGGCCTTCCGCTGTTGTATCATGGACTGGACGTTGTCCCTGAAGAAAGTTCAGGGGGTTTGGCCGTTAAGCGACTGGAGCGGATCCAGCGGACCAGAGAGGATGTAAAGGGGCAGATAGGCTGCAACACCACGGCACCACAACACCCTGAATTAGCATAATAGAAATGACTAATCCACAAGCCAGTCTACCCAACAACTCAGTCACCAACCTACCAACCCCCACTGAGAGAGAGAGAGAGAGAGAGAGAGAGAGAGAGAGAGAGAGAGAGAGAGAGAGAGAGAGCACTGACCACTGAACATTTTTAATGTCATCAGCTATACAACCTTGATGACATGGGGAATGGGGATGAGGGGGGGGGGGGGGAGTGGAGGTTGCAAAGCAAAAGACAAATAACGAAAAGTAAATCCGAAAGTAAACATCAATTTGAATAATGCGTGACTTCCAAGCACAATAAGCCTGAATACTGACCATCCAGTATGATGCAGTTTCGAAGAGTTCACAATGCATTAACAACATAAACCAGAATGCCATAACGTCTCCTATACAATTCGTTGTATGTTTGAATTGCAACAGTTGGAGTTATTTTTCTTGGTTTGAATGTTCAATGCCTATGCAATATACCACGTTGCATGAACACTTGGCTTCTGGAATGCTTTATATAGAGAAATAGAGAATTGTTCAACAGTATGTTCATTGAAGATGATATTGACAAGACTAATTTGAAAAGATAAGGATTCTTGAAATATTTTTTGTGGTATGGATTGCTCTCTGAGGTCTCTTAATACTGGGACACGCTAGTACAAAAGGGACTTCATCATCTTCTTTCAAAATTTTGACGTAATGGACAAATTAGATTTCTGTCACATAAATGTCTATCATGATGGTGTAGCAATATCAAACACACCAAATCTGAATCTAGTCATGAGTTTTTAGTTGGCGTAAATGACTAAACGTTCTATATGATTCAAATCTGTCGCTGTTTTGCACATGGGATTTCCAATTTTGCAAACTATAGTCAGTCAGTCTTTGTCGGAATACCCGAATAAAAACATTCATATCGCTCACACACACTGGTTCATCCATACAAAGCTGAAGCCCTACTCAGACAGTTTCATCCCCACCTTGGTCACCTAGTTTTTCCTGTCTCTATTGCCTTGGTCTAACGGCAGCATTCTATACGCTTTGAGTGGTAATCTGCGCTCCTGCATCTGAACAAGTTTCTACCAGAATCAAACACATTTAACAACAGAATCCATTCATTTAGGATGTCTTGCAGTTTCACTATGTACTAAATCATTTGGCGTTTGCAACGATACCGCCCCCCCCCCCCCCCCCCCCCCCAAAAAAAAAAAAAAAAAAAAAAAAAAAAAATTCTTGAGAAATAAAAAATACGTATTTTTTTCACAGTGCACAGCAGCAGCATCAAGGCCCCATATTTCAGCTCCGTACTGTATCATGGGCTGAATTTTGGCAGTAAAACAATTTCAGAAACAGAGTAAGGGAATTGTTATTCAACTAATATATATTTTTTTTTTTTCAATGCACATATTGCATTTTTCGTGCTTTTTACTTGCTAAGGAGAGGGAGAGAGGAGAGAGAGAGGGAGAGAGAGGGAGAGACAGACAGAGAGAGACAGACAGACAGACAGAGACAGACAGACAGGGACAGAGAGGGAGACAGACAGAG
>JADBJO010002260.1:260000-265000 GCA_016801955.1 Conus betulinus
TCTGCAGCAAACTCTCTGTCAGATCCCGACAGCAGCGGTTGATTTGGGGCTTCATCTGAACACATCACAAAACTATGACATCAGCACCCCACCTTTCCCATACGCTGTTCTCACGCTCATAGTCTTCTGCCCATTGTTTTCTTTCTGACCCTCCACAACCAGACGATGTTTATCAAATGTTTGGGACAGCAGCAGGCAGGCACATGTGTGTGAGGGAGAGTGGATGGAGGGATTGAGGGCCAGCAGAATCGGAAAAGTGTTTGTGACGGAAGACTGGGGGGTGGAGAGGCAGAATGCCGTTAACGGGAAAATGGAATGTCTGCATGCTTCATGGTTGTAGTAAAATTCCAAAGCTCACCCTTGAGATTGTCTGACCATGGGAGCCCTGTGAGGGCTAGCTGAAGTCATGATGCTCTCAGGGCTAGCTACAGTCAGATGTCTTAAGGCTAGCTGAAGTCAGATGTCTTAGGGCTAGCTGAAGTCATGTCTTAGGGCTAGCTGAAGTCAGAGAGGGCTAGCTGAAGTCTGAGGGCTAGCTGAAGTCATGTCTTAGGGCTAGCTGAAGTCAGATGTCTAAAGGGGCTAGCTGAAGTCAGATGTTTAAGGGCTAGCTAAAATAGATGTCTTAGGGCTAACTCGAGTCAGATGTCTTAGGGCTAGTTGAAGTCAGATGTCTCAGGGCTAGCTGAAGTCAGATGCTCTAGGGCTAGCTGAAGTCAAATTTTCTAGGGCTAGCTGAGGTCAGATGTCTTAGAACAACTTAAAGTCCGATGTCATAGGGCTAGCTGAAGTCAGATGTGTTAGGGCTAGCTGAAGTCAGATGTAGGGCTTTGGGCTAGTTGAAGCCAGATGTCTTTGGGCTAGCTCAAGGCAGATGTTTTAGGGCTAGCTGAAGTCAGATGTGTTAGGGCTAGCTGAAGTCAGATGTCTTAGGGCTATTTGAATGTCAGATGTCTTAGGGCTAACTGAAGTCAGATGTCTTAGGCTAACTGAAGTCAGATGTTTTATGGCTATTTGAAGTCAGATGTCTTAGGGCTATTTGAAGTCAGATGTCTTAGGGCTATTTGATGTCAGATGTGTCTTAGGCTAACTGAAGTCAGATGTCTTAGGGCTAACTGAAGTCATATGAAAAGGATTGAGAAAGGCCACCAAAGAGGACGGTCATCTGAGCTGTTATAACAGAGATGACGCCAAGCACCAAGCACCACAAGCACAGCAAGCGAGCGAATAATTTTTTTTTAAACAGAAAAAAAAAAAGAAAAAGAAAAAGAAAACATCACATTATGGTCGACAATGGCAGATGACAGGTTAACAATTTGTTGGCCAGGTTAGTGGTGTGTGGGAGGCAGCAACATTGGACGAAATTAGGGCAGTGAAAAGAAAAAGCAGAAACCCAAATGTCCCGACTTTCTTAGGAGAAATAGGCGTTTACAGAGAGGACAGGGGCTTGATTTTTTTTTTGCTTTCCAAGAAAGTACAGACAAAATACATTGTGTCTGTAAACAGAGCAAGAGCACAGTGTTCTAACTCTCCAGGGAGGTATAGTCAGGAGACATCCGTTTGGAGTTAGAGCACGATCCGTATTTTTGGTGGATAATCGGATCTCTCTGTGTAAAGTATAGACAGACAGAATACCTTGGTTTCTAGATGATCGCGAGCTGCCTGGATGGACTATAGACAGACAGAATACCTTAGTTTGCAGATGATCGCAGATGCCTGGATGGAGTATAGACAGACAGAATACCTTAGTTTGCAGATGTTCGCAGATGCCTGGATTGAGTATAGACAGACAGAATCCCTTAGTTTGCAGATGATCGCAGATACCTGGATGGAGTATGAACAGACAGAATACCTTAGTTTGCAGATTATCGCGAGCTGCCTGGATGGACTATATAGACAGACATTAAGCCAGAAAGATGGACATGATAAACACACCCACACACACACACACACACACACACACACACACACACACACACACACAGAGAGAGAGAGAGAGAGAGAGAGAGAGAGAGAGAGAGAGAGAGAGAGAGAGAGAGAGAGAATGTAGCACGAAAAGAGAAATTCTGAACTGTGTTCTTTCAGTCTCGGGCAATCCCTTTCATAAATACTTAAGATAGGAAACACATATACAGCAACTGATGCTCCACAGGGCAATGACGCATCATTTAGTCACACGCCCCGCCGCCCCGCCCCCCCCCCCATCCCTTCCCCTCCCCCCTTCCCCGCTTTCACCTCTTTCCCACACTGTGACGCAAACTTCCAAGGCCGCGCACCTGTTTCAGCCTTGCCGCACTGAAGGTAGGGGTCATGATTCTGCGGATGCGCTTCCAGTCCCCTCCACTGGCGGAGAAGACACTTTTCAGGAACCACTGGAGTCTGCGCCCTGGCATTGGCTATCTACACACGTCGGCTTGAAACAATCAGTCACACAGTCGCAAAAGTGTGTGTGTGTGTGTGTGTGTGTGTGTGTGTGCGCGTGTGTGTGTGCGCGTGTTGTGTGGTGTGTGTGTGTGTGTGTGTGTGTGTGTGTGTTCGTGTGTGTTCGTGTGTGTTTGTGTGTGTGTGTGTGTGTGTGTGTGTGTGTGTGTGTGTGTGTGTGTGTGTGTGTGTGTGTGTGTGTGTGTGTGTAACACTTGTAAGCAAGCAAGCAAGCACGCAGAGGCGAGCGTGTGTGCGTGTGCGCGTAACACGCAAGCAAGCACACACAGACACACCACACACGCACACACACACACACACACACACACACACACACACACACACAGAGAGAGAGAGAGAGAGAGAGAGAGAGAGAGAGAGAGAGAGAGAGAGAGAGAGGCTAACACACATGTACGTATTCTCGCGCACACACACCGAGGAGACACAGAGAGAGAGAGAGGAGAGACAGAGAGAGTGCAAGTACCGAGAGAGAGAGAGAGAGAGAGAGAGAGAGGGAGAGACCGAGAGAGAGAGAGAGAGAGAGGGGGGGGTCGCAAACACATATGTACATATTCTCTAACAAAAATAGAAAAGAAAACACACACACACACACACACACACACACACACACACACACACACACACACACGAAATATTCTTTTTCAAAAATGTTTTTGGCTAGATTGTCTGCTTCAGTCCCTTTTCATTTTCCTTTTATTTTCTCCATTCTCACACTCTTGTCTTGTCTTCCTTTATCTCAATTCATACTTTCACTCCGTCTTACAAATCTGTCAGCAAAGTTAGGGAAGTCCTTGACCAGGACAGCCTTTACAATGTCAAGGTCGCTGGTGACGATCATCGGTCGACGACACAGGTAGATCCTGCAAAACACACCGAAAACATTCACCCCGCAAAAGATGGACAGGCAGATATTACATTGTTTACAAAAGGTCCACATGAATAAAAACCGAACCTATTGAAATTTTGGACAACCATAGAGCAAGATAATCATAGTGATTGCGTGAACAGGAAGTACGACACGGTCAGAACTGTGTCCCCAATCACCAGATGTTGTAAGCTTGCCCCAGTACAACCGTGTCCCCCATCACCAGATGTTGTAAGCTTGCCCAGTACAACCGTGTCCCCCATCACCAGATGTTGCAAGCTTGCCCAGTACAACCGTGTCCCCCATCACCCGATAATGTTGTTAGCTTGCCCAATACAGGCATGTCTCTCCATCATCAGATTCTGTAAGCTTGCCCAGTACAGCTGTATCTCCAGTTATCAGATGCTGTAAGCTTGCCCGAAACAACCATGTCTCCCATTACCAGATGTTGTAAGCTTGCCCGGTACGGCTATGTCTTCCATCACCAAATGCTTCAAGCTTGCCAGGCACAGCCATGTTTCAGACATATTGGCAGTAACAATTTTGTGTGTGTCTAATGTCTCATACCTTTTACCTCTTTCACACCCACACCACACCCACACCCACCCACCCACACCCACACCCACATTGTCTAATATCACATAGTTTGTGAAAATACGTAAAATTAAACTATTACTACTACTACACTACTACTACTACTACACACACAAAAGCACCCTGCAACAATCAATATAGCAACAATCAATAAGAGAGAGGAGTTGTTTTTTTAAGGGTAATTTGCATGTGACCTTAGCCAGTGTAACTTACCCATACACACACGCCCATACTCCTCGGCCCACTTCTTAAGAGTATAATTGGAACCCTGAAACAGGAGACAACACAAGATAGTCTGGTCTTTAGATGCCCACTGTTACACTGCAACATGTCTATGCACAGGAAACAACGCAAAATGGTATGGTCTACACACGTCCACTCCATTCGATACACGTCCACTCCAAACCTCCAAAAAGCAGGATTTGACGCAATTAAATCCAGGCATTCCAGTGCATGGGATTTCAGTTTCACATTTCATCTGTACTACGAAACAACTGGAATCTCTTACAATTTGGCTGTCTCAACAGGGAATGGAACCCCACACTTTGGAGCATGAGCCTGACATCTTACCCACTAAATCAATTCACCCCAAGTTTGTCTCTGTCACGTGACGAAATTGACAACTGAAATTGACCCCCCTACAGCACACACTCACCTCCCTGTCCCCTCCCCTTTCTCTCTCTCTTTGTCTCACAAACGGCAATCAAGAATACTAATCTACATCAACTCTCAGTCTCTTCACCTCACCCCTCTCCTTAGCCCCCTCCACTTCACTCACCCTCCCCACTGTCTGTCGTGTTTGTTTTGAAGAAAGCCATCCACACCACACTTCCTCTCTCTCTCCCCCCCCCCCTCTCCCTACCTCTCTACCTCCCTTGCTTATCTGATAGCCCCACAACGAAAGTGAAGGTTTCCACTTCATACAAAGACACTGGGGGCCCCTCTCTCCCCTCTCCTTGCCCCCCTCTCCCACCTCTTGCATATCTGCTCACTCAGCAATTGGCAAGGAGTCGGTGTACTTCAGAGAAACTGTCAATTTCCCTCCATATATCCCCCCCCCCCCCCCCCCCCCTCCTCCCTCCAATACTCACCCTGGCTG
>JADBJO010002260.1:270000-320000 GCA_016801955.1 Conus betulinus
AACTTTTGCTGACGTTGCCCTGACGTGGCTGGCGGCTGGCGCACACGAGTTAGTTACGATACATAGAACATGTGAGTCAGTGAGTCAGGCGGTGAGTCGGTGTAATTGCTCACCTCACTTCAAACAAAAGCAACTCAGAAACGAGAATGATGTATGAAATGGTGGTCCCGGGTTTAGGACGTTGCACACAATGATTGACCCACACGGCGTCCCGGATAACGGGTCGTAAAACCATTTCGCTTGAAGTGCCATGTATTGATGCTACTTCCACGTTGGTTGGAGAAGTTTCTTCTATACAGGGTATATAGCTAAGATGTACATAGGAAAGGGAATCTCTCCAGTGATTGAAATTACTTAAATTACATGCACACACACATACACACACAAACACACATGCACACACACGCGCGCGCGAGCGCACACACACACACACACACACACACGCATACGCACGCGCGCACACACACACACACACGCACACGCACGCACGCGCGCGCGCGCACACACACACATACACACACACACACGCACACACACGCGCGCGCGCGCGCGCACACACACACACACACACACACACACACACACACACACACACACACAAGCACAATTCAAGAAATTTGCTCGAGCTTCGTGCTGAGTCAGCATAATTCACCAGGTAGGTATTTTGTAGTGATACAAGAGACAGTCTTTGGCAAACAGAATATAATTTAACCAAGGTGTAGTGATTTAAGACACAGTCTGGCAAACGGAATATAATTTAGCCAAGGTATAGTGACAGTCTTTAGCAAACAGAATATGATTTAGTCAAGGTAAAATGGAACTTAGCCTAGTTCTTTTTCTAATATGTTGTGCACATGCTTAAATTGCAGTCTGGTTGTATCTACAAGTCAAGCTTCTGTAGAGATCTCACCTCTCAGACAGTTCTAGTGATGACGGCCCAGGAGGTGGAAGGTGAGGGTGTGTGTGTGTGTGTGTGTGGGGGGGGGGGGGGGGGGGAGGTGTGAAGATGTTGACCTAGGCTGGAGTGGAGGTTGTAATTTGCCATTTGGCGAGACGTTGGAGAAGGCGACGCTGTTGAGGGCTCTTTGAGTGTCCAAGAAATGACGGCAGCGTCTGAGCGCTCGGCCCGTCCCACGTCTGATACTGAATGACGAGGTGTGCAGCTTGTTGCGAGGACCTGGACTGGCCTCCAGTCTTTCCCTGTGTGGAGCTGTTCTCGGAGCCGGTCTCCTGTCTGCAGAGGGGCAGGTGGCAGGTAGTGCGCAGCCTGGCCCCAGAATGCTTCCCGCTTTTGCTGGAAAACCTGACGTGTTGACAGGTAGGTGCTGGAGCTGATGCCTGACGTGTTGACAGGTAGGTGCTGGAGCTGATACCTGACGTGTTGACAGGTAGGTGCTGGAGCTGATGCCTGACGTGTTGACAGGTAGGTGCTGGAGCTGATGCCTGACGTGTTGACAGGTAGGTGCTGGAGCTGATGCCTGACGTGTTGACAGGTAGGTGCTGGAGCTGTTGCCTGACGTGTTGACAGGTAGGTGCTGGAGCTGTTGCCTGACGTGTTGACAGGTAGGTGCTGGAGCTGATGCCTGACGTGTTGACAGGTAGGTGCTGGAGCTGATGCCTGACGTGTTGACAGGTAGGTGCTGGAGATGATGCCTGACGTGTTGACAGGTAGGTGCTGGAGCTGTTGCCTGACGTGTTGACAGGTAGGTGCTGGAGCTGTTGCCTGACGTGTTGACAGGTAGGTGCTGGAGCTGATGATCTTGGGGGCCAGCAGATCCTATCGTTGAAGGTTGCTGGCATTATGGACTGCAGCTGGTGTCCCAACAGAAGCTGAGTTCATGAGTCCAAGCCGCCCTAAGGGGGGAGGGGGGGGGGGGGGGGGGGTAGCAGTATTCCAGGAGGCTGATGTGGGGGACGTCACCAGCAGTCTTGGCTTTCTCAGGGATGATTATCTGTGCGATTTACACACCTGGATCCTCGGATTGAGAGTAGCCTGGACTGGACGTCAAGTCACTGAAATGCTACCATTTAGCATACATGTGGAATTCTTCAGAAAAGAATTGACGGATGGGGGTAGGAGGAGGAGGAGGAGGAGGAGAGGGAGGGGGGGGGGGCATTTCATTCTTGTGACCGTTTCGGATATGTAATGAGGAGCAAACTAGGTGGACAACGTTGAGTAAACTCTCCCTCTGGACCCTCTAGTGGTAGATTCTCTGACAAGGAATCAGAACAGGGATGCTGTTCTCGTGCATGTTAAGACCAGCAGATCCTATCGTTGAGGGTCATATCTTTGAAGGTCAAATCTTTGTAGTGTTAGAATGTTATGCTGCAGCCGTGGAGGGGCTGACGACAGTGGCGTCTTCAAGGTGCTCCTCATGGGCTTGTGCTGCTCTGTTCAATAGCGATCTTTTGCCTGTAGACCTGCCAGGCAAAAAGTCGGCAGGCAATGGAGTATTATAAACAGTTCCACTTTAATTTGGACGTAGTTCTGTTCTGCTGTGATTAACACTCTAGACGCACATGCAGCAGGCCTGTCATCTTGAAAGATCTCGGCTCATTGGCCACGTTCTCTGGTATCCACTTCAAGCGTCACAGGCTTTTCAGGATTGAAGAAGATCTTTCGCCTTCTTGAATGCTGCTTGCTGCAGTGTGTCTCACTGCAATTTCACACCGTCCTAACGACCAGACTACCATTCATTTTGGTTGTTTGATAAGCTGTGCCATTCGACGGTCTACAGTTAAAAAAAAATAAAAGGTGTGCTGAATGCATCTGTCTGTTCTGTCACCACTAGCAAAGTGATGCTTCGGGTCTGCCACGGTTTGTGTTGGCGAGTGTAGCTGTGATTTGAAGTAAACTCATTATACTATCGATCAGGCGCGTGGGTCTGTGTCAGTGTACAGCATTATGACACAAGATCGCTACATGCTGGTGTGAAATTGATGATTTTTCAGCTCCATGCTTACTGGTAGTGTAATGCTTGTTTCTCAAAGTCGACAGCTAAAACTTCTGCATTTTTCTGACACTATGTAATGCATGCCAGAGAATTTTCTGCTTGCCTGTAAAAGAGCCTGGAAGGCTTCCTCAATTGCCACGTATATAATTACCATAAATGATGTTGGGACAGGGAAGTAACTCCTCTGCAGGGAATGTTGCTAAGATTGAGACAGGAGTAGATAACTCATTGACTGAAAATAAAGAGACTATAATTATTACCGAAGGAATTGACTGAAACTCATTGCCTGAAATCAAAGACTATGGTACCGAGGGAATTGACTGAAACTCACTGACTGAAAACCAGGGACACTATAAAGGGAATGAAGTGATTGCAAATCAGATACATGAATTATAAGTAGCTGCAGCTTTTTCATGAATAACCACCTGCAAAAAAAAAAAAAAAAAAAAAAAAGACACTGCAATTAATAGCCCAGATCACTTCCTTCCGTCAGTAATCGTCTTCCCTCGGGAGTGTCAGGTCATGCACAAAAACCGTAAATAAGCCTTTTCAGTCCTTGGATAGAAAGACTCCTGTTCCTTATGTAAGCCTTCTTAGCGTGACATATGACCAGTCACGAACGCCAAGACTATTTAAAAATTGCAAGGGAACAGTTTTTATCCCTCTCCTCCCTCCTGCACCTCTACTACTTTTTTTTTTTTTTTTTTTTTTAAACTACTCATCAACTGAAAAGGCACGTGAAAGGAAAGTGACATTGTAGTAAAGGTTTAACAGAGAGCAGGACGAGGCATCAGGCCACCCAACTCCCCCCTACGCACAGTCAGCAACAGGCAACGGACGTACTTACCTGCAGCCTGCCACTGTGATGGTCTGTCTCGCTCTGTGCGCGAGTTGTCAGCGCAGCGTGAACACTCCTCCAAACCGCTCCTCCCCCCCCCCCCCCCCCCCCCCCCCCCCCCCCCCCCCCCCCCCCGCCCAGCCAGCCCGTCACCCTCCCCTCCCACCTCCCCCCCCCCACCGATCTGCCTCTTTGAATTCCCGCGTTTGTGGTTGCTGAATGTCATTCAACTTCATGGAGCGTTCTGACCGTTCATCCAGAGGGATGCAAACATTTTGTTTACGTACTTTCGTTTTTTGTTTGTTTTGTGATGTGTCGTTTGGCAGTTTGTGCACTTTTTGTGTTGTGCTTACAGTGATTAGGCTTTAGCGATTTGGCTGGTTTTTAAAGCAACAGGTATTGTATTGTGTGGTTTTGCAATCAATGAACGATTTGGGGAAACTTTTTGGAAGGGGATAAACATAAGAAGTGTTCTGTTGCAAATATGAACTAAGATATCTATTGTTCTTTTCAGACTGGTGACCATTATCAGATTTATATTTCATGCACTTCTCTTGCTCGTGTTGGAATGAAAATTCCACTCATGTCAGTGTCGAACGGTTGTATACTTTTGTGTGTTGTGGAGGTATGTGTGAATGGGCAGGTGGGGGTCATTTTTGTTGTTGTTGTTGTTGTTGTTGTTGTTGTTCACACCCCTTTAAGAGGGGCTTAGTCTTGCTGAAAATAACTTTGCTCTCTCTCTCTCTCTCTCTCTCTTGGTAAACTCTAAAGTGTGGCCAGACATTTTTTGTTGTCCCATCATCTGTGCTGTGGCACCTCAGAGGCAGTGCACCCCCGTCTACAGCCACACCCACGCCGCTCATTCCGACACCCCGTCCACAGCCACACCCACGCCGCTCATTCCGACACCCCATCCACAGCCACACCCACGCCGCTCATTCCGACACCCCATCCACAGCCACACCCACGCCGCTCATTCCGACACCCCGTCCACAGCCACGCCCACGCCGCTCATTCCGACACCCCGTCCACAGCCACAGCCCGGCCCGGCCCACTCCAGCCCCAACACCGGCAATCCACAGGAGCAGTCAATGTTAATTCGTCAAGAGGCAACCCATCGGAAGAGACACTGCACTGCTGCCGAGTCACTTCGGTGGTGTTCAGTGGCGCCTGTTCTGATCCAACATACGCAGGACACCATCTACTCAGCCCCCTACTGACGACAGTAATTGCTTATTAGCGGAGCCGGCGTGAGTGAGCTCTCCCTCCGGAGGGAGCTGTGACGGTACAAAGCGTCCGCAGAAACAAAGCGTCCGCACGACAGTTCCCATGGACTCGCCGATACTGGTTACTCCGATGGAATCAAAGCAAGGCCACAGATGTGACATCGAAACCGAGGGCCACAGAATTGAGACATTTTTGTGCTGATCGATGAGAATGAGGATGATGAAGATGATGCTAAAGATTTCCATTCCAGTCTGAGACTGCATGACAGGGTTGTGCTCTACGCTTACTTTCATATATATACATCCTGGAGTCAACCAGCCCTGGAAGACACGGACACCTGCAGTGTTGGTCAGGAAATTTGAGCAACACTCTGAGACGCATCCATTAAGTAGATAAAACTCAAATGTATGGTTCCAGTCTTCCTGACTGAGCCTGTAGCAAAGTTAACTCTGGACAGGAGCCGGTCGAGACAGAAAAATGACTGATGGGAATCGACCTCACAACCTCCCAGCCGGGAGTCCGCGACGCTAACCACTTCCCACGGCGGCTTGTCTACAAAGCCAATTTCTGGTTGACTGGATTCCATGTGTGCCTCCCCATTTCTGTATACATTGTTATATTGAAAGACAATGAGAAAAACATCTCTTGGTTGGCGACAGTAATTATTCGTACGTGAATGAAGAATGTTTTGTTTCACTTATGGGAACAAAAACAAATAAAGGATTCAAATGGTTTAGAATATTTGGTGGGCCCACTTGATTTTTTTTTTTTTTTTAAACTTTTTTCATCAAAAATTCTGCTTCGTAGTCACTCCCTCCTAGATCCTGATATGTCTTTATCTTTGTCTGTATGTCTCTCTTTCTCAAACACCTTCATCTGCATCTGTCTGTATGAATAACTCTGTGCGCTTGCTGCAAGCTTAATCAATTAAAAGGCCACGTTATTTGGTGTATTTTATTCATGACAGAAAGGGGAAAGGACACACACACACACACACACACACACACACACACGTACGCGTGTGATTTAAAACCCTGTAACAGGGTTCTTCGTATTTTCAATGGTATTTTTTCTCTAATTATCACCCACGGAAAAAAAAAAAAAAAAATTAAGTATGACATTAAAAGATTAAAACCCTTCATGAGAGAAATTAGAACTGTCTACGACGATTTTCCTTCTCGACTTACAAAAAAAAAAAGAAATTATTTGTGAAACAATATGGAAAAAAAAAAAATCATCATTCAAAAAAAAAAAAAAGACAAATGTCCGACTATAAAGATATGACGGAGAGAGAGAACCGGGTCTCTTCAAACAAAACAGTAGGAGTGGTGAGGGCGATGGCTGGAAGAAGGGGATCAAGAACTGAAGAAAAATCACACACACACACACACATGCACGCACGCGCACGCACGCACACATTGAACAAATCAAGGGTAAATGGAGCTTGAAAGAAGATGCAACATGAAACGAAAGTAGTTGTGGTGTCATGTCCAGATGTTTATGCCTATAGCTGATGACAAGTTAAATGATTCGAACCATTTCGTTTGAACTTGTGCATGCATATGCCCCTGCCTGGCCGTACACACACACATGCACGCACACGCACACACACATACGCACACATGCACACACACACACGCACGCACACACACACACACACACACACACATGCACGCACGCGCGCACGCACACTGCAGAGAGAAGATCCAACATGAAACGAAACCTGATTGTTATGTCATGTCCAGATGTTTATGTCTGTGAGTGATGAGGGTGTAGTTTTTGTGCATGACTAAGACAGCCGTGTTTCACAGGGGAAACACAAATCTCGCCACAAAGAACTTGCGTATGCACATGCACACACATACACATGCATGCATACACGTACGCACATAGACACAGACACATTCACACAAGTGCCTGCGCGCGAGCAGACACACACATACAATTGTACCCCTTCATGAAGTAGCCAGTTAAAAATGTCGAGCAAAATTGTCCTCCTCGGTTTGAGGAACTTGTTCATATTCTTAACTTACCAAAAGACGAGAAATTGCTTCCGTTGCACTTAATACATTGATTTATATACTCCATTGCTTTGTGTTGCTTTGTTCAATTCAAACAGATAAAGTCACACACACACACACACACACACACACACACCAGTGTGAAACAAAGTGCTGTGGAAACGTGGTGTGGAATGAGCCATTAATGGATAAGTGCACCACAGATTCTTTCATACATTTCAATTAGTCCCAAGTGATTGCGCAAAAAATTTGTAGGATTGTCCGGGGCAGGACAGTCCGCATTAGTTAGTTAATTTTTCTTTGAAATTCATTTAAACAAAAAGTTACTTCACTCAGTTCTTTTTTTTTTTTTTTTAGATTTCTTTGAAATTCATTTAAACAAAAAGTTACTTCACTCAGTTCTTTTTTTAGATTTCTTTGGCCTTGACATCGTGCATGCTCTTGTCCAGCGATAACACATTCATATCAGGTGGTCTTATTTCTTTTCAGAAAACATCCATTACTTCTTGGAAAACAATTTTGATGAAAAGTGTTGTGTTGTGCATAAATATCTTCTCTTAATTTCCAGGGACTTGGAAATTTTTGGGGGCGTAGGGGATAAATGAAAAAAAAAAAAAAAGGAATGAAAGAGGAGAAAAAAAAACCGACATATTTTTCAATACCAAGACAAAAACAATGTTACTTTCACCTTTTTGCAGCATACCTATTTCACATAAAGGGAATGCCAGATCTGAGCCGATGGCGAATATTAATATGCATTTTAATCCATCAGTAGATTGAGGAGTAACTGTCTAATGAAATGGCAATTCTAAATTATGAGAAAAAAAGTCGTCTTTCTGTGCATGTGTGTGAGAGAATGTATGTGTGTGCGCATGCCTGTGTGTGCACACATGTACGTGTGTATCTTGTCTATCTACATAATGGAGAAAGAGCTAGAGAGAAAGGGAGGAAGGACGAAGATTTTAATTCATTTTAGTTAAAATTAATGAGACAAATAAAGGCAGCGCCAGAGGATGTGCAGGAAAAAAAAAAATCGAGAAATATTGGAGCCGGAGACTGGCATTTGGGTCTTAATCCAGACTTGGATTACTGCATCTATTTCACACACACACACACACACGAACATGCACTCTCACACACACACCACACATTAATGATGCCAATGTTCCGGATGCAGTTCAGAAGATGATGTCCAACTAGAGCTAGCAGTTATGTGGCGAGACCTGAACCGGAGAGATGCACATAGTGGAGTTTGAACAGTGCCGCTTCAATAGAATTGTGGCCTTTCATACATGATTCCTGATGTAACGCTCATGTTCTTTCTTGACACTGTATGGGACTATACACTCATAACAACAGTCAATGAAACAACACATAGGAAGATGAGGAAATAGAGTTCTTACAAAAAAAAACCCTCATTGTAATGATGTTAATACCTTGCCCAAAGAAGACCAACGAGGTTGAACGTGTCACGTTTTGTCTTTTAACTTGTTTGTCCCTTTCGTCCAGAGGAATAGTATGCTTTGAGTTCGTTAATTTTCCAGCTGCAGTCACCTCACCTTCAAAATAACCCTCATTTATAAGATACCACATACATACCCCTATTAAATTAACATATGGGGAGATACAAAACAACAGTGCTCGGCTCTTCCATACGCTAAGAAAACTTGAAATACCTAATGATCAGATTCAATTTGTTACATACAATCGACTATTATTTGGATACTTTATTGCTGAAATTTGGTGTGAAATTCATTACTGTAGAGCAAATAAAGGTCTACGAAGGACTGAGCAAAATCAGGAACAGATTTACATTTTAGACTGCAAGTCAGCTCTGCATCAATTGACAGAACGATTTCAAGAGATAAGAAGACCCAAGTTGACAGAACTCAGAAAATCAAAACTGGAACAGAAAGGGCTACATCAAGGTCGAAGGTGAGATGGCCATTTCAAGTAGAGAACATGGAACACTTCTATTCACCAAGAAAAGAAAAAAACAACAACAACAAAGGTTGCCTACTACCAGAATCGAAAGAAATGTTAAGGGAAACTAGACTTTGCTTCAGAACTATATAAAGAATGATCATTGCCAAAATCAATAGTAGAAAGAAACTCGTGGAGAGCGTGGCAGCAGAGAGTCCTCAGAAGAGAAGCCCCCTTCAAGCGACTGTTTCGCCCTTATCTCCTGACACTCTAGGGGGGTTGGGCCACACCCGGTTCATGACTCCGGATGTCCCTCTGCTGCCCTTTTTTTTTTTTTCCCATCTTGGGATGAGCCATGACTGGGATTCGAACCCATGCCTTTCTGGACATGCTCATTTCCAAACATACCAGTCTAGACAGTTTTTAAGGTGAATTAAAAAGATAAATTATCGAAAGCATTTAACATGCATAAGGAGAAAAGCTGAAAGACAAGCTTTTTTTTTTTTAAACAGTTAAGAGTTGGCGATCCATTCTGTAAACGTAAGCTTAAATGAAGAAAAAGCTATGTCAATGTAACGAAAAGAAGGCATGAAAGTATGTTAACACCAGAAGATAAACCAGGATAATACATATAGAAAACGGGGACCTATCTCACTGGTCTTGCCAACAAAAGTGAACAAGGACCAAGCAGGATTGATAGTGGGGAGATTTGCTGGGGGCAATCTGAGAATATTGTTTGATATGAGACACTTTGTAGGAAACAAATATCTACCCGTGTTACTTGTCTCTGACGTTGAAAACACATCTGATTCCAGGCATTGGAATTATGTGGAAAAAATTCTTCAGCGCTTCAGTTTTGGTGAAAATGTGCTTGTATAATGATGTAAAATCACATTAATTATTCACGGGAAAATGTCTTGATTAACAGAGGAGCCGTCAAAGTGATCCAGTGTTTATTTATCGACCATGCATAGAGCAACTTGCACGCAAAATAAGACAGACAGAATACAGGCATAACGGAACATCAGACACAGAATTTGTGACTTTATGCGAATGCGGTTGGGAGTGGTGCTTACGCCGACCAGCCAAAATTTGTCTTCTGGATGAGAATTCCTCTGTGGTCCCAGTCTTTGTTTGATTGTGACATTTTCCCCTGCAGTACAGGCAATAAATACCACAAGGTGTTGCTTTATGCTGCTTGCTAGAGATATTGTGAGTAGACTTCAACTATCGCTGAAGACCGGGACTACCGAGTTCTCATCCGGGTGACAAAGTCGACTCTGGTCAGGCATAATCACATGGTTCTGTTCAAAATCTGGAACACCCGGTTGTTGTCAACAAAGAATATTACAGTTTGTTGGTTCTTCATCCCATTTGTACTTTATCGTCCTTTCCATCCCATCTCCCCCTTCCCCTCTCCTAACCCCATCTATCGAGTGATGGAGGAATCGTTCACTCTCACTTGTTTCCCCCGTACAACACACTTACTTCCATTTTGTCTGTTTGCTGTTGTCCTGCCTGAAGACCAACAGATCAAGGTTTGTTGCTTTGATGTTTATTACGTTTATCGGGCAACTCAATACTTCCAACATCTGTTTCCATGTTCTGACTTATGCGTACAGTCATCATACTTTGAAATTTTGATGGCACTTGTTCATTTGTAAAAGATTATGTGATGTTTATCACTTTGCGATAGCCTGTCATTTCCAAAAGAATGATCACCTAATATTACTACTCCCTTGGTATTGCTTGTACTTGGACTGTACTAATACGATTTTGAACAGATCTCTGTATTAGGGAGTCTAACCTAAGGATGTAGGAGTCATGCCACCAAAAGGGTACCATCAAAACCAGTCAGAAGCTTTGGAATCTTCTTTGAGTCGCACCATAATTTGACCCCAACTGGATCTTTTTCAATTTAAGATTTTCCTTACTAGCAAACAGGCACTTCCAGCATTCACTCCTCAACATACACACACCAGAGCAAGCAGAGACTGGCATTTAACAGACGAACGGGATCTTTATTCAAGTTTTACTTTTCCCTAGACAGTCTCCTGGACTGGGCCAGACCAACAAGCCCCAGAGGGTTTTAGTCAAACAGCCCGAAGCCCATGTCCTCGTCTGATTCTTCAGACTCTTCTTTCTTGCCTCTGCAGCAGGGGCGGCAGCCGCGGCTGGTTCTGGGGCTGCGGCAACTGCTGCTGCAAACTTGGAGGGGTCCTTGAGGTATTCCTTTGTCTGTGTAACATAACAGTGCTGCCTAAATTGACTGCTGTCTGACAAATGCAGTTAAAATTGCTAACATATAACAGGAAAGAAAAAACAAAAGCTGTCCGAGACTTTTTCAGTCTGAAACCGACATCTGATAGATCTTTTTTTCCCCGAAAGAAAGGTAACGATTCATTATACAGGTAACATGTCATTGTTAAATGAGATTTCATTTCTTGAAACCCTTCATCAAAAACATGCATTTTTTTTTTTTCAAACTATGAAGAGGGCCCAAACCTGCCCGCCAAACTAAAAATGTTGCTTGAAGCAACTTATGTCTGTGTGAACTCAATCAACCCTGCACCAGAGCCATGCTCGGGGTGCCATGTAACAGCACCACAGCTATGTGTCTGAGCAATGCCCCAGCGACAGAATTGATGTACTCAAAACTGGTTAACTCCAATCTATGCAAGTAACAGTCAAGAAATTTGGTCTAGCTAAAAATCAGAGATTTTAGAAGTCTTTGGACCCAAACCGAAACATATATATTCATAATTGTGTAGGAAATTAAAAAAAAAAAAAATGTTAGAGTATATTAGTGTGTCACTAAGTCTTGTGATGATACTATTTGAAATTTCGATACGTGGCAAAACAATTTTGTTTTAACCATGTAAAGTTTTTCACATCTTGGAAGAATGCACGATTTCGGAATTGAAATGAAGTACCTAATCTGTTTATGTTAAAAAAAAAAAAAAAAAAAAAACAAAAAAATTTGAATTTGACAAACCATCAAGAGTAAAAAAAACAAAATGCATCTGAAATATTACGTAAATTGTGAATCTTTCCCCAAATTAGTTTGTGTAACAACCATGTGCGTTTGACTGCCTCTTGGAAAAATAGTTTCTATGAAAAATTTGTATTTCCAATGAAGTATCCCTTCTATTTTTAGCACATCAGTCTAAACTGGCCTGGCATGAGGTGCAGCCTAGCTGTAACCTTGGAAAGGTTGAAAGGGTTAACGCAGCCCTAGCTGTAACCTTGGAAAGGTTGAAAGGGTTAATGCAGGGTTAACGCAGCCCTAGCTGTAACCTTGGAAAGGTTGAAAGGGTTAACGCAGTCCTAGCTGTAACCTTGGAAAGGTTGAAAGGGTTAACGCAGCCCTAGTTGTAACCTTGGAAAGGTTGAGAGGGTCAAGACCTGAACCCTTATTAACTAGGCACCTACAAGTAATAACTTCCAACTTCCTTAGATTCTTACACATGCCAACATGGAATGCTGTCTACATGGAAAATGTTGGCAGCCACATACAGCCTGTCATCCTTCTGTGCTCAGAATGCTAGCAATCATACCAGCAATAATGAATACTGCCAGACAATGTATTAACCCTCTTCAGTATGCACTTATCTGAGCTTAGTTACGCCAAAAACCATCAGCAAGATAAGTAACTCCGTAATTTGAACATGGTTTCCCAATTTTAAAAAATAATTTAAAAGACAGGAAAGGAAATAATGAAATGAAAATAATTTTTAAAATTCCTACGAATATATATGTTGCTATATCGTAAGTTTGAAGAATGTCACATGAGCCATTTACTACTCGGGAAAAAAAAATCTTCTTCTTCAGAACTTTCTTCTGAATCGTTGTTCATCATATCTTGAATCTCATCCCAGTCGAAATCTAGGTCACTCTAAGCTTCATCACCCAGCACTTTCACTAAGTCTTATGCCATAAATCCTAGAAATCACAGTATCTTCATCACTAAATCTCATTATAGAAATGGCAGAAATCAAGGTTAACCATGGTGAAAAACGGCATTTCAACCATAAAACTTTAAAAATTCATAATTCGAGAACCACGGCACGTATCGACTTGTGTTTTATTGCAAACGGAAGTAAATGGCTACAGGAAGAAGGAAGTCACGTTCTCGAGAGACTTCGTTTTCTACGAGAAACATGGCAGCGCCCATTGTTGCCATGACTGGGCGCTGGCAGGCACTCAGCCTTTTGGCTGTGTGATTTAGAAGCTTCAACACACAGCAAATCCCATGAGCAGAACAGTTTAAGGGGGTGGTGGGGACTGACCTGTTCAGCCTCAGCAAAGGTGATGTCCGTCTCCACTGCCACAGCCAGCAGCCTCTTGAAGCCATTCACGATGGAGTGGGGAGCAGAGGCCGCTGTGGGATAGCTGATGGCCAGACACAAGGCGGCCACGTTACGAACACCCTGCCACAGCCACACACCAGTTAGTAACTTGTCAACACAGAAACACGGTGAGACTGCCGATGACCAGACCAGAGGCAGCTTCGTTACACACAACCACACAATCATTCGTAACTTGCAGTTAACACAGAGGACACTATGGGACAGATGATGGCTAGGCACAAGGCACCCACATTATGCACATACTGTCCATACACTACACTTGATAACTTGTAGTCAACTGGGATAGTTTTGGCCAGGCCAGGCACAAGGCACCCACATTATGCACATATACTGTCACAGCCATACACTACAGTGAATAACTTATAGCTCACACGGATGCAGTCACTAAAGAATGATTAAAATGGTCATCTATCGATCAATGTGCCTTTGATAAACTAGGTGGAAAGAGCATAGTTGCAGACGCTACAGACTGTCAGAGTTCAGTAATAGACAAAATAGTGTCACAGAGTTCAAATGCAGATGTAACGGTGTCAAATACTATAGTTACAGACGTAACATACCTCACAATCCCCTATTCTGTTCTAATGGTGGAATACATGCCTGCCTTACAGGTCGCCGAAGGGAAAAATTTATTTCACAAGTTCCTTGGTTTTCATCATGTTACTGCAAATACTCAAATATGTGTGTGTATATGTGTGTGTGTGTGTGTGTGTGTGTGTGTGTGTGTGTGTGTGTGTGTGTGTGTGTGCATGTGTGTTGTGGTATAACAGGTATGTACGTGTGTGGTGGTCTTCGTGATATGGAATGACATGGTATTTTTGTTTGCAACAGCACAGGTAGTCTTGATCTCCGTTTTATTTGTGTGCATTTCCCCAGAGTCCATGTTGATTGGGAAGTTTAAATTTCACGGCTTTTCCATGCCCTCCCACACCAAAGCTGACAAGAAAGGACCGACGATACTTACCATCATGAAGGTGCTGCGGATGTCATCATCGGTGATATCCAGCACAGCAGGGCTGAAGATCGTTCCAGAATCGTACACTGTTGACAAAAATAATAACCATACACGGTAAAAGTAAAACAAGTCTTTCACTGTATGCCTCAACTGTCGTTTCTCATTCTTTCCTTTCCATTGTGCACACACACACTCTTCAGTAAACCCACAGAGGACAGCATGGAAAGAGCCAGTGCAGACACCCTATGAACCACATACAACTGTCCAAACCAAACCAAACAGCCTTAAAGAAGGGTCAGTTCTTTCGACAAACACACAACACAGTTAAACAGATTATCAGCACTGTGATACATATCAACAGTGTTCTGAAAGGCATCAACACAGAAAAGAATCAGAACAACTAGGTAAATCAGCACTGGAGAGAAACTGAACCGAGAAGAGACCTAAAGAAACATGGTGTTGAAATGAAAGCAGCTTACCACAGGACAACAGTGCAATGGAACATGTTAAAAAGTTACTACTTTCTTCTTGTCCCCTTCTTTTAAACTAGTTCAACTTTTCATGAGGTCATGTTCAATTCAGGACTGGATTCAAAACAATTCACACAGGTACAAAGCCTACATCGTCTCATATCTGCAGTTTGACAGGCACTTGCCACATTCGCCAGCAAGTGTAGACACACAGCTACGTAATACTGCACTGTCTTGTCTGGACTGAACCACCACTCACCATTTTCAATCACCAGCCCGTAGGTGAAGGGAGAGATGTTCAACATGTTGAGCAGAGTCGACTCGGACTGCCCAACTTTTTCACCCTCCTTGATCAGGTTCACTTCGTTCTGCCCCACACACACAGACCCTGTTTAATACGTCTCGACACACCCTGAACACTGCCCATGTCTTTCAATGCAGAAAGCAACGAACCTTTTCAACATGCAGTGCACACTGTCCGTGCGCTTAACCCTTAGCACACTGCTCCTACAATCCAACATCCACATCACTGTCCATACATTTCAATGACACGGCCAATACATTTTAACATACACACAATTGCACATGCATTTCACCACACAGAACACTGCCCATACATCTATAACACTGCCCACACATTTCACCACACAGAACACTGCCCATACATTTCAACACACAGAACACTGCCCATACATCTATATAACACTGCCCACACATTTCAACACATAGAACACTGCCCACACATCTATAACACTGCCCACACATTTCAACACACAGAACACTGCCCATACATCTATAACACTGCCCACACATTCAACACATAGAACACTGCCCATACATTTCAACACACAGAACACTGCCCACACATCTGTAACACTGCCCACACATTTCAACACACAGAACACTGCCCATACATTTCAACACACAAAACACTGCCCATACATCTTTAACACAGCCCATACATTTCAACACACGGAACACTGCCCACACACTCCAACACACAGAACACTGCCCATACATTTCACCACACAGAACACTGCCCATACATTTCACCACACAGAACACTGCCCATACATTTCAACACACAGATCACTGCCCATACATTTCAACACACAGATCACCGCCCATACATCTTTAACACTGCCCACACACTCCAACACACACTCAAACACACAGAAAACTGCCCACACACTCCAACACACAGAACACTGCCCACACACTCCTCCAACACACAGAACACTGCCCACACACTCCAACACACAGAACACTGCCAATACATTTCGACACATATTTATCTCTGCATTTCTGAATACACAGAACATTCTTAACATAAATCCTGCATTAGTTTTATTCTGAGCCATTCTGATGGCAATCTATCACTTTAGATACGAAAGGCCGATTTGTAAAATATTGTCTTCAAATCCAGTGCACTAACGCAGACAATGAAACTGACATGAGTAAAATCCGACATTCTGGCAGATGTAAAATAAGCGTTTAACCTCTTCCCTGCTTACCCCGTGTCTATTATGGGGTCGTTTTCATGAACTTGTATGCCCGTAACCATGTTTACTACAGGGTACTAATTACTTGATTATATTTCTTTTTATCATACTTATGACCAGCAAAATCAAATTATTATTCTACCACATCATAGCACAGGGTATAAGTAAAAAAAAAAAAAAGCAAAATAATGAATGAGTAGTGAAAAGATGAGTGAACCTACTGCAATTTGGCTCCTACACTCAGCAAGAGAGAAAAGCTCATACTGTGGCAGGAAAAGGGTTAAAAAATCGATATAGAGAACTGCAAGTGTGCTGTAATCTGCTATTACTTGCAATTTATGAAGTAGTCGGCGACATTAGGCAGACTGGCATACACACACATATTTCTGACAGACTGTATGAGATGTAGAACTGCAAATGTGCAAACCCTGTATTATCCATGCATGAAGTGTGATATTAGGCAGACAGGTGTACACACAAACACCTTTCTGACAGACTGATAATTAATCACAATCTACACCAACATATTCTCTTACAAACTTCCAATCTGGAAAAGATGTTGACACTGAACAGATCCTTCTCGACACAGGGCGGGAACAGCTCTTCTGACAGTTCTCTACCCTTTAATGGCCCTTTGCGGGCAGGCTCTTACCAGGATTTCAATGGTTCCCTTCGTGATCTTGGTGGGGATCTGCAGGGCCTGGAAGAAGGAGGTCTTCTCTGGCCCCAGGGTGGTGGTCTGGGCTGGGATCTTCACATCCAGGGGAGCCAAGGCTCCGGCACGGGCAGGGGCTTTCACCTGGTCAACACGACACACAGTACAGCCTGAGTTACCACACACAGTACAGCCTGAGTTTACCACCCCACAAAATCATACTACACCTGTTTGCCCCGAAATTTGACTTTAAGAGTATTCAAATCCAAAACGAGTATTTTCTAGAAAACAGGAGTGCTCCAACAAGAAAGTTTAAAACTACACTGCGGCAAACGGCGTCACTGAAACCAAGCCAAATCTCGAAGTCGAGAACTAGGAATGAGCATTCTCAGCCAATCAGAAACATAACACATGAGAAGTCGCCAAGCGAGTATATGCACAGCAGCTATGTCAATACACCCATTCCTTAAATATGCAGTGCACAGAAATGATAGACTTTTTTTTTATACCATATCCCCCCCCCCCCCCCCCCCCATGTACTGTATCTATCGTATGTCTGCCAAATATGAGAACAAAATACGTCGAAATTGTATGGGTAAACAGGCCTGTGATACCATCTTCTCTCTGACGTCTGTCACGTTCACTGCTCTCACTCAGCCCCTTCTTCCCCAACCCTGAAGTCCTTCCATTAAGAGTTGCCAACCCTAACTCCCCTCCCCCCTCACATCACTCCTGGCCCCCTTACTTCAAATACAAAAAAAAATCATTATCATCAAGGTTACCTTTAGACTGAAACACCAGCACTTCTTCAACATTCCAATGTACGTTATACCATTCAAACCAAACTGATATGTTCATGTGTGTGTGCGAGCATGTGACTGCGTGTGTGGCCGTGTGCACCTTGTGCCCGTTTTGTGCACATTCCCTGCCAACCTGAACAGCCACAGCAAAGCGTCCACAGCTTTATTTTTCCATCCTGTGCGAGACACTTAGTGAAAGGGCCGAACAAACAAGGCTTACACATTTCTGATCAAACATTTTTGTTGTTGTAGTCCAAGCAGAGGCATGTATCAAACTTGTGTATTAGTTAACTTGGGAAAATTAACTTCCCAGAAAGTGATGACGCCATTTTTGTGCAATTGTGCGTGTTCTGTCATTGTTTTGAATATCGCCTGACCACTTGTGTACAAGCTTTCATGCCGTATCTACATTATGTACAGGAAATAAACCTAGTCGAGTTTGGTATTAAAAGAATTGTCGGAATTCGCCTATTCAGTCATCTCAAGAGCACAGATATATTACATTTTTCATGACAACCATTAATTATCAAACTAACAGCCCCACTTGTAATGGCCGCTCAGCAATGCCGAACACATTGTTGCCAGACCGGCTTTACACAGATGGGATTCAGTTCGCCGAGAACAGCATGGTTAGCTGGTTGGTGGGGAGCAGCCTGCAGAAAACACCCCCTTTCCCTGACCTGCATTCACGGCTTGGCCTCTGCAGCTGTAAACTCCCCTGCCGCTCAAAACTAAGTAGCTTGCTCTGAACAGCTGTGCTGCGTCACGTTTAGAAGCTTTCCATTACTTTTTCACAGCGAGGTCGAGTTTTCTCCGGTAATCTCAGGCAGGAGGCTGCTCAACCCTGCCTCAACAGAGTTCCTGTCATGCCCCTGTATCCCCCTACTCTATGACCTCTGCATATCAAACCTATGGAGAAAAATATCGAATGAAAGAAAACACAAAATAAGCACCTAAACTATGAATACATCACTGATTATAACAAGTTAATAAGTACGACACCAGCAGTGCTGATTCAAAGATTTAAAAAATGGGACCCAATGGTGCCTTCACTATGAAAAAAAGGGTCAGGTCAGGTATGGGTTCCCTAAAAAATGTACTGAAGATATTAAAACAGTGACTTATCCTCATTTATAACTAGATCTTTAACTCGTTTCCTTCACTGGAATGTTGTTCCAGTTCAGAGGGCTGACTCCCTCAAAGCACTCGAGTTTTGCACAGTGCCCACAGTCTGCTTTTTAGCATCATCCACCCATGTTCACTTTTCTCTAGTATCTTCTACGTTGGGTGCATCTTTGTCTATTTCTTCCATATTCTTCATTTTTTTTTTTTTTTTTTTTTTTTTTGCTGCCAACAGGCCTGTGAAAGCAACATCAAATTTCACTTCTCAAGCTTGTAACTTAAGCTCTGTCTACATACTGTGGTGCAAAACGATATTCACGAGTTACAAGTTTACGGGAAGCGACTGGCTGAAGGAAAAACAGATTTCTTCACATAGTTTGGCCAAATTCACGTGGAGGCATGCACACTGTTGCTTTAGCATATGCTGAATTCGCCTGATATTTTTTGTCATGTTCACTTATGGTTGTAGTGCAAAGGCCATATGTGAATGCAGCAACTTTTCCTATTACGCCAGCAAAAGGTAGCGTTCAGCTTCCACTCAGTGTGATTCCTGTGATCCTGCATACCAGAAGTAACACTGCACGCATTCTCTGTTTGCGTGTACAATTTTCTTCCAACAAGACAGCCTATGTCACACTCCACAAAATGACACACTGAAGAATATTCTAGTATCACAATTCTTTTTTTTAGCAAATTATTTAACACACATATTGTTCAGTTCAGCCCCCCCCCCCCCCCCCCCCCCCCGTTACCTTGTTTTCAAGCAGCAGCTCTCGCACTTCCACCAGATCTTCACGAGTGAAACACAAAGCCCACGTTATTCTTTGATGCACGAAACAAGTCTGCAACAGCCCACAAAGCTTCATTACTTGGGGTTCACATTCAGGAAAAACCCACAAATTTCTACAAGCATCCCTAGTATTCCCCTCTCAGAGCATCTCTCATCCCCTTCCTTTCTTGAGGGAAGCAAACTTGCATTCAAAATAGTACGATCTGACAGGGTTTATACAGGAAATATACAGGAAACTTCAATGAATGTATATTGCATTTTGTGCAAAACCCCCCCCCCCCCCCCCCCCCCCCCATTCCGCTCTGGGGCGCATCCCATGTAACATACTACTCTCTATAAAATCTGTTATGTAAGTATTGAACATGCATGATGTCAGAAATACTTTACACCTGACTCCACAAAAATCTCGTTAAGATTATCCCACTTGATGGAATTTGAGTTTCTGAAAGAGATCAACTTTTTTCATACGACCTAAGATTTTTGGAAAGAAAGATTGTTAACAGGATTCCAGCATGCTTTTAGAAAATCTGTTTTAATGAGTTGTGTATGTATGCTTTTTTGTTTGTTAATCCAGTTTGAGAGCTGACATCAACAAAGTGACCGCCTTGATATGGCCCTTTGTGATTGGCTAGGCTATTAGCAGTAATGTCTCTCTCCATGAGCAGAATGTGGCAGCGACAGAAGGTTTACCTCTCCAGAGCTGGGTTGTTCTCCAGGTGACCTCGGATGGCCTTGCGCATCATGGTGTTCTTTCCCATGAGAACAACTGCAACACACAATCCCTGTACATCATTACACTGATTACCACAGCAGAGCATTTATCATTTCACTCGAATCCACATACAAGATTCTCACTGACCAAGTCCATATCATACGAGTTTGTACAGCATCATTACAGTCGCACCCACCAATCTAATCATTACTGAACACCGGAGCAAAAACGCACATGATCATGTCATTACACTAAAATACATCTATTTAACCATAACTGAATAAACAAAATGCACATGCCGACTGACATTTCACGAAAATCCACCATTTCAATATCTCAATAATAGAATGTGCATGGAAACTGTCATCTAATTGAGGAACTTTACAACAATAAAACGATGTCATTTGACTAAAATTGCCCATCTTATAACAACTGTACAGAAATACTATAACTTGCTGATCACAATTTGATAAAATCCACCTGATCAGATCCCACATGAATAAAACGCACTTGATAAATCCACCCAATGGGAACCAAACTGGAGGGAGATGATCTAAAACATTAATGGTAGAGAAAAAAAATGCGTTAAGTCCGCAATGACAACCTATATTCCAAATAAGTATCCAGGCCCACAATCACTGTCAAATTTGTGATATCAAAATCTTGAAATAGCACCTGTAGTGTATAGTAGCCAGGCATGCCTACCCCAAAATTTGCTTTCAGGGACAATACAGACAGAAATCAGGGACAAATCCGTAAAATCAGGCACAGAACAGTGTCCAGATAGACGAAACTCCTTTCCTCCCTTGTTGTAGACCTGGCCACTTTTCCCGAGAATTTTGTTTTGAAGATACAACCTCGCTTCACTGTCATTTTTTCTTCTTCTTTTACTCCTCTCTGACCCATCCCGAAGAGTCAGAATCCGACTCTGTGTCGACATCATGTCTCCACTTCGACGCCATGTTCTGACTTGAAAGTGAAAGCGAGTTTTTTTGTTGTTTTTTTTTTCGTGCGCATGCATATTACATCTACTCACTCTAGCAGACGATATTCTTGGTTCAGTTTTGTGCAGCACAATAAGAACAGCTTTTTAACTCATGATTCTTTTTTCCCCGGGATGCCCGATTTTTTTTTCTCCGGGACGCGTGTTGCAAATCCGGGATTTCCGGGACAGTGGCTTCTAAAATCAACTTTCTGGGACAAATCCCGGATGGTCAGGGACGGTAGGCATGCCCGGGTATACTAACTTTAACGAACCAGCCAGAGTTTTTTCGACTTAAAAAGCTGAGGTCAGAAACACAAGTCCAGTACTGCTGTAGCACAATGTAAAGCAAGAATTATGTGTCACGCTGCATGACTGTCCACTCAAAGCTGTTCATTGACAAATCATTCTCTGATACAAATTTTTCACTGTTAGAATCCTCTTCCAAACATTTCAACAATAACAGAACGATAATTCTTATGTACAACTTAGCGCGTCTCAGACACATGAAATTCCCATTGACTGGAATTCAGGTCAGTGGGTCACTAAAATGTATCAGAACTTACCATGACGCAATGATTTTTCTCCTGTACACATTACAGTTCCGAGCGGCATGTCATGCAAAAGCACTTCATCCAATTTACCATGACTGAAGTCAACAGAAACATAACTTTCCTTAACATTTTAGAATGTTCTGGGTCGATCAACTTCTGCTTCAGAACTCTTCTCTCTGAAAACCAATAGGGATCATCAAAATAGAAATTCAGCTTTTCAGAATCAAAACCAACAGTTCAGCTTTGGATTGCAGGTAATAATCCAGCGAACGTAATAAAAGTCGACCGATCTTTGCAACATGACTAGTTTAAATCACTAAAATGGATGTATGAATATGCTGCGCACAGTAAGAGTGACCATTTTACATAGTTTCGTCAAAGACTACGAATGTTTTATCACTCGCCTATTGTTGTCAGGGGCTTCAGATGATCACTGGCGACTAAATATGGTCAAGCAGGGTTCATACAGATTTCCATACAAAAAAATTAAGGACTTTTTAAGGACTTTTGAAGCACCTTTTTTTTTAATTTAAGGACTGACTTCACGGATAATTTTAAGTAAAATAATAATGAAATTCAGACACAAATTAAATCATTTGCTGTTACTCTTCAATACTCACATCATGAATGATCCTCTGCGAGCATAGATTTTAGGAATCTCAGCTGTTATTGTCAGTGTAAGTATAGACACAAATGTTTGTTTGTTACACTACAGCAGAGCAAAGTAGGATTCTCACTTCTTGTGATCAATTGACAAAAATGTTTGAAAATGTTCACTGTACACAACAGATCCTCCAATCTTGCAGTTGACAAAAATGTTTGTTTGCCTGACGTCCATAAGAATTTCAGTTCTTGTCATACATGTTTGTTTGAAGTCACTGAGGGTAAAATGCCTCTATAACTAAAACTCTACACGTCACAAAACACTGGGCATAAACATCAAAACACTGAGAGGATGCAAGTTTTTCTTTCTCCACACTGAAACTGTTTGGCAACTGCACAGTCCGAGAACATTCGCTAGAACAGATTTGAACTGCTTTCACACGAACGAAAGCTGTAATTGACTTATCACTACTTTTAAAATCCTCAGTATTTCAGATTTCATTGCCTCTATTTTAATATGGCTCAGGCTGTTGACTGATATCCGAGCTGGAGCAGTTCTGTTGGTTGATGAACTGCAGGATGGTGAACTGCTAGTAGTGATGGGCTGGTCGCTCATTGTAGAATTAAAAAAAAAAAAAACAACCTCGAAACACGAACTGCAGAATATGAAGCCTTCATCAGGTTGCAGTGATTTTTTCCTTTTCTTTTCTATGGCTATTTACAGCCAATTCTCCCATTGTACTGATGTCTATGATCTTCTTGCAAATGCTGCAAAAGGCCTTGCTTCTGTCTCCACCTGGGTCTGCCTGCAGCCATTCTTTGTACTCGTCTTTTTCCTGCCAAACCATGATAAACAAACACACTTCGCCGGCATGCTGACTTCTCAATTTCAAAATGGTGGAACATTCATTCACATACTCGCATGTGCTATGAAGGCCGGTAACTCTGGTGTTTTGACCTATAGCACACGACGCATCGGTGAGATCGTCGATCTTAACTCCCAACTTCTTTTTTTTTTTTGTTAAAATTCAATTTCAAGCCTTTTTTTTTTTTTTTTTAAACAAACTCAGGGTTTTACAGACTCTATTCAAAATCATAGGCAGTGACAAAAATTTAAGGACTTTTAAAGACCTTTCAGTAGAAGCCTGATTTTTAAGGACTTTTTAAGGCCTTAAAAAAGTAGTATGCCCTCAAAATGAAGGACTTTTAAGGACTGTACGAACCCTGTCAAGCAATTAAATGTTTCAGTGCCAATGGAAATGGCTCACGCAGTGAAAGTTCTGTGATGGTAATTGAAGAGGACATCCCATCCCACGTTGTTGAGTTTTTCACCATTAAATCCTGTCGATGTGGGTTCTCATATTTGTTCACTTCTAAACACTTTGCTAATGTTGGCACATGAATCTGAAGACGTCATGTTTAGCCTAATCAGGGGTGTTTCATCCACTTTGTATCAGCATTTTTTTTTCTGATCTATTTCTGTCCCTTCCTCTGTGTATCTATGTTTGTGAGCCAGACAGAAGGCTCGCTTTGTGTGCATGTTTTGTGTGCATGTGTGTGTTAAGCATAATCTGGAATGTTCTGTTTACTTTGTTAGTACCTCTTTTCTTATTTGTTTCATTCTCTTCCTCTATGCATTTATGTGTATGTGCTAGACGCAGCGTGTGTGTGTGTGTGTGTGTGTGTGTGTGTGTGTGTGCATGCATGCCTGCATGTGTGCATGGTTTTCAGTAGGTATAAAGTGTGACACACTATATATTTTTGTGACCCCCTGAAAATTTGCAAGAGTTTTTTTGCACCAGTCTGACACCCTACGTTTTGAGGTAATAATTATCACCGTCCAAATAACCTTCACTTAACACATCTTTTTTTCCACCCTTTTGATTTTTCATTTAAAAGAAAAAAAAACAACTTATAACAATGTGTACTGCTGTTGCCTAACATATCTGATCTGTTCTGACACCCACCGGCCTTTCCACGCAGACCCTGACGAATTTGCTGCATCTGCTTGGACCCAACATTGTCAGCATTGACAATAAAACACTTGGGGTACTCATCAAACAGTTGCTGCACACAGACATCATCAACATGTTCTGATCAACATCAAACGCATCAATATTACTAATAAGCTGCCTCATCAACCTATTCCACAGCCAACATTTGGGGCTGCCGACAACTTGTCAAACACATTCTAATTTAAGATTTACTGACAGCAAGATATTCCAGCCACCTGAAAGACTCAACTTCAGAGCTGTTAAAGTGTAACCAAATTAAAGTTTTCAATTTGAAAAACAGGAATCCAAATGACAGTACATGTGCAATCTTGAACACTGCACCTGATAGCATTCCAGAAAACTTGCATAAGAACAAATAACTGTTCAGACAGAAATGCGGTGATAAGACTTGACACACAACCTCCAACTGATAACAAAATACCACTCCAAGTCAGATATCAAAACGAGACTAGAGGTCAGTCCAAAACCTGATCACAAAACATTACCAGAGGTCATACCACAAATCAAGAAAACAAGTCTGGAGATCAGACCACCAATTTATGAGAAACACACAACAAAGTCAGATCACAATTTTAACAGGACTAGATTTTAGAGGCTCAGACCACAAATGGACAAAAAAAAACAAAAAACAAAACAAAAAAAAAAAACCGGAAGTCACACCACAAACGAGTCTAAATGTCAAAGCACAACTTTGTTATAAAATGGAAGCTCTAGGTCTGATCACAAGTTAACAACAACAACACACCAGGCGTCAGAATATAAAACACAGGAAAGAGTGTCAAATAACAAATTAAGCACATTTTTTTAACAAATAAATCGGACACTTCTCCAGCAGACAAGACAAAGACCCACACATAATCTTTCAAACGCATGTTGGCAGCAAACCACTTACAGTGATCTTGAGGAAGTAGTTAGACTTCCAGGTAGCCTTGTCTTCCTTGACCATCTTTGTGAATCAGGGATAGCAGCACTGCAATTTAAAGACAAGACCTGCAACATACATATTACACCACTGAAATTTCAAAAACAAACACAACACATCAAGGATTAGCAGTACCCGCAATTTATTTTAAGGATCAGGTCTGTACCACATGTGACAAAACACACACCACTGAAATTTCAAAGGCAGAGTGAGTATCATGGATAACAGTAATGTCATCTAAACCCAAAGACAGCATCAGGGATTCCTCCCATGGACTGCACAGTGGCTGTACTTATCAGACCATAGAAAGAAATTGAAAGTTTATTCCAAGCACAAAGGGAATGGACAGGAAAAGCTTTCATTTTCAACTATAGTCCCAAGTGCCAACAAAAAGTTGAGCTTGATCTTTTCCTTTTAAATCTGGCGTAATTCTGATCAAACTTCAGACTAGCTTCACCCTTAGACAATGTTATTAAAAGAAAATGTACCAGTCCAGCGGTTAGCTTTTTTCCTCACATGCTGGTTGGATTGTGCAATACCCACCCAACAGTCTTTATTTTTCAGCCATCGATTTCTGGCTGCATTGTTTTCCTCACATCTTGGCTGAATTCAAGTCCTCTTAAACATGTATAAAAGCACAGCCTGGTCCGAGGTACACTCAAACCAGGCGGTGAACAATTCCATACAATGTTTTTCCTGAAAATACATTTTAATAGGGCTGTCACACCATCAAAATGAAAATCATGCATATCTCTTACCCAAAAAAAAAAAAAAAAAAATGTAGGTGTGTACGGTTGGGTGATGGAAGGAACATTAATATGAGCAAGAAATCCAGTCTGCTCTGATTGTCTTTAGTTCTATGCTCTTGAACCATCAACATGCTTTTTGCAGTCCACATGTTCAAAACGTGCTGTTAAAACTGGCATTTTTCAGCTTTTCTTAACAAATATTCCTGGCTTCTTTACTTTTTAAGAACTTAAATTTTCAGACAACTCCCATCTTTAATAACTGACAACTGTGTCTTCCTTGAAAATCTTATCTCGAGTCACAATTCGTGACTTGCACAACATTGCCCTCCAAAGACGAAGCCCATACATATCTGAACAGATCACATTCACCTTCATATTTGCCCACCACTGAAGGGGGAATGATTATTGGATGCCATTATATACCATAACAGCCATGGGTGGCATTGCCTTGAAGCTGAACAAAGATTCGTGGAAATGAGAATAGGAAAAACTGCTTTGTGGATGCGGTAAGAGACTCGGGGTGAAACATTAGGCAATTTACTTCCAGTAGATTTTTCTTTTTTGGTCAGATGCTCATTTTTCTTCCTTGTGAAAGCCTAGAGGCTTCCTTTGAAATCCTCTGATCCAAGGAAAGTTCTCCAGCCTAAAAATAAACTGGTCCCTGGGACCACTTGTTCAAAAGAGTGCTTCACGATAGTTTTAAAACGGATGTGAGGTGAAGGTCATTGTGATCCCACTTGCCGCTTCAACCGACTGTACAATTGAATACAAAGCTTTTTTTTTCTCGAATATTCAGATTCTTATAATTTTTTGAATTGACATTCCAAAGCACATCATGGCCTTGGTACAATTCAATTAATTGTTTGGTCTCTGAATCGGACAGTTTGACCACCTTGCTGGAAGACGCCATTGTTTCCATGTGCCAAGGGTGTCGGCTCAATGCTGAGCGTTGATTGGTTGGAGGATACTAGCTGTCCGTTTCGAATAGATCATGACGTATCTCGAACGGTCGGGTTGAACTTGATGCCGAAGGCCGTTTGAGACGTACGTTTACTGTGACACACGCTGCGCGTTTGGGATCGGGTTCGACCGGTACTTCCGAAGCGTACGGGCGGGGAGGCTCGTGTGTCAATGTAGAATACACTGGAAACACATATGCGATGACACCTTTGTTCTTGCCAGTCATCACATGGCATTATCACAAACCAAGGACTGGCAGTTCTGCCATGGCACACCAAGGCTTGATAGTGCTCCAGAAACAACCTCAAAAAATGTTCTCCCCTGTTACTGACTCTGTGCATGTGGGGTTGGCTATCAGCTCAGTGGCGATTGTGTCAATTTTTAAGTATCCCACCACCCCAGGAAAGAATTTCTCCCCCCCCCCCGTTCCTGACTTCCATCAGCCCCCAACACAAACGGACCATTCTGCAGTCCCCCATGGCAAGGGTCCTCACAATGTGTGTTGTCTTTGTTCGACCACTCTTGAACTGTTTGGCGATCTCCGAATCTGAGAACGCTTCTTTAAAGAATTGGGATGCATGGTCAGCTGCGCTAAGAGTGATGCTGTGCTCAACGAAAAATCCGGCCACCTATGCTTCAGCCCAAATTACTCTTTTCCTCATTTCATCCACTTTTGAGGTGTCTACAATCTGAAAAAACTGTGTGATGCTGAAAGAATTCGGCGTGTTAGAGGAACCGATGTGCTTGCATGACTCAATGTGACGCTTCACATCCACCATCCAGTCATGGGAAATTGTGAAGTCCAATTTGCAAGTGGTACACAGTGCACAATTTACACCTTTAGCTGAAGGTCGTATGCAGGGGAACTTTTCCGAGTATTCTTTTCGGGACTTTTGACCAAGTTTTTTCTTTTTCGCATCTTGTCCAGAACTTTCTGCTCCATGTTTCGACATTTTCGTAGCTACAACTTCAAAAGGACGCCAACTTCGCTGAATGGTAAAGATGGTGAAACGAACTGCACATGACCGGAAACGCTTCTTGAAGATTACTGGTTATACGCACGGCGTTGTGCGTGTCTGTACATAAGCTGATTTTTTTTGTCCGTTTTTTTTTTTTTTTTTTTAAATTAAACTTTCAATATGTAATTTTTTGGCTAAATGCGTAAGGGCGTAAGATTTATCACTTGGGCATAATAAATTACGTGAAATGCATAATGGTTGGCAGGTCTGAATAAACAAAAACCAGTTTTACCTTCAATAGATCTTCATGGTTTTCAGCATGCTCTTTGAGCCATTTCTTTTTCTCATTTGATGCTTCCAACACTTCAAGCATGTTTCAGCAAGTGGATTGAAAGTTCTGTGAATACCATAGTGCAATTCTGTAATCTTGAATGACGTTTCTATGTGTCTACAGAACGCAGGCTGAACATCCAGTTCCACCACTCATTTTTGTCTTTGCTTTTCAGTACAAAAGTGATCGTTTTGGCGCTTTCCACAGTTTAAAAAAAAAAGTCACACACACACACACACACTGGAAAACATTTTTCTGTGTACATGAAAGTCTCTCAGACACTGATTTTGTCACCAAATGGAAGAAATTTCACCATTAAAATGGTACTTATGCCCGAAAATATGTGTAATACTAAAAACACCTCATTTCTCTGATCTGCAACAGCTCACCGCATGAAAATTTTCTTATCTGCCAAACCTGCTGGATTTGCTTTATGCGGCAGATTTTACATGCCAAAATTAGCAAGTGGCCTGAATTTGCTTGTAAAAAGTCAGTGGTGGGATGAACACAGAAACAGGCCATTAATCTTTTCAATGCTAGTAGCCACATGGCTACTACAGTCAAAATGATACATTCAATGATAAAGCTTAGTACCACATGCATGACAAGTTCAGTTGATGCTATCAGTGTTCGAGACCTGTGAATACAGGTCAGTTCGCCGGTTGATGTGTTGTCCCTATCTGCAGCTGCTTGCACTTACAAGATCTAATGATAGCAGTTCAGGTTATACAATGCTGAGTGGCTAGCCCAGTGGGTGTCAAGTCTGTTTTTAAATGCGGTCATGCTGGGTGCAGACACAACTGACTCTGGTAGGCTGTTCCAAGCCGACACCACTCTTTCGGAAAAGAATGAATTCCTAACTTCTAGGCAGGATCTATGCTTAACAGCTTCCTGCTGTGGCCTCTGGTATTGCATCCGTCTTGCAGCTCGAAGTTGGGCTGGCTTGTGTCGTATATGCCAGTGATGTATTTGTAGAAGTCAATAGACGTTCGTCTTTCCACGTGTGGAAGTATGGTGCCGCCATACTTTTGAGGGCGATTGAGTTGGGACTTTTGGAAGGGCAAAGGGGGCGATTATTAACTAACAGAAACAGGTAATAAAAAGATCGATAACAAGAGAGAGCCTCTTGATTTTTTTTTTTTAAAAAAGGGGCAAAAACAAAGCTTCTAAACTATCTAAACAGGTTATCGACAGGTATTCAGTGGAAACATCCCTCCAGACACTTAGCCCATGCACACTCCTAGTAAGTGTATTTTTGTTTCAGATTAAAAAATACAAAATTTCCTCTCATATTTGAGCTCAACATCGAAAGAACTGGTATCATACCATCTTAAAAATGCCACATAACTGGTAAGTTGGTTTTGTGATTTTTAAAGCTACTGCCTTATTAGTAACAAACCCAGCACCCCACAGCAGCTCTGACGTTGTCTGAGCACTGCTGATTTTTCTGCCGATTGCCGATTGTGTATTGCTGGCAACAAATGGATTAAATGCTTTAACACTATTGCTACTTGTTCAAGCTCTCTTCTTGGTGACCTTTTTAGCATTCTGATCATTTCATGCACCAATCTACGTATGTCAAGCATCACTTTCCATGAGCCAGTCATTAGCAGACACTGTCCGCCATTTTGTTCCCCTCACGATACTCTGCGATCTCTCGCTAAAGTCTTGCTCGGCTCGCCGCAACAGTGTGGAAGACCGCAACTCGTCAAATAGTAACAATTTTAGCGGCCGAACGAACATTTAGCCAGGGAACCTTTTTCTAAAACGTGTCTCCTCAACTGGATCGGTGGATGTCGCTTCAGTGGCAGGGACATGTGAACTATTCGGAGCACGTGTTATTTCACCATCATCAGGCAAGACCGGCCACACCAAAAAAACTTTTTTTTTTTAAATAAGGAGGATCAGGACACTTTAAGGACCTATATAGGAAGAATCTATATGAGTAGACTATCCTTTATACTAGTTATACATGTTCCAGTCAAACACAAGACGTATAATTCCAAATCGAAATTATTCTTAGCACTCTTCAACACTCACCTTTTACGTTGTATCTGTCGAATCAAGAGGAAGTTCTACGTGAGCAAGCCCATCATACCCTTTCCGGTAGACAAACACATTTCATTTTAGGTACTCCGTCATAGGTGGTGACACATCGAGGGTAATTCCTAGACAAGTGGTGTACATCTTGCTTACGGAAAGAAGAACATTGAATTGCGCTTCCTTTCGTCAGCAGGCTGACTTATCTTAGCTGATGCAATATAAGTTTAAACCACTGTTCAAGGATTTAACCGCGCTAGGTGGTGGAGAAAGTAATAGATCTGCTCGGGGAGAGGGTGGGGGTGGGGACTAGGGTAAGAGAAGGCCTGTCTTTTCATAACAGACTTACCTTTCCTAAGTTTACGGGCCAAGAAATAGATGTAGAGTCAAACATTTCACACGCCAGGATAACAATTGGGAAATTGACTGTTTGCGTTACAGACGCACCGATTCACTAATCCTTGTTTTGGGCATTTTCTCTCTCTGATCGAACCGTTCACTTGACTGATGAGGCTAAATAGCTTCGGACATGCACACCAGTGCTATTTGTCCGAAGAAAATGGTAGGGTCACTCTTGCTTAACATGAACTCTATCACGGATTACCTACCTTGTGGATTTCAAAACATTGTCTGTTATATTGATCCATAATAGATGGTTATAGAGGCCTGACAGACATTTGGGCAGCTCTCTCTGATCGTGGTCATCCAGAATGGATAACAATCAATAGTCCTTTGACCAACTGTCTCTCATGATGAGTAGTAGGCTGTGCTATGCTCCACTCTGTCCTGTTTATGATCAGATTCCAGACCTTTGGCTGAATGATCGTGTGTGGTCATGGATAGCGGTACTAGGCTAGCTTATCATATTTGATGATTGTGTACCAGGAAAGGTTTTTGTCTCTCCCAGCTGACTTGTTGCCCAATATTGTCATATATCTCACGATCTTTGCCTGAGATGCACAGAATTAATGTGGCTGATGCACTTCTGGAACACATAGATTTTTCGCTAGTTGATGTCTTCTGACACTGTCCATCTCTCACACCCATAGAGAAGGATGCATATCATAAGTAAGTGGTGGTTTATCAGATTTGGCAGAGTTTTAATGGTTGAAAGTTTGTTTGGAATCTTCAGTGGTCAACATTCAGCCGTCCCCCCCCCCCCCCCCCCCCCCCCCGCCCCCCCCCCCCCCCCCCCCCCCCCCCCACCAACAAAAGAGAAGTCAGTCTTGATGCGCTCTCATAATAGTTTGGACTGATGCAGTCTCTGAGATTGTTATTCATGAGTACAGCGCTTCTTACATTTTCTCATCTGCTGATAAAACTTGGTGAAATTGTCATGACCTGTCGCATAATAACCTTCAGGCCAACTGTGCTCAAGAGCTTTCTTGAAATAATGATTCAGTGAAGACAGTTATTGACAGTCTTGTGTATACTGGAAAGGGCTGATCACATTTTTTGGGATTATCAGACGTTCTTTCGATGAAAAGAACCTTTATGGAGCTCTCTATGTAACTGGTTAGACCGGCCTTGGAATATGGCATTTCTGTGTGACAGCCTTTTTCGGAGGATACTCCATAGCAATACAGAGGATGTTCAGCAAAGGGCCACTGAGTAATGTGTGTGTGTGTGTGTGTGTGTGTGTGTGTGTGTGTGTGTGTGTGTGTGTGTGTGTGTGTGTGTGTGAGAGAGAGAGAGAGAGAGAGAGAGAGAGAGAGAGAGAGAGAGAGAGAGAGTGAGAGAGAGAGAGATTCTTGTCCTCTCATAGATCATGGAGCGAAAAAACAACAAACAATTATCAGAATCAGGAAAACAGGGACTATGATTTTGTTGTTAGCCGTCCCATGCACTTCTAATTACTTGCAAATTGCGCAACATTCTCGAAGTCATCAGTATGATATGGGTGGGTTAAGTTGCACGGATCCCCCTTTTATATCACAAACTTACAGCATACTCAGTCTTGGTAAGAGCCTCAAGCGACTGAAAATATTCTGACATTGGAGTGAACACAGTCCAAGAGGTCTTGTGTTGCTAACCACTGTGCCACAACCGCTAATCGTCACTGGATTTTTTTTTTTTTTTTATAATGGCAGAAAAACAGTTTTGTGTGAAAATGGTAACAAAAACTTATTTTTTTCATGTTTCATAAACAGACAAGACCGATTATTCTGCCCTCTAAACTGAATTAGACAATTTGTTTTTCAGTGCCCTCTCACCTTTGACGTAGGCACTACAGCCTCATTTTCAAATGTGACGCAAGGACAATCCACACATAGGCCAATATACGCAGTCATGCGCTACATTCCTGCCAGTGCAAAAGTCAGATGTAAGGGGTTCTGGAGTTCTGGCCACTTTTCATACGGCTTGTAGTCATCAGGTGAAAAAGCCATGGGATCGGGCTCAAGCAAAGAGGAAAAGAAGCCCGAGCCGCCTCGTGTTTCGAAGAAGGAGGGAACCTGTTGCTAATGTAAATAATCATGGCCCTCCCGCCAACAACAACAGTACGAACGCGCTTCCAGAGACACATACTGTGCAGAAGACATTCATCACGCAGCCAGACGAGTCAGTGGAAGAGAGGAACAACCACATAAACACTAACGGTAAGGAACTTCGAGATGAAGAACCAGTGTCGGAAGTCCGTGCCTCAAAGAGGACAACACAGGACAGTTTTTGTATGGCACGCAGATAGGGAGACGGAAGAAGAATTGAACGAGATGCTGCAGATCCCGACCGACAACAGACAGAGCAGCAGACCCGTTCATTCTGTCGATGCTGTGAGACAGCAGGATCTGCCCGAGACGTACGCGCAACGAAAGCAGCGTGAGCAGTACACGTTGAACCAGCAGATGTTACTTCGTCAGAAAACCATCTACAGGAATCCCGACGACTGGAGAAATGAAGATGAGGTTGGTGACAATAGGATGTGCGCACAGATGATCAGTTTGCAGTCAGTATCACTCAAACATGTCAGTCCTGATGTATTGCTAGTTTGACTTACAGATGAATAGCTCAGTTGGTAGAGCATCGAACTCGTAATCTTGGGGTTGTGGGTTTGCATCTCCACCAGGCCGTTTCCATACAGGGAGATTTTTCCCTCGGAGTTAACACTGGTTCTGACTCCATTCCCCACACGGTCCTTCAAATGAGACTATAAACCAAGGTTCCATGTGTGAACGCACACACATCTTGCACACATGTAAAATCCCATCACCAACTTTTGGAAGAGAAGGCCAGTTTTGGCTTTTGGTATGGATGACACATACACATAGCATGCACCTTCCCTGAAGTTGGAGTATGGCTGTCTTAATGGCAGGACAAAAAAATGGTCATACACCCAAAAGTGTCAGAATAATCGACATGATGATTGTGGACACTAAAAGAAAGAAGAAGAAGAGAAGAAGAAATAGTGTATTGCTGGTTTGACTCGCCGATAGTTGAAACAATGATAACTTGCAACAGCTGGGGAAAGCCATCAGCCAGGCTCTTTACTTCCTGCAGTGTTGCAGGAAAAGTGAAAGGGACCCACACCCATCAGCTTGACTTGAATGATGCCATGATTCCATGTGATTACAACAGTAATCCAAACAGTTTTTGGAGGTATGCTCAGGAGAGAATGAAGATCAAAGGTCATTGTTTACATTGATAGAAAATGAAGAAAATTTTTGCTGTGTCAGATTGCCCAAAGGCAGAGACTTTAGATAGTTTTCATTTAAGTGCCTTTACGGGGAGAAAAGGCATTTAACGTGCCTGCTCTACATCATCCCTATCAAATGGCTTTTCTATTTCTGACAAAGAGTCAAACTTGAGGCCATGAAGGAAAAACAAATCCACTATAAGTCCTGTCAAACCACAAAAGTCTGAAGGTATTCTTTGAAAGGATTTGCAAGATTTGCACACTGAACTTTCCATTCCTTTGTGTGCATTCTTAAACTATATTTTTTAGAGACTGACAGAATCCCAGATGACTAGAAGACAAATGACGTCATAGGTATCTTTTAAAAAAGAGAACAAAATCATGCCCTGGAAACTACAGACCACTAAGTTTGGCTTCTATAGCCAGCAAACTTCCCGAGTCTCTTGTAAAAGATGTAATTGTCTTCCACATGGAAGATTATAGTCTCTACAGAAAGTGACAACATGGTTTCCATAGAAAAATATTTGGTATTTAAAACTCAATAGTGAGAAGTAATGAAGGGTTTTACAAGTATATTGGGTGATGGAACTGCACTTGATATGTACTTTGATTTTGAAAATGCCTTTGAGTTTTTACTTGGTACCACATGAGAGGTTACTTCAGAAAATGAATGTCTATAGAATCTGTGACAGCATTCTAAAATGGACAAAAGTAGTTTTAAGTTAACTGATGGAAAACGAAAGGTTTTAGGTGGGTCAGCATATTCAACAAAATCTGATGTTCTGTGTGGAATCCCCTAGTTCCGGCCAGTTCTATTCATGTTTATAAAATGATCTATGAAATTATGTCAAAAGCACACATATGGAAAATGTTTACTGATGACACAAAGATATAGTATAGGAACATGGCTTCCAATAAAAACTACTGAAGTGGTTAGATGACTGGAATCTATCGTAAAGAACTGTATTTTGAGAAAAATAATCCTTAATGAAATTATGTAAGGATACATGTACAAAAAATCTTGTGCAATGAGGGAAAAAAACCTTGGTGTTGCCTTAGTTGATGGATGTTTTACACTAATATTCAGTAGGCACTTAACAAAGCAATTCAGATGCTAGCAATAATCAAACCAACACTTATTCATTGAGACAACAAAGCGGTTTTATTATTATGTAAGTCAGTAGTTTGCACATGTCTTGAAAATGAGAATATGATATGGTAACATTGTAAACACCAATTACAGTCTGTTGAACATGAGTACAAAAGAAAACCAAAGTTGGAAAGTGTTTGAAAGATTACAGTTAAAGGCTGTCTTCTTCTTCTTCAACTTTTTGGTGAACAACAGAGTGGTGAATACATACATGTGGAAAGATTATTGGTTAAAAAAAAACAAGACAGTTAGATAAAGTGTATGAATGTTATGTCACACAAAAAGCTGTGAACATTGCTGCCGATAGTTCTCATGTTCTTTATATAAATCTACAATGTTTTACCATCTGGGTGAAGATTCCAAATTCCAAATTCAAAACAAATAGAACTAAAAACAGTTTTCGTTCCCAATTCCATCAAACTCCAGAATCAAAACTGAACTTTTGATGAGATCCAGTTCAGAAAGCTTGCTTTTGTATATATAGATCCATAGACATGTTTTTATGCCCACTCTTAATTTCTCTTTGGAGATAATAAAGTGTTCTTGACTTGACTTGACTTTAGTAGCCATGATCACTCAGTTGATTTATAATATCACTTATAACTGGGGGATCGTATGAAAAAAAAGAAGGGAAACACATGACAAAAAAGGATGATTTTATGAGTGTGTGTGTGTGAGTGTGCATATATATGTGTGTGTGCATGTGTGTGTGTGTTTGTGTGCGTGTGTGTGTGTGTGTTTGTGTGTGTGTGTGTGTGTGTGTGTGTGTGTGTGTGTGTGTGTGTGTGTGTGTGTGTGTGAGTGCTTCTAACTTTATTCTGTTCCCTTAGAACTGGCACATACTTAAAGTAAGGTAGTTGAAAATTGCACAGAGTTCAAGTCATGCAGAGAATGAACACACTGAAGTGTGTGTGTGTGTGTGTGTGTGTGTGTGTGTGTGTGTGTGGTTCTGGTTATGATATTAGGAATGTTACTAAAAAGATTTTTTTATAACTTAATAGACCACTAGATAAATTTGTATCTTTGTATTCACTCTTGATTGCTTGTAATGTGTGTGTGTATGTGTGTGTATGCATGTGTGTGTGTGTGTGTGTGTGTGTGTGTGTGTGTGCGTGCAGGCATGTTGTCAGCGCGCGCGTGTGCACGTGTGTGAGTGTGTGTGTGTGTGTGTGTGTGAAGTCATCAAGCATTACATAAGCTTTGAGACTCACTGTTTTTTTGCCAGGTAGGGAGGACCCCTAGAATTTTCTGGCAGAGTTTTCCAGTGAATGATTGTGAATGGCTCCACTGTCCAGCTGGGAACACTGATAACCCTGTCATTGTGTCAAGTGGCATTAGATCTGGCCCTACCTTCTGTGGAGGCCCTGTCAGGGTTGAGACCAGATTACAACCAGAATCAGTCGGTTCAGTCACTTCTGGCTTCCACAAAGCAATTTCAACCCTTCCAAGTTTACAGCCTGTGTAGCCTCTCCTGCCTGGCCAGTTTCCGCTGATCTGCATGAATGGAAGGGGTTCTTTATCAGTACAATGTATCTCAAAACTATTTAAATTAATAACTGAGAAACTAATGATTTTCCACAAATGATTATGTATGAAACTGTAATTGGACTTCTGATGTTTTGACAAACTCAAACATCATTTTGTTCTTTGCGTTATACCATTTTTGACTGCAAGTACAAATCACACACACACACGCACGCACGCACGCAAGCGCACGCACGCACGCACGCACGCACGCACGCGCACACACACACACACACACACACACACACGTACACTAATGTTGTAATGATTTTGACAAAGAAGTTGTAGTTCTTGTTCTGTGTAGTTGTAAACGTTCCCCCCCCCCCCCCCCCCCCCCCCCCCCCCCCCCCCCCCTCTCCTACCCACTTTCATAGATCTGCATACATGTTCATAAAGTGACAAAGTAGTTTGAGCAAACTGGTGACTTCACTTGAATGCTGATTGGGCACAGGCTGAGCGACTTGGTCAGTGGCACCCAAACAGTGTTTAGGCATCAAGTGTTCAACGAATTAAACAATGTCAACGCAACTGCTATGATATATTAACAGTGCTAACGTAGCAGTAGTACAGGTTTATGAGATATAAGTTTTCAGCAAATAAAAAAGTAAAACTAATCAATGCTCGAGATACCCATCCTGATAACTTTCGGACATGTGTAACCCTCTGATGGTTAAGCGGAAATGGTCTCTCTCCCACTATCGGTTAGGCAACCAGTGTTTGATTGTGTCAGTGCATGGGTGACTTAGCAGTCAGCCTCACTGCAGACTGATCACAGTGCTCTTCTGCCCTTTTCACTACCACACTTCCACCAAGGGACCCCCAGCAGAGTGCTGTCTAAATGAGACATGCTGTGTTCTGAGGGTAAAACGTATTAGCTCTTGTGTGTGCTTCAATAAACTTTTGCCATTGCTTTTTATAACATTTTTTTAAAAATGGGAGGCATGTAGAAATGTGAGGGAGGAGGAGTGGGGGTGGGGTGCAGGGGAGGGGGGGGGGGGGGACTACATTCTCATCTGCTTGTTCTAGCACAAAATGTTATGGGAATTTTTAACCATGCAAAGACTAGAACATTTTGATATACACTTCTAGTGTCAGTAGATCACCAACAGCTTTAACACTAGCAAATAACGAACAGGTATACACACATAGCAGCTGACATCAGACTAGTGAGTGTCAAAAGAAATCAACAAGTATTATCAAGGAGAAGCAAAAAAAAAAAAGAAAATGGCTCGAGCAGCACCCAGACCTCAACAAGACGGATGCATACTGCTTGCCGCCCAGATCAGACCAAGTGAGCATTTGTAAGACCGAGGTCAGGGCACTCCAGACTGAGACACCACATGTTCACAGAATTACACACTGGCGAGTCTTCCAGTTGCCCATGCGGCACAGCCCCAATGACAGTGGAACACTTCCTGCAGGACTGTCCCACACATTAAAAGCTAAGTGCAGAGACCTGGCCTGCCAACACATCAACAAGGGAAAAGCTTTGCGAATCACTGGAGGGCCTCCCGTACAGCAGCCTTCATCAGTGCCTCTGGGGTTCCTGTCCGAGTGTATCAAGAAGAGAAAAAAAATGTATTACTTGTGCTTTGCCTCTAGCAAAGGAATGTAGCTTGATCAAGGATAACCTAAGGGTTTTTCCATCAGATGTCTGCTGTATTGTTCACAACCCCCCTGCCATCAGCAACTTACAAGAGCTTTATTGATGAAAGGTCTGGAATAGAATGTGTTTTCAACAGGCTCAAAATTGAAATAGAAATGACCTGACCTCTTTTAGAACCTTGACTGCAACAGGCACGAAATAGAAACAGAAATGTCATCTTTAGATCCTTGAATGCAACAGTGGTGTAGAAAATGAGAGATGGAAGGGAAAAGAGTTGTACAAGCTTTGCAGTTAGTATCTTTACTTTTCAAACTTACTTACATTGACAAAGACCAGAACCAGCAAATGAACGTCAGTCTGTGACTGTCAGTTAATTTTTTCTTTTTGTAAAGTTGATATCTTTTACCAGTTTCAGTTGAAATATTAAATTGTTTGCAGCACTACTTCACGAATTTTCTTGGTTCTGTTTTTGGCTTTATAGGAGGAGCAAACTGGGAAAAGTGGATTTGATCCTTCCAAATTCCGTTCAGCAAATAAGGGCCAGGTAAGATTCACAGTTACTTGATCAATGTTTATATGCATGTATGTGTTTTGTGTGTATGTGTGTGTGTGTATGTGTGTGTATGTGTGTGTGTGTGTGTGTGTGTGTGTGTTTTTACATGAGCTGTTCACTTGGTGACATGTGATCTAAGATTATGTATATATTAATGTGTCATCGATGCATAGGAAATGATTCTGAAAACGAAATGCCCCAATAATTTGACAGCTACCTTGTACCCAAGACATGGTGATTTTCCTGGTGGCTGTGTGTTTTCAGTGATATATGTGTGAGTAGTTGGGGTATACAAGTGACCTGAGTAGTTTCTTTGTGCAAGATAAGGCGTCATGTTTAAATACTGTTATCATTATCAGTATTGTTATATTCATTATTATCAATATTATTATTACTATTGTTGTTATTGTTGTTGTTTTTAATATTAGTATTAGTATCATCATTATTATTATTACTAGTAGTAGTACTAGTAGTAGTAGTAGTATTTTACTATTTGCTTACATGCTTTATCAGACTGGTGCAGTTCGGTAGAAAGTTTTCGCAGCACCCACTACTTCATCTATACACTGCGGAAACGTTTCTACAAATTGAATCCTTAGGCATACCTCATGGCATTAGCACTTGCTTCTCTGCACACACAAGCTCACATGCACACACACATGCATGCACACACAAAAATAAGCAAAAAAAAAAGCTTTTTTTTTTTTCCCCTATCAGTGCTCTGAAAATGAGTTAGGAGAAAGCAAAACCAAAAATAACGGACTTTACCTTGGTTATTTAACCTTTCTGTCAAGTGTTAGGTATTTTGCAGCTCAAAGGACAGGTCATCCCTGCAACCTGCTTGTAGAGGTGATATTGTTTCGTTTTTGATGATTTGTTTGGTATGTTGCAGACCATAAAGAGCAACGTCTTTACAACCAACACGAAGCAAGGTATGTTTGTACTAGCACGAGGGAAATGGACTGTGTATGTTTGTCATTACATACTTGGATTGCATACATTTTGTGCATTTTTATCACACCATGTTAATAAAAGTGAAGAGTTTATTGTTACACTGTGTGCGGGAATATGCACATGTGTAAACAGAGAAAAAAAACATTTACACTCAATTACAGTGGATCTGTGCTGCAGGTTTGTGTCAAGTTTGAAATGTTTCAGGAAGGTCAAATAGTCTGTTTTAGAAAAAAAAAAAGAAAATTCCCACTACCTCCAAGTATTGGTCATTTTAAAATCTGGAACCAAACAAACAGTAATTTGATACACTGCTGCTGTATGAATACTAGTTAATGCAGTTGTTTGGCAATGGTTATTCCCTCACATAGTACTATACTTGCAGATGGGAACATACAGTACATGCCTGGCCAGCAGAACATGGATGAATTTGATGTTATTCCACAACAAAAAACCACGTAAGGCTTAGATGTTCTTTACACGTGGTCTCAGCTTCTTTCTTGTCTTTATATTTTGTTTAATTGTTTTCTGTTATTACATAACTTCAGATTTCTTTATCTGCTTTTTCCATATTCTTTTTAATCTTTTTGTTCTTTTCTTTTTGGATTAAGAAACATGACAGCGTTCCCTTCTTTGCTTTTTTGTTGCTTCTTTTGTTTGTTTGTTTTTTCATTTTTTTTGCATCTTCCTTTGTTATCTTCCTTCTGTCCATTGTTTCAGACCTGCCAAGTGCTACGCTTTTGATGTAGCTGGCTACGAATTTATGGACAATTCTACACTGTTTTACTTTGTGGTGAAATGCTAAATCAAAAAACAAAACTTGAAGGGGAGGGAGTTGGGGGGTTGGGATAGGGATGGGGGAGGTTCATTGAACAGCACATTTTATGAAAACAAGACAGCAAAGATCGTTAAATTGTAGACTAACTTTATCAAACAGTGCCCTAGTGCAGCATGGAGAGGAACAAAAAGCGGAAGAAAATTGCTGAAGACTACTGCGAGTTTGGTGCTGTATTGATTTTGTTTCGTCGGCATCCATTTTGACTTTTTAAAAATGTAAAAGTCAAGTCAAAACTAGGCGATAGCAAGCAAGATTTCCATCTTCTTATTCTGACATATTGTTGTGTGCAAAGCGAAGCAGGAGTGAAGGTATTATGATGTCTGACTTGTCAAACATTTAAGGACACCATGGAGACACTTTGAAGGAAGTGTCACTTTGGTATCCTTAATATCCGGGGGAAAAAAAAAAATGGAAGGAAAGTAAAAAAAAAAGGGTGAAATCACCCTGTAGCTTGAGTGCTACATTTAAGTATGGAATACTGCTTTTAAAACATTGAAATAGTGCACTTTATTATATTTTTCAGGCCTTGGCAGCTCTGTTCTTGCTTTTTGTTTGTTTTCTTTCTGTATTTTTGTTTAAATCAACATGAATCGGCGATATGCTTGAGACAGAAATCCAAAACTTGTATGCACACATACACATACAGACACATATACATGATGATGCATGCACGCAAAACACACACATACACACATACACACACACATGCACACACACACACACACACACACACACACACACACACACACACACACACACACACACAGACAAATACACACACAGACAAACACATGCACACACACACACACCTAAGCCATCTTGTAATATCAGATAATTTTGTGAAAGACGTAAAATGAAAGGAGTATTACTACTACTCTTCTCCCTCTCTCTCTCTCTCTCTCCCTCTCTCTAACACACACACATGCACAATCACGCTTGCACGCATGCATGCACACAAGCACGCATGCACGCACGCATGCACACACACACACACACACACACACACACACACACACACACACACACACACACACACACACACACACTCACTTTCCCACTCCCCCTCTCAGGAGCTGAGCTTGGAGCCGTTGTGATGATGTGTGGTGGGTATGGCCATGGAAAGAAAGTGGACAGATCAAAGCAAAATACTGCAGTCCTGACAAATTTTTGTTTTTTCCTCATAAAGCTCATGCACTCTCGGAAGATATACTACATTACTGTGGACAGCATACGCTCACGTAACAGAGAGAGAGAGAGAGAGTGGGAGGGGGAGGGAGTGACAGAGAGAGAGAGAGAGATGGAGTTGAGAGAGAGAGAAGAGAGAGGGAGAGAGAAAGAAAGAGAGGGAGAGAGAGAGAGAGAGAGAGGGGGGGGGGGACAGAGAGAGAGAGAGAGAAAGAAAGAGAGAGGAGAGAGAGAGATTTAGGAAATAACAGGGAGCAAGGCCGGATTGAGTGGATAAATTCTGACACATTTACTTTGCTTTTTTTTTTCACCTTCAGTCCAAGAGAGATTCCAACCTACAACCAATCCGAGCAGGATCTGATGGCTTCCCTGGAACGAGACTTGATGTGATGTGATCACCATGGCGATGACCCACCTATCGGGAAGGGGACTGACGTGATACCATTACCATGGCAACACCGCCTTGTCTGGATGGGGTCTTGATGTTATAATATTACCATTGCAGTGATCGTGTCTTCAGCGAAAACAAGCCTTGACATGACGATGCATTCGTGAGTTACTGTGACTTCAGGTGGAACAAGATTTGATGTGATAATACCCTGGAGATTGTGACTGTAAAGGTGACTTCGGCAGAACTGGACGCGACGCAAAGATGTCTCTGAGATAGTGACTGTGTGTGAGAATTCAGTGGAATCGGTTCTGATACAACGACACCTGAATCCAGGAGGGTTGCAAACCACAATCTTGTTTGTCACCATGTTGGGGTATGTGAGGATTTTATTTTCCCCCAAACATAGACATCAAAACATAACATTACATTTTTTTTTTTAGACATGGTATCTGGAATGGCCTAAAACTTTGTGACCAGCGTCATGTTGACCAGATGAAAACAAAAGCAGAGCACTATTGTTGGAGTTTATTATGAAAGATTACTGATCCGGAGTCGCGTGAATAATCGATTTTAAGGAATAGAAAGTGTTGACATGTATTTAGGATATTGATAGATAGATAAATGGAATTTGAGGGAGGAGGGACTGGGGAAGATATTCATGCACAGACAGGGACAGGAGAAGGGTTTGGGAGGAGGGAAGAAAGTGGGAGAAGCAGTAGAACGAGGGGAGGACAAACAGCAGTTGCAGCAGATAAGGTGCCAGCATCATTTATTTCTGTTGCAGAAATGTTTAGGCAAAAAAGAGAAAATAGTTGTGGTTAAGGTAACATGCCCACCCCCAAGCAGGCTTGAAATTGATTTATTTATTTGTTTTTATGATATTTTGCATTTCGTGATAGCTCACATTTCTGATAGTTTGACGCTCTGTAACGTGATGTTCCCTTCTATGTTTGGAGCTTTACCTTTATTCAAACATATCCACTCTTTGCAGCAGTCTGCTCTAGTCTTGTGACAAAAGTCTTTTTTATTCACAAAGGAAAACTACCGGAGACACTTCAAAATCACATGCTCACTCAGAATTCAGTGACTCATAGGGAAGATTTAACAGTGAGCAGTTCATTACCTTTGTTTCCTTCTTCTTCTTTACCTTTTTTTTCTTCATTTTTTTTTTTAATTTCTAGAGAAAAAAAAAACATTAGGTTGGCATTAAAACTATAGTGTTGCTTAGATTACCTTACCTGCAAATTTTTGAAGGGGTGTGGGGGGGAGGGGGGGGTTAAGTCTTGCCGTATTAGCATTTTGTAAGACAGTATGAGGAACTTTCCAAATGATTAGGCGTGCTATTGCTATGTTCTGTATTACCAGGCATTGCATTTGGGTGGATCTATTCATTTTAGGCCCATAGTTTTGTTGCTTGTGATGAAAGCATTTATGATAACACACACATAGCGATTCTTTTATCTTTCCAAACTTTTTACCTTTCTTGTAATAAAAGTTACGGTATTTGAAGTTTTGTGAATCAGCTTTTTTATGATAAAAAAAAAAAAGAAAATCTGCTTTGTCTGCTATGTGTGCACTTTTACAACTTTGTATTTTTTGAGTGTATTTTAAAAAAGTTTTGCATTATTACTAACATTCATGTACATGTGTATGGGACAGATTTATTGCAAAGTTTAGCAGTGCTAGCCTCTCTGACTTAAAATGACAGCTTAATTGAATCATTTGTTAGGGACACTGATGGAGTGACTTGGCACTGGCATTGATTCAGTAGGTATAATGCTATGGTTTTTATGATTTGTGTTTCCCCTTGAACGAAAAAAAACAGAGCAATGAAACACAAAAACTTTGAAAGTGGTGTTTACAACAGAATTATTAGAAACACAATGTCTCATTCATTGTGTGCACTTTCAGGAGATAAATGTAGGCTCCAGAACAGTCATGGACAAGATCGTCATATATTTTTTGGTGGATCTTTAAATGTTATTAGTCAAATTAATTATGAACTTCTTGTAGTGAGCGTGCATGCATGTGTATATTGTGTGTGTGTGTGTATACATACTTTGTGTGTGTGTGTGTGTGTGTGTGTGTGTGTGTGTGTATGTGTGTGTGTGTGTGTGTGTGTGTGTGAGAGAGAGCACAACATTTGATGATCTGTGTATAGCGCATTTACTTTAGATTTTTCTCAGGTTTAATATTTGTGGACTGCAGAAAATGGTTTCACATGAGTCTTGGCTAAAAGGCTTGTATTATGGAGAGATCTGGAATTAATTTTTTTTTTTTTTTTTTTGTTTAAGGTATGAGGCAGGTTAGTCAAGTATCAAAACAATTTCAGAGAGAAGAAATGACGGTGGTTTGGTAAACTATTCCTTGCAGACATTCCAGTGTTAAAACATTTTCAGCAGATTTTAGTGTTTGTATCTTTTCAGAATCCAAAATTTGCATTGCTGGATAGATCTGTACACCTACTCTCTGAGTTCTATGATACTCAAGAGATGCACATGTATAAATTGTGTGGTTTATGACCCTAAAGCAATGAAGTTAACACGTATATGACTTCCGATGACTTTATTGTGGAAAAAAATAAACAACATGTAATATAAAAAAAAACAACAACACCACACACAAAGGAATAGGTTATAATTCTTGTGTCCATAGCAAAGAAGATGGTCCTTTTAAAAGTTATTTGTAACATGTGAACTAGCAGACTGACCTGCTTCTGTTTTCCTTTAATGGACTGATAAAATATGGCACAGTAGTGTGGAGGTATGCCTTTTCCTCAAGTCCAGATTCCTCTAGCACACACATTGTTCTTAGAGTGCTTGAAGTCAAATTTTGACACGGTAAATATTCCAGTGTTGTTGATGATCAGAGGCAGCTGCAACTCCTCTCTTCATAGCCTCTTCTGGTATCTGCTAGAGAGAAAAAAAAACAGGAAAAGAAGTGTTGGTTTTGAGAGAACCTACAGGTGGTCACAACTGATACAAGTAGTTACATGGCAGCAAGGTTCTGCCCAGGCTTGGAAAGTTCCTGCCCATTTAATTGCTGTTGAATATTTTTTTCCAATGGGTGATGGTAAAACTGTCATACTGCTGGTTTAATTTAATTTTTTTTTTGTTTTATCTTCCAGAGTTTTTTCCTTTCCCTGAATTTTGTTTGTTAATTTGTTTGTTTTCATTTAAATTTGAATTTGATGGGAAAAAAAAGAAGAGAAAAAAACATCTGTGCCAAAATGAGAATAATTTATTGATGGAATGACTGTGAATGCGATATTGGAAATGTAAGGGAGAAGAGCATTTGCATTTTCATCCGCACTGATTTTTTTCTTCTTTGTTCTTTCATGACTGGAGCCTTTTTCATGTTCTCAGATTTTTTATCATGTCGTATGTTGTCTTTTTTCCGTAATATGTTTGAATCTGATTTTTTAAAACATGTTTTTGAAAAAAAAAAAAAAGATAATGACGCGGCTGAAAGTGCTAGTCCTTCAAGTGTCAAGCATTCCTTGCCTCCTTACACACATACACTACTGCCTGTCCCACACCAGTGCATGCGCACACACACGCATGCATGCACGCACGCACGCACGCACACACACACACACACACACACACACACACACACATACATACACACACACACACACAGCTTGTCTTACCGTCAGCTAAACCATGCCAGCTATTCTCAGCAACAAGGAATGTCTATAGCTGTTAGTCTCTTGTCTCTGCCTCAACGCCGGTTTCTGGGCAATTGTTAGTATTCCACTGCACTGCAAGTCTGACCTTTTTTGTGGTTTTTTTTTTGTGAATCCAGGAGAAGTGGAAGTTTGGGGTATTTGTTAGTTGTTCAATCCTGTATTGAAAATGAAATAATGATAAAATGAACATCCTGGTAACCTGCTGCTGTCAAGGATGCCATCCACGTTTCCTCTTAGTCCACTGTAAGTGAAACAAGTGGAAATATTTTAGAGGGTTCCAGCAGAAATTTGTTATTTTTTTTTTTCCCATTACATACCAAAGCATATGATTTTATTGTGCATGTGTAAGGTTCTAGTCAAAATCTGGGCTTCTTTTAGTTTGTTGATACCACAGTCAAGGATTATGTTTTCACTGGTGTCTGCTGGCTTATTTCTCATTGAGCATGATTCAGCAAACTTCAGGACTAATTTATATAAAACTTTATGAAAGATGGAATATGGCCGTTGGGACAGATCAGTTATATTTTGGGGGTTGACCCAGAATTGGTTGATAGGATTACTATGTACAAGGGAAGTAAATGTTTTTCTGTGTTGACTATTACTTCCCCTGGTGAGGAAACGTGTACCCAGGAAATGTTCACATTATTGGCAACATGATATAAGCTTTTTTACTAAATGTAAACTGTATCAATTTACTGTTGCAGATCGATGTACATCTTTCTACTGTACAAATGCATTTTCTTAACAAACCTTTTAGAAAAATTTTATGCACTGTATCTGCCAAACATGAACAAACGAATCACAAGACAAAAACAGCACGCGTTTTGACCTCTTAGGTCTTCTGCAGGAAAGATAAACGACACTCAGGACAACAAAAAATGAAGAATGAGGGATAGTTCATGACTTTTAATGTTTTCTTAAAAGTAGAAAGAAATAACTCTTTCAGCACTTATTTACCCCCGGTCAGTACAGATAAAATAATTTTGTTTTCACTTGAGCTGACTTTAAACTACAATTCCAATTCCCACCTAGGGAGAGATCTCCAGTCTCTGGAATGCCCTAACAGTTTGTCAGATTACGGGTTTGAATCTTGCTTTTCTATTTATTCTTCCTTTTTATTTTTTTTTTTTTTTTTTGTTTGCGGTCTACATACCCATTCTCTCCATTGTGATGCAAAAAGGGTAACAGCTCTCAGTTAGTGAATAATCTTGTATATGCAGCTGATTTTTTGTTTGTTTGTTTTTGAATACATTTTATTTCATGTCTAAAGAGCAAAGCTGTGATACTTGCCTATAGTCCCTGCCAGTTTCACCTCCAAAATGTGCTCTCTCTGCCTCATACCTCCCGTAAGAGTGGATCTTAAGTGGGGGAATCTGGACAAAGTTTGACACAAGAGCATGAAGATTTTTTTCTTGTTCAAGCCGTCCATGAGTTAAATGATTGTTTCCTGCAGAGATCCTCATTTTGCTATACAGACATGATTGAAAATCTAAAATCTGTGTGGGTAAAAATTGATGTGGTATCAGCTTTGCAGAGAGGTGACCATGGCTATTGCTGATCATTGCTTATGCTTGTCAGTCTTACTGCTTTTATAGTTGTATATCAATGGAAATGTTGAAACTTGTTAGACTTTAGTTTGTCAATGGTGGTTTTTTTATTCTCTTGTGCTGAAGCATTCTGCTGAAAACTGCTGATCAATTTCTTTATACATTTTACATTATGGTTTTTTTTTTTTAACTGTTACTGTTAGGACATATTTTTTGAATGGTTGATACTGATGTTGCAAAATGCATTGTAATCAGTTTTTCTCCGTCACAGAAATGTCTTTTTAATGAACTGTTAATGTAAGTTCTTTAAATTTTTTAATTTGATGTACATTTTTGGATGTAATGGAAAAAGGATTAAGGAGAAGAGAATGTAATTATCCAAGACTGGTAAAGGATAGCTTTCTTTGTGATAAATGTAGGTAAATTATCATATATATGAGTGATATTTGGTCAACTGCTTAGTATCAGAACATATCCAGCACAAGTTAAATTGAATGCACATTTAGATATGATTATTTTTTTCAGATAATCTTTCACACCTTCTTTTCCTATCAATTTGTTTTTCAGAATTGTGCATATTGCACTTTGATGCGTTTTGTATATGTACAGTTTTTACTCATGATACGCTTAATACTCCAGATTACCAAAAATACCCTGAGTTAAATAATCGTGTAATGTATTAGCTGTTTAGGACAAAAGAAAAAACGTGAATGAAATAATTGTGTAATGCATTCGCTGTTTAGGTTGAAGCTAGTTTTCTCTTTAGTTTATTAGTTTTCAGCAATGGCTGGAAAGACTGGCTTTCATTTGGCAGTGCAAGACGGCGTAGACAAGGAGCGATTTGCCACCGTAATTTATGGCTTTGGTCAGGCAATGTGAGCCATCCTCTTTTCAGTTGACTTTTTCTCTTTTTTTTTCAGCCGATTTCTCATTTTTTTTTTTGTTGCTTGAAGTCTTAGGAACACCCCACCTACTTCCTGACTTTTTTTTTTTTTCAACTGATAACATGAAATTAATGTGAAAACTTGTTGAAAGTGTTTTTTGAAAGCAGCAATTTTTTTTTTATTTTTTTTTTTAACTGCTTTATGGACCATTCTCCTTTTCTTTGTTTTTGGAAATTGTCGCATTTTTTTCTGATTGCAATTTATGACATGCCAACTTTTTTTTTTTTTTTTTTAAGATTGGCAGTTAGGTTGTGAAAATCGTGCACAGTGTCTAAGGTGGACACTAGTTGTTCATTGTGGAGTGTCTTTTTCCCCATATGGCTTTTTAATGTTTTTTTTTTGTGGTATTGAGATTTAAAAAAAAAATTTATTCAGATCTGCCAAGTTTGGCAGTACATGCAACAGTTCTGTTGAAAATGCTGTACTGCTACAAATTTGTGATGAAACGTGATGCCAAAAACAAAAAAACATGTATTAAAAATTAAGAAAAGGTAAGAAAAAAAAAAAAAAGAAAACACTTTGCAGACTTATTCTATAAATGAAATGGCAAAGCTGAGTAAGGAGAGGATGAACAAGTAGAACAAAAATCGCTAATCTTGGTCTGATTTTGCCATCTTGTCAGTTGATTTCATCGTTGGCCATTTTGAATTATCCGTGGGTCAAGTCAAAATCACTGATAACTCTTGAGATTTTTATATTCTTAGTCCACCATTTTGTGGTGTGCAAAGCAAAGCGTGATTGAACCTGCTGTTCAGTCAGACTTGGCATGTCACGTGAGTCAAATACTTTAATTTTGAATACTACACTTAAAATGTCAAAGTGGTACACTTTGTGCTGTTGAGGCCTTGGTAGAGCTGTTTACCTTTTACGAATTTTAATTTTAATTTTTAGTTTAAATCTGGAAGTAATAAATCACGGCAAATGCATGGCTTTCTCATCAAAACTGAGTTCTATATGCCATAAGAATGTCAATACTTCAGCTACCATGTCATTTACTGCTTTTTGTGTGTTGCCTTTTCTCTAGGTTTGATGGGTTTTTTTTGATAAGTTGACCTGTTCAGGATATGATGTTTTTTTTTTTTTTTTTTTTTTCTTTTATGAGTTTGACAGCCATGGAGAGGTTTTGTGTGTCTGGCTGGCCTACAGTGGTGAAAATTTGAAATAACCAATACAAAAATTAACCCTTTCATTATTTGTCAGGTCATCAGTCAACATCGACTGTCCAGTGTTGTGACAGTTAGTTTTTAAACGTTATTTTGGCAGAAACAGTGTGCTTTTTTTTGGCTCTGGATACTTTTGCATAAATGCTTGCTGCACATGGAACTTTAGTTTATGATCTCATCCATAAAGGTAGCATATAAACCCACTGCTTAAGGTCTGACAGAGAGTGAAAAAGAACGAAATATGCAAGACAGGATTTCAACCAGAGAAAGAGAGAAAAACCGAGTGGCTCTTACAGGATTCACCACACAATGACCCTGGGCCTCCCACCTCCCTAGAGCTTGACCGCTTTATTGCCTAGGCCACCGTTCTGC
>JADBJO010002260.1:325000-329170 GCA_016801955.1 Conus betulinus
ACAGAACCCTTTTCAACGCTGCTTTTCATCTGCTTCTTTGGACTCATCAGTGGGGCGTACAGGGCTTAGTCTGTCAGCGGCCTTTCCCTTGGCACCAGAAGGAGACATACCACTTCAAGAATCAAATACTAAATCAAATACTCTACTACCAACACTGCAGGTGTGTGTTTCACTCGGGCCTGGTTGACGCTTGAATAAAGCAAGAAATTGAGCGCAGAGTGCAGCCCCGTCAAACGGTCTGTTGACAAAGGATGGAACTTCATAGCATCATCTTCATCATCCCTAGCGATCAGCGAGTAAAAAAAAAAAAAAAAAAAAAAGAAAAAGGAAGCGTCCAATTCTGTCGTTCTTTTATGCCCTGATATGATGACCTCGGTTTTGGTTTACTTTCCGCGTCTATGCCCCTTGGTGAGGTTGTGTCGGAGTGGCCGGCATCGGCCAGGTCGTGTGGGTAATGACGTTGGACGGACGTGGTAAAACCCTCTTCAGGGAGACGCTCACTCACTCTGGCTCTGCGCCAAGGAATGTTTGTCGTAGGTATGGGGTGGTGTCTTGCGGGCGTTGAATCAGAACAAGCGCTACTGACCATTCGGCAGCAGAGCAGTGTCTCCTCCAGTGGGTTACCTTATTTCGAATCCCCGTGGATTACCGGGGCTGTGGCGGGACGAACCGGGCAGTGGTTGTGGACGTGCAGACAGAATGAGCCATATGTAACTTAAAAAAAAAAAAAAGTCTGAAAACAGATACGAAGAAAGACAGCACCGTGTTTCCACTCCTATTTCCATTCCTTTATAATCTTTCCTGTTACATCTTAACTGACTGTCGTTTTTTTTTTTTTTTTTTCTTCAGGTGTTGGTTTTGGTGTTCGAATTTCAAAAAGCCGTCCCCGTCGTATTTGAAAAACAGGTGTTCTAATTTCAAATATAGTTGTTGTTTTTTTCAAGCACGAGTAAGTTCCTTTAAATTCGAGATTTTTTTTAAAAAAAACCAAAGTGGCTGGAATGTTACAAATTATATATTTGATTAAAGTTTTGAAATGTGTCTTGGTTTGCTTATTTTGAAGTGGTGGACGGATTTCTTTGAGAGTTCGATATTGGCAGCCTTTTCCCTACAACATTAATCCACGCAGCGTTGAAACAGGTGGCCACAGGTATTTCAGAACAAATTCATGTATTATATAAAACAAAACCTGAAAGACGTCACGAAAACCCAACAGGAATACCACGGAAACAAACAAACAAACAAAAACCACACAAGAAAAACAGCATTTGTCTGCCGGCGAGAATGTATCTTGTACTGACATTTAAGAAAACATTATGAACAGAATACCAACGTTTTTCATTCAAAGCAAAGAAGCATAATTAACACACCAAAATACGCGCGCACACATACACACACAAGCGCACACACATGCGCGCGTGCGTACTCACGCACATACACATACACATACGGACGCGCGTGCCCGCGCGCACACACACAAAAGTACGCACTTACATAAATACACAAATACACGCATCTCAATACGAACCTCGAGCAGCACTCGTACACACATGCATTCACTCTCATAAACACACGCATGCACGCACACATACGCGCGCGCACGCACATACACATCCACGCCCATTCAGGATACGCTTCGGTGCTCGCACCCCGATCCGTCGGTGCGCAACAGCAGGGGCCCAGAAATCCACCAGTCGGACATCGACACAAGTTTGGAGCAAGCTATAGATAGAATGAATGAATGAATGAATGAATGAATGAATGATTTATTGTGGTAAACTTTTCATAGCCCATTCACAGTTTAGGGAGAAGGAAGGGACAGGGACTGTGCAGAAACAAAAGTCAGAAATAAACTTCACCGATGCAGTACAGGAAAACTTCATCGTGATGAGAAATCCAAATCACGGGAAAGCACAGAATTCAGTTCTCAACACCGAATATAAGTTACAGTATATCCGAAATGTTCATCAGTATTTGCGACAGCGCAGCAGTCACGACGCAGAGAGAGAGAGAGAGAGAGAGAGAATCATCTATGCCGTCTAGAAAGAAAAAGAAAATGCAGGGATCACCTATCCTATCTGCACGAGAGTAAAATGCAATGATCTCCTATCCTGTCTCGCAAAGATATGGCCCCACAGCAAGAAATGCGCCGTGCACGCATGTTAACAATTACCAGCATGGTGTTAAAGTGGCCGCACCTGCCACAACTCACCTGACCGCTCCAGCTTTCGCCCCCCCCCCTCCCCCCCTCCACCCTCCGCTCCATCCCCCCACCTTTACCCCCTCCACTTCTTCTACCCCACGGACTCCGTCTAATGATCACTGCATGCTGCTGGTTTCTGGAGTGAAAAGGGAGACAATCCTATTTTCTATTTCCAGGGCTGCAAAAACAGTCCACGTTGCTCTTCTCGTGTTTCGCTGTCGGTTGATTTGGGCGGCAGATGACATGGTGGAGTTATCTGATCAACCAGCCGCTGATATGATCCCTTCTGTGATGGGTTTGGTTAGTCAGGTCACGCTCTTTTGTTCTGGTTAAATGGAAAGCAAGCATATTTGTTCTGCCCTCTCTCTCTCTCTCTCTCTCTCACCTTATATACTCCTCCTCCTTGTTGGTTTTCTTGCTCCTGTATATGTATTATTTCTTGTTCTAACGCGATGTTGTTGTTGTTGTTGTTGTTGTTGTTCTTCTTCTTCTTCTTCTTCTCAATCGTTTTCTCTTATGCTTTTGCAGTTCCTTTTGGCCTCCCATTCAGTCTTTTTTGTTGTTGTTGTTGTTGTTGACTTCCTTGCATTCCTACTGTTCTTGTTTTTTTTTTTTTTCTTCTCTTTGACTTCCTTGCATTCCTACTGTTCTTGTTTTTTCGTTTTCTTCTCTTTGACTTCCTTGCATTCCTACTGTTCTTTTTTTTTTTTTTTTTTCGTTTTCTTCTCTTTGACTTCCTTGCATTTCTACTGTTCTTGTTTTTTTTCGTTTTCTTCTTCTCTCTGTGACTTTCTCGCATTCCTACTTCTCCCTTTTCTTCTTCACATCTGTCTCTCCTGTCCCCCTTCTTTCGTTCCCCTCTCCCTTTCATTCTCATTCGTTCTTCTTCTGCTTCACCTCTTCCTCCCTCTTCTTTTAATCGTATGCCATATTTTGCTCCATCCCCTCCACATTCTCCAGCCCCCCCCCCACCCCCCTCACCCCTCCCTCATTCTGTTTTCTTTGCCAGCTACTTCTCCTCCTCCTTCTCTTTCAGATTCTCCTTCTTTCCGTCTTTTCTCCTTACTCCACCCTCCTTCTCCCACTTCCCACCCGATTCTCCTCATTACTGTTAATGATACTTCATCTGCTTCTAGCACTATTGTTGATGATACTTCATCTGCTCCCAGCACTATTGTTGATGATACTTCATCTGCTCCTAGCACTATTGTTGATGATACTTCATCTGCTCCTAGCACTATTGTTGATGATACTTCATCTGCTCCTAGCACTATTGTTGATGATACTTCATCTGCTTCTAGCACTATTGTTGATGATACTTCATCTGCTCCCAGCACTATTGTTGATGATACTTCATCTGCTCCCAGCACTATTGTTGATGATACTTCATCTGCTCCTAGCACTATTGTTGATGATACTTCATCTGCTCCTAGCACTATTGTTGATGATACTTCATCTGCTTCTAGCACTATTGTTGATGATACTTCATCTGCTCCTAGCACTATTGTTGATGATACTTCATCTGCTCCTGGCACTATTGTTGATGATGCTTCATCTGGTCCTGTGATTACTGTAAACACTTCATCTGTTCCTGTGTTGATTATGTTGATACTTCATCTCTTCCTGTTCAACTGTTGATGATATTTAATCTGTTCCTGTGTCTACTGTTGATGATACTTCATCTGTTCCTGTGTCTACTGTTGATGATACTTCATCTGTTCCTGTGTCTACTGTTGATGATATTTCATCAGTTCTGTGACTACTGTTGATGATACTTCATCTGTTCCTGTGTCTACTGTTGGTGATACTTCATCTGTTCCTGTGTCTACTGTTGGTGATACTTCATCTGTTCCCGTGTCTACTGTTGTGATGACTCATCTGTTCATCTGTATCTACTATTGATGATACTTCATCTGTTCATGTGACTAATGTTGATGATACTTCATCTGTTCCTGTGACTAATGTTG
>JADBJO010002261.1:12500-15000 GCA_016801955.1 Conus betulinus
CGCACGCACGCACGCACACACACACACACACACACACACACACACACTAACACACACATACACACGCGCGCGCGCACAACACACACACACACACACACACACACACACACACACACACACACACACACACACACACACACACACACACACACACACGTACACGCACGCACGCACACGCACGCACTCACTCACTCACTCACTCCTCACTACTTCCGCCCCTACTCATGTCGCTACTCCCTAAGTTCTCTCTCTCTCTCTCTCTCTCTCTCTCTCTCTCTCTCTCTCTCTCTCTCTCTCTCTCTCTCTCTCCTCTTTCACTTTCTCACACTTCCACCCTTCTTGTGTCGCTTCTCTCCCCAAGCAGTGGTAGTGGTATCGACCAACTGAGCACTGCTGAACCAGTGACGGAAACACGCTGTCTCCAGTGCTGTCATCGATGAGGGAAACACGCTGTCTCCAGTGCTGCCATCGACGAGGGAAACAAGCTGTCTCCAGTGCTGTCATCAATGAAGATCGTTGGCCAGCACTTCTCTGCAGCAGACTGAATTTGGTGAACAACAACAGAGTCCAACACTCATAACCTTCAGGCTTTTATCAACAGATGCCTCAGTCATCCTCAACTTCAGATGGCTGGAGGTAATCTCCAACAAAACCCCTTGGGAGAGAACCAAAACAAAATTCTACAGACACAGCGATGAAGACAGGGAAATGGTGATTCCCTCTGGGGAAATGCTGATTCCCTCTTAGGGAAATGGTGATTTCCTTCTGGGGAAATGGTGATCCCCTGCTAGGGAAATGGTGACCCCCTCCTGGGGAAATGTGACCCCCTCCTGGGAAAATGGTGACCCCCTCCTGGGGGAAATGGTGATTCCCTCCTAGGGAAATGCGACCCCCTCCTGGGGAATGGTGATTCCTCCCCAGGGAAATGACGATCCCCTCCTGGGGAAATGGTGACCCCCTCCTGGGGAAATGGTGACCCCCTCTGGGGAAATGGTGACCCCCTCCTGGGGAAATGGTGTGATCCCTCCTGGGGAAATGGTGACCCCCTCCTGGGGAAATGGTAATTCCCTCCTGGAGAAATGTGATTCCTAGAGAGAAATGGCGATTCCCTCCTAGGGAAATGGTGATTCCCTCCTAGGGAAATGGTGATTCCCTCTTAGGGAAATGGTGACCCCCTCCTGGAGAAGTGGTGATTCCCTCCTAGGGAAATGGCGATTCCCTCCTGGGGAAATGGCGATTCCCTTCTAGGCAAATGGTGATTCCCTCCGGGGAAATGGTGATTCCCTCCTAGGCAAATGGTGATTCCCTTCTAGGGAAATGAGGATTCCCTCTTAGGGAAGTGGTGATTCCATCCTGGGAAATGGTGGTTCCTTCCTGGGGAAAATGGTGATTCCCTCCTGGGGAAATGGTGATTCCCTCCTAGGGAAATGGTGATTCCCTGCTAGGGAAATGGTGATTCCCTCAGGATGGAGGCCACTTACATTGCCCCTGTGACTCGGCATTTAATGTCATCAGTAGGGGGTTTGAAAGGGAAATGGGGCTGCATAGGTCACATACTATGAGAGCGTCTTTACCCACATCACAGAACAAGCACTCCAATAGATCCCGCAGGGGGGGGTGGGGGGGGGGGGGGGGAAGAAAGAAGGTGAGACGACCGTAACAGACGTGGCGCCAGTGCATGGAATCCAAAGTGAAGACAGCTGGAATGACATAGGCCCTGCTTAAGAGGTCAGCCCCACACCAAGTCTGCTGGAGAAATGTTCCCCAGGGAACTCGAAGAATTAGGCGAAGTCAGTCTCCATGCCAGACAGTCTTTAGTGCAAGCGTGTGTTCGTATGATGCGCGTGTGTATGTTGGTGAATGTGCGCATGTTTACCTGTGTGTATAGTAGAATTAGCAGAAGCAGAAGAAGTAGTAGTAGCATCAACAGCAGAAGCAGCAGCAGGAAGAGTAGTAGTGGTAGCAGTAATAGTAATAGTCGTAGTAGGAGTGAAAAGGAGCAGCAGTAGTAGCAGAAGCAGTCCTATTTTTTCACAAATGTATATGCTGTTACACGGTGTGTGTGTGTGTGTGTGTGTGTGTGTGTGTGTGTGTGTGTGTGTGTGTGTGTGTGTGTGTGTGTGGGTGCGTGTGTGTGTGTGTGTGTGTGTGTGTGCGTGTGTGTGTGTGTGTGTGTGTGTGTGTGTGTGTGTGTGTGTGTGTGTGTGTGTGCGTACGTGCTAGTGTGCTCTGTATATATATGTGTATGAATGTGTGTATGTTTGCATGCATTTATCTCTGTGTGTGTGTGTGTGTGTGTGTGTGTGTGTGTGTGTGTGTGTGTGTGTGTGTGTATGCACAGATGCATGTATGAATGCATGTATGTATGCTTGCATATATGTGTATTTGGATGGATGGATGGATGGCTCAGTATACATGTGTATAAGCATGTGTGTGCGAAGACGATTGTACGTGCGGGCGTGTGTGTGTGTGTGTGTGTGTGTGTGTGTGTGTGTGTGTG
>JADBJO010002261.1:20000-22500 GCA_016801955.1 Conus betulinus
AGGAGCTACGACCCGAAGAAAGGGTCAGTGACATATTGAGCTAAAACACCAAGGAAGTGCCAGGTTTTCCCGTCTCCAGCCAAACCATGGAAAGAGAGAGACCTGCCAATCGAAAGGTGAGGACCAACAGGAGTACCCGTGGGTGATGCGATTCTCAGGTCTGGAAGTCGAGCAATCTTCTCCTGGCATACAATCACTGATAACACCTCTCCTTCTCTCTCCCTCCCTTCCTCTCCCCTTCCCGACCAAACAGATTCCCGAAAGGAAGCTGAGCAATGAAGTCGGTGGTGTGTTTGAGGGCAGAGACGAGGGGGGGGGGGGGGGGGGGGGGGGGGGGGGGGGGGGGGGCCTCGAACCGAGGACATCTGTGTATAAGTGATTGGATTGGAGAGGGATATGTCTGTGAACAAGTGGGTAGGAAACGTTAAAAGTCTCCAGCTCAGACTCGTATTTGAACAGCACGCAGGGGATAGTGGGGGGCGGGGGGGGGGGGGGGGGGGGGGAGGGAGGGGTCCGCCGTTCTACCAAATAGTTTTTAATTCATGGCTGTGTGTGTTAGTATGTGGGGTCCGCCGTTCTACAAAATACTTTTTAATTCATGTGCTGTGTGTGTTAGTATGTAAGTGTGCGCGTGCCCTCGTGTGTGAGGCGTGCATGCGCGCGTACATTTGAGGACGAGTGGGTCTGTGCATGCAAACATGTGTGTGTGCGTACGATCAAGCTAGCAAATGAGGAATAATTTTACTCATAGTATATCACTCACCCACTCAGCGAGCTAAGCAGCCAGACTAATAGGCGAACGCAAACAACTTATTTCATTCAGCAGTTCACTCAAACCACTCACCCACTTACACGTGTACATTTTTACGTTCTCGCCGTATCATTAGCCCACAGATAAGCCCGCCAACCTTACCAGTCAACTGGCGAATCAACAAACCAACCAAGTACTGAACAACCAAACAGCGAGTAAACGAGGTAGTCAACCAAGCAACAATCCCACTATATAACAGCCAGCCAGTCAACCCACTGGGCAACCAACCGACGAACCAACGAATTAACAAACAATCGAGAGAGAAACCTGCCAACCACCAACTTACAAACCGACAAGACAACCCACCAGCCAACAAACCAAATAAACTCGATAAACCAATCGACAAACCAACCAGCCAACCAACCGACAAACTCACCAATCAACAAACCAACTTACCAAGAAACCCACCAGCTGACCAATCAATTAACCATGCAACAAACCAGCAACCAACTAACCAAAAAAAAAATTCTACCAAAAATCCAAAACAGCCAACCGCGCCAACTGGCAAACTAAACCACAAACCAACAAATCGACAAAACAATCGACTAACCAACCGGCCAAGCAAATACCAAACCAACTAAGTAACCACCAACCGACAAACCAACAAACCAACTTACCCGACAAACCAACAAACCAGCCAACCAACAAACCAACGAACAAGTGAGCGAAGCGTCCAACCACATAACCAGCTAACTACATAATCAGCTAGCCACATAAACCAGCCACATAATGACCAGCTAACTACACGATCAACCAGCCACATAACCAGCTAACTTCATAGTCACCCAGCCCTATAACCAGCCACATAACGACCAGCTAACCACATAATCAACCAGCCATCCAGTTACCCAACCAAAGTTGCTCAACCGCCTAACCAGCCGACCAATCAACCAATCATCCAGTCACTCGGTTACATATCCCATCAGCTTCACATCCAAACAACTAGCCTCACACACAATCGACCTGCCACCAATCCTACTACCCAATCACATACCCCATCAGCCAATCAGCCAAGCAGCCAGCCTTTTACCCACCCACGCGACAACCAAGCAAGCAATGATGACATAAGTTGAAATCCCCAGCAGTGATGGTGGTGGTGTGGTGGTTGTTGCAGGAGATATTCCTGGTGTGTTTCTTCGGAGCGGAGTACTCCTTACGTCTGTGGTCTGCCGGATGTCGCAGCAAGTACATCGGCTTCAGGGGACGATTTCGCTTCGCCAGAAAGCCCATCTCCATCATCGGTGAGTAGAGAGAGACAGAGAGAGAGAGAGAGAGAGAGAGAGAGAGAGAGAGAGAGAGAGAGAGAGAGAGAGAGAGAGAGAGAGAGAGAGAGAGAGAGAGAGAGAGAGAGACTCGTCTCCGTGATAGGTTTGTTAGAGAGAGAAAAAAAAGAAACGAGAAAAAAAAACACACCGTCTCTATCTCTGTCTGTAGTGAATAAAGCCACATCGCACTGATCGCCGAGTAGAACACTGCACCTCCCTGAGATATGTAATCGCTAGTGAAAGTAGAATAATAATACTGACGCTTCTTCCTACAAATCGGAGGACGTTACTACTTTTCTTTTTACCTCTGTCCCTCAAAGATAACATTAATTTTATCTTTGTTTGGAACACGAAGCGGAGTTTTAAAACAGAAAGTGGTCATTCACAGAGTACATTGTTTACATGTCATCGTTGCTTTTTGTCT
>JADBJO010002261.1:37500-42500 GCA_016801955.1 Conus betulinus
GCCGAAAGGATCACAGTACAGGTTTTCGGTCAGTGGGTGGGTCTTCGCCGACTTGGTCAGAGCCATCGAAGCACCTGTGTAGAGCGTTTTGCAGGAAACAGTCCGTGTAGATCCCTAGCATAATTAGCTAGCGCGTGTCAGGTTTGAATCACCTCATCAAAACAAGAGATGACTTTATTCTTGCACCTTGAATGACGCCTGAATACTGATTAGCGATCCAGGATGGGGAGCAAGTTTTAAATCTGACATGAACAGCAGTTTTTGTTGATTCAGATTGTGGGTTAACTTGAAATCTGACATAAGACAGCTTTTGTGGTGCCACACATTGTGGGTTAACTTGAAATCTGACACAAGGACAGTTTTGTGGTGCCACATTGTGGGTTAACCTGAAATCTGACATAAGGACAGTTTTGCGGTGCCACATTGTGGGTTAACACCTGAAATCTGACATAAGAACAGTTTTTGTGGGGCAACATTGTGGGTTAACTTGAAATCTGACGTGAAGGGCAGTTTTGCGGTGCCACATTGTGGGTTAACTTGAAATCTGACGTGAAGGGCAGTTTTTGCGGTGCCACATTGTGGGTTAACCTGAAATCTGACATGAAGGACAGTTTTGTTGATCCACACAGATCCGCATCCAGTGGACTCTCTGGTCACAGTTGGACGAACTGGACTTTGCTGATGACCTAGCTCTACTCTCGCATACCCAGCAGCAGATGCAGGAAAAGACCAGCATCGTGGCAGAGAACTCATCCAGGCTGGGCCTTAACACATCCATCGAGGGAAGAGCAAGGTCCTGAAAGTAAATGCCACCAGCACATCCCCTATCGCACTTGAAGGCGAAGCATTAGAAGAGGTGGACATATTCACCTACCTCGGTAGCATCGTTGACACGCAAGAGGGACAGACGCAGACGTGAAGACCAGAATCAACAAGGCTAGGGCAGCTTTCCTGCAGCTCAAGAACGTCTGGGGTTTCAAGAGACCTGTCAGTCAACAACAAGATCAGGCTCTTCAACACCAGCGTGAAGTCAGTCCTGTTATGTGGAACCGAGACGTGGAGAACCACCATAACAACGACCAAAAGGATCCAGACATTCCTCAACAATTGCTGAGACGAATCCTCTACATACGGTGGCCTGACAAGATCAGCAATGAAGAACTATGGCAGCAGACAAGACAGAAGCCGGCGGGAGCTGATATCCAACAACGTCGCTAGAGGTGGATAGACCACACTCTGCGTAACCCAGCCACCAACACCACGAGACAAGCCCTCAGGCGGAACCCCAGGGGGAAAAAGGAAGAGAGAGGCCGGCCGAGGAACACATGGCGACGTGACCTGGACGCAGATGCCAAGGAGATGGGCCACACAGAGGGGCAGCTGGAGAGACTGGCCCAGGACAGAGACAGCTGGAGGGACCTTGTCGGCGGCCTATGTCCCCCAGCAGGGGCGATGGAAAAAAAAAAACAAACAAAAAAACCCATTGTGGTTAACTATGAAATCTGTCGTGGAGAGAATTTTTACTGACCAACATTGTCGTTAACTTAAAATCTGACATGAAGAGCAGTGTTGCTGACTCACAGCAGTGGTTGACATAAAATCTCACAAGGAGAGGAGTGTTGTAAACACGCATCTTTCGTGGTTAATCTGAACTTTTACATAAAGAGCAGTATTGGTGACACACATTACCCATGGTGAACTTAAATTCTGACTTTAAAAAAGCAGTTCTGTTAATATACATGGTCTGTGGTTAACTTGAAATCTTACATATAAACAATATTATTGACACACATTGCCTTTCGTTAACTTGAATTCTGACTTTAAAAAGCTGTTCTGGTGATGCACGTCGGCTGTGGTTAACTTTAAAAATCTGACGTGGAAAGTGATTTTGTTGTCTGCCAGTATAGTTCTCAAATGGATATGAAATTCGAAGGATCATTTAATCCTTTTACTTAAATTTTTAGGGTCTTTTTCTAATTTCAGAGGGTCACCAGATTTTGGTAAACGTGGAGGGGGAGGAGGGGGGGGGGGGTCCAGAGATTTCTTGTCAGTCTTCCACATTTCTGAAAAAGCTAGGATGGGTTTGGCTGCGAATAGGTTGTTACCCACAAGTGCCATCCAGACATCGACATGGTCACCGTCTCAACGTCATCAGAAATGGGTTTACTTGCTGAAGCAGACGCAGTTGAGGTTACATGTGTTTTTCCACGGGCTCATTCGACCGTATTCCTCGCTTACTTGAGCCACTGCAGAAGTGCATTTTGACACGAGGATGCGCGCGCGCGCGCGCGCGCGCGCGCGCGTGTGTGTGTGTGTGTGTGTGTGTGTGTGTGTGTGTGTGTGTGTGTGTGTGTGTGTGTGTGTGCGTGCGCGTTTTTTTGAGCAGAGAAAGAAAATAATTCTTGTATCTTCGTCTGCTGCTATGCTTAGCGCAATCACTTTGCCGTAGCAGAGAATGCGGCAGGAAATGTGCAGCTTCGTCCACAGAACTTGTAAGGACCTTCGTTCTGCATTCTCTGCTAAGACCTACATATGCACACTGGCTTGCACACCTTTCCTCCAACATCCCTCCATCCCCCCCCCCCCCCCCCCCCCCCCCCCCCCTGGGCCCCAGCTCCCTACTCCTATCTCCTTTTTTTCTCCCCCTCCCCCTCCCTCCATTCCGCGCCCGACATTCCCAGCCCCCAACCTCCATCCCACACTTCCTGCTCCACACACATGCACGCACCGACATTGAGGTATGGAAACCGCTTCCTATACCCACCACCACCATCCCTTCCGTCACGTACATCTTCGCACGCACATACAGACGCGAGCACTAACAAAGAGAGACGAAGGCTGTCTTGGAAGGCTGAATAGAATCGGAACAACAGAAGAAGAAAATCACAACCAGGCTTCTATTCGGTTGAACGAGCAACAACAATGAAAATATTTTAATCACTTCAAACTCATCGACCATGAATAATGTTTAACAAAAAAAAAAAAAAATCCCGTGTCGCAATGTAAGAGCAAAAATACAACAACAAACTGAAGAACAAGATTCATGTTTCAGATTTATGAATATCAAAAGATGCTTTTTCTTTTTATCTCTTTTTTATCATTCTGATGTTTGTCTCAAGACTCAAAAGCAGAAAGGAAGCCGTGCGCCCTTCCTGATTTGCTTACGTCAGTTCATTTCCTTTTTCCTTCATTTCTTCCGTATTTCCCCTATCATATTCATCTGTCTTTCCTTCCTCACCGTCCTTCCTTCCGTCTTTTTATTTTCATGTCTTTTCTTCCTGCTGTCTTTGCATCCTCCTGTCTTTCCTTCTTTCCGTCTTTCTGTTGTGATATCTTCCCTTCCTTTTGTCTTTCGTTAGTTCCTTTCTTAGTTCCCGTCTTTCTTTTTCTTCCCGTCCGCCTGTCTTTCCGCCCTCTTGCTTTCCTCTCCCCACTTTCTGTTCTCATGTCTTTCCTACCTACCGCCTTTGCATCTTCTGTCCTTTTTCTTCTTCCTCTCTTTCCATCTTCCCCTTTTCCTCCCTCCCTTCTGCTTTCCATTGTTCTGTGCTCCCTTCTTTTCGTGTTTATCGTTGCCCTGTCTTCTCTTCTTCCAGTCCTTCTGTCTGTCCATCTTTCTTTCCGTCTTCCATTCGCATGTCTATCCTTCCTTCTTTGCATCATCATGTCTCTCCTTCTCTCGGGTTTTTTTTCATCAACTTACCTTTCCATCCTATTGTCTTTCCTTCCCTCTGTCTTTCCACACTCTTGTTTTCTCTTTCTTTCGTCTTCCCACTGCCCTGTCTTTTTTTTTCTCTCTCCGTCCTTCCGTCTTTTCTCTGTCTGTCTTTCCTTCTTCCTCCTTTCGACTTTCTTTCGTCCTTTTTTTTTTTTTTCCTTCCCGTCCCTCCCTCTCTTCTTTGTCCTGTCTTTTCTTTTTTCACCTCCTTCCGTCGTTCCTTTGTCCTGTCTTTCCTTCATCCCTTCATTCCGTCTTTCCTTTGTCCTGTCTTTCCTTCTTCTCTCCATTCCGTCTTTCGTTTGTTTTCTGTCTTTCCTTCTTTCCTTCATTCTGTCTTTCCTTTGTCCCGTCTTTCCTTCTTTCCTTCATTCCGTCTTTCCTTTCTCCTGTCTTTTATTCTTTCGTTCATTCCGTGTTTCATTTGTCATGTCTTTTTTTCTTCCTTCTCTCCTTTTTGTTTTTCGTCCTGTCTTTCCTTCGTCCCTTCATTTCGTCTTCCCTTTGTCCTGTCTTTCCTCCTTCCTTTCTTTTCGTCATTCTTCCTCCCTTCCTTCCGTCTTTCCTTTGCCTTATCTTTCCTTCCTTCCTTCCTTCCTTCCTTCCCTCTTTCCTTTGCCTTATCTTTCCTTCCTTCCTTCCTTCCTTCCCTCTTTCCTTTGCCTTATCTTTCCTTCCTTCCTTCCTTCCTTCCTTCCCTCTTTCCTTTGCCTTATCTTTCCTTCCTTCCTTCCTTCCCTCTTTCCTTTGCCTTATCTTTCCTTCCTTCCTTCCTTCCTTCCTTCCCTCTTTCCTTTGCCTTATCTTTCCTTCCTTCCTTCCTTCCTTCCCTCTTTCCTTTGCCTTATCTTTCCTTCCTTCCTTCCTTCCTTCCTTCCTTCCCTTCCCTCTTTCCTTTGCCTTATCTTTCCTTCCTTCCCTCTTTCCTTTGCCTTATCTTTCCTTTCAGATCTTCCTTCCGTCTTCTTTTTGCTCTGTTTCCGTTGTTCTTGTCTTTTATTTTTTCCCTTTGTTCCGTCTTTCCTTTGCCCTGTCTTTCCTCCTTGACTTCCTTTCGTCTTTTTCTTTGTCCTGTCTTTCCTTCTTTCCTTCCCTCCCGCCTTTCCTTTGTCCTGTCTTTCCATCATCCCTTTCTCCCACTTTTCGTTTGCCTTACCTTTTCATTTCTTCCTGTTCTTCCATTCTTCTGTTCTCCTGTCTGTTGTTCCTTCCATTTTTCCGTCCTCCTGCTTTTCTTTCCTTCCGATATCCACACTTTCCTTACTTTCGTCATTCCATTCTG
>JADBJO010002261.1:85000-87500 GCA_016801955.1 Conus betulinus
CCGGGATCCAAGTCGGAGGCGACGTGGAAAATCCACGTGCACGACCCGTGCAACGAGGAGACGGTCTTCACCAAGATGGCGCGCCGCGCCTCCCTGACGCTGCGCAAACGGCGCCTGTCTCGTCTGGACTCCAGCAGCTCCATGCCCAACCACAGCGTGTACCGGGAGTCCGTCTCCTCCATCACCTTCGCCGATGAGAAAGGGGGAGGTGAGTGAGAAAGTAGGAAGAAGAGACTTCTTCAGGGAAAGCTCGACAGCAGAAGGTCTTCAGGGAAGGAGACCCAGTCTGATGAGTGTCAGGGCCCAGAACCCCTGAGGAGCAGTCTGAGATCGTCATCATTTTATGATGGTGTGTTACGTCCCAAATTGTCGCACCTTCCCAAATTGTCGTAACGACAGTGGTGCATGAGAGAGGGAAGGTTGGGGAACGGTCGGGAGCAGTGTTGGGTGGGGTGGGGTGGGGGAGTAAATGGCAGCACCTGAGGTAGTAAGGATTTCTCATCTCCTGGAACCCTTTAAAACAGCATTCATTTTGTTGGTATTGAAGACTGAGTGGATTTTTACAACGGAAAGACGTTGGTGAGGGTAGGGTGTGCACACTTTCTCATGGTTGTCATCTGTCCCAGTTCATCCTTTAGTCTTCCCATCCCTGCTCTCCTTTCTTTATTTCTTGCCTTCGCTGCTTCTTTCCTACCCGTATCTTTCTTTGCACCTTTTTTTAATCTTTGCTTACTCCCCTTCCTCGTTGCTTTCTCTTTTTTTTTTCTTTCCTCCTTTCTTCTTTCTTTATTTCCCTCGCCTTTCTTTCCGTTCTCCCCTCCTTCTTTCCTCTCCTCCTTGCTTTCTTTCTTTCCTTCCCACACCTTTGCCTTCTTTAATCCCCTCCTTTTCTTTCAGCGCTTCCTTTTTCCTCTCCTCCTTTCTTTTCTTCCCATGCCTCTTCTTTCTTTCCTTCCCTCCTTCCTTTATTGTGTCCTTCTCTCCTTCCTCCCTTCCTTCTTTTCTCCCTCCTTCCTTCTTTCTTCCCTCCCCTCCGTTCTTTGTTTTTCCTTCCCCTCCTGCCTTCCTGGATTATTTCTTTCCCTCCCTCCCTCCCTCCTTTTCCTGCTTCTGTTTCTCCTGTTCTTTCCATTTCCAACTTCTTTCCTCCTCCTTCTTTCTTTCTTTTTTTTTCCTCCCCCCCCCCCCTCTCCCGCCCCCCCCCTCCGTTATTGTTTCTTTTCTTCATTACTTCCTTTCTTCTTTAATTCCCTTCGTTGTTTTTTCTCTTTCCCTCGTTCTTTCATGCTTTCGATTCTTCCTTCCGTTCTTCATTCTTTACCTCCTCTCCCCCCCCCCACTCCCTTGTACCTATTTTCCTACACTCTTTCATTCCTTCTTTCTTTCCTCTCATGCTCAGTTACTTTCCTTGCTTCTTTTTTTTTCACTCTGGCCGTCCTTCTTTCCACCCCTTCTCCTTTCTTCTTTCATTTTTTCTTCCTTCTTTCCTTCACTCATTCCTTCATACCCATTTCTATGTGTGTTGTGTTTGTGTATGTGTATGTGTGTGTATGTTTCAGTTCCTTCCATTTTTTACCGCCAGCTTTTCTTTTTAACATCATTATAATTCTGCCTGTCTGTCTCCCTCCCTCCCTCCCTCCCTCTTTTGTCCCCTTTTCCTTCATCCCCTTCTTTTCCCCTCACCCCCCTACCTCATCCCTTCCCCCTCCCACCACCAAGACTGTGCATCTGCGAGTCACGTTCAGTTTCAAACTGAAGCCATTCAATCTTAATGCAGTTCAAAAACTAGGTTTTCTATCTCCTTGAACGCCTGTAATCTTGTTTTAAACAGTGATCGATTACACTTTCACTGCGCAATCCGTCATTTGTTGAACCTTCAGTTTTTTGCGTTTTTTTTTTTTATCTCTATCATATCTCTCTCTCTCTCTCTCTCTCTCTCTCTCTCTCTCTCTCTCTCTGTGTCCGTCCATCTGTCTGTCTCTCACTCTATCTCTGGCTCGCTGTCTGTCTGTCTGTCTGTCTCTCTGTCTCTCTCTCTCTCTCTCTCTCTCTCTCTCTCTCTGTCTCTCTCTTTGTCTCTCTTCTTTGCCTGTATGTCACCCTGTCTCTCCCCCTCTCTCTTTCTTTCTCTTTCTTGGGGTGTGTATCTGTGTGTGTTTATATGTGGTGAGAGAGAGAGAGAGAGAGAGAGGAAACAGACAGACGGACAGGGCGAACAGGCAGGCGAACAGACAGAGGGAAAATTAGAAAACTTCTCAGAAAATGAGAAAAGTTTGATATGCGTGAGGATTTTGTCCCGGCTCATAAACAACAGTTCCTGTTGTTTTTGTTTGCTCTGTGTGTTGTGTGTTATGTGTGTGTGTGTGTGTGTGTGTGTGTGTGTGTGTGTGTGTGTGTGTGTGTGTGTGTGTGTCTGTCTTTCTGTCTGCATTTATAATATGTGAGTGTGTGTGTATGCTTGTGTGTATGTTCAGTGTGAGTGTGTGTGTGTGTGTGTGGT
>JADBJO010002261.1:97500-102500 GCA_016801955.1 Conus betulinus
CTCTCTCTCTCTCTCTTGTTGAAAGCAACGAGGCAGCGGTCGAATCTGGACAGCTCACCATCACTGAGGAAACAAGACCTGACTGACAATCAACGAAAGGAACCAGACGTTTTTTTTTCTTTTCTTTTTAAGGTCTTGTTTTATTTGTTCTGGATCAAGCGAGTCATACACACACACACACCACACACACACACACAACACACACACACACCACACACACACACATACACACACACACACACACACACACACACACACACACACACACACACACACACACAGATATATACACGCATGCAAGTACACATACACGCACAGGGGCACATGCGTTCATACGCACCCTTTTTCCTGTCTGTCTCTGTTCTCTTTCTGTCTGTCTTTCTCTGTCTGTCTGTCGTCTCTCTCTGTCTCTCTCTCTCTCTCTCTCTCTCTCTCTCTCTCTCTCTCTCTCTCTCTCTCTCTCTCTCTCTCTCTCTCTCTCTCTGATGGTCAACTATCGTGAGGGAAGGATCTGGAATGAGAATTAGTGACTGAGCCAATTAACTCTTTAACTTCCTTTGTCATCCAATACCTTGTGTTTGATTTTTTTTTTTTGTTCTGTGTGTGTGTGTGTGTGTGTGTGTTGCGCGTTTGCGCGTGCGTGCGTGCGCGCGTGCGTGCTCGCGTATGTGTGTGTGTGTGCGCGCGTGTTTGTGTGTGTGTGTGTGTGTGTGTGTGTGTGTGTGTGGTGTGTGTGTGGCGCGCGCGCGCGTGTGTGCATGTGTTCAAGCTCTATTCCTTTGCTTAAAAGGACTCTCTCTCTCTCTCTCTCTCTCTCTCTCTCTCTCTCTCTCTCTCTCTCTCTCTCTCTCTCTCTCTCATGTGATCTGATCTGGCTGTCGTGTAAGGGTTGAATCAAAGTGACCCGACAGAAGTGCAGTGTCTCCTTTGATGGGTTGCCTAAACGACGACTTGATGGCAGGTTGTTGCTTTCTATTGACTGCAGTGCTGGGACTATGACAGAATAAGTGCAGATACGGCCGCGCTTATGGCGGAGCCGGAATGTGCGACACGGGAATAATGTGACTGACGGACATTGAATGAGAAGGCGATTTGTTTGAAGTGTCATTGTCTCCTCCGCAGAGAAAACAGACCAAACAGCTAACACAAATCCTTCATCTCGCCCTGCCAGACAGAGCTAGGTTAGAGGGTCCATATTCAACTACGTGCAGAAGGCTAAATGTAAACAAGCAGTTGGTCACTGTTCGGTCGGTCACCTAACAGTGTGATGTATGAACCAACAGGTCCTCTCACCCCGCGAATTCTCCGGCGGGACAGTCACCGGCCCAGCATCTCCTGTGGGGCCAACGACAACTACAACGACGACACCGACTACGAGGCAGAGGAGGCCACCGAGAAAATCGTCCAGTGAGTTGCCTGAAGAGATTGGCTGGTCTCAAATTTGTTGTGTGATTTTTTGTCATCGGTGTGTATGACAGCTTTGCTGGTCTGAATTTTTTTGTGAGTTTTTGTCATCGGTGTGTATGACAGCTTTGCTGGTCTGACAATTGTTTTGTGAGCTTTTTGTCATCGGTGTGTATGACAGCTTTGCTGGTCTGACAATTGTTTTGTTAGCTTTTGTCATCGGTGTGTATGACTGCTTTGCTGGTCTGAAAATTGTGTTTTGTGAGTTTTTTGTCTTCGGTGTGTATGACAGCTTTGCTGGTCTGAAAATTGTTTTGTGAGTTTTTGTCTTCGGTATGTATGACAGCTTTGCTGGTCTGAAATTGTTTTGTGAGTTTTTGTCTTCGGTGTGTATGACAGCTTTGCTGGTCTGAAAATTTTGTTAGTTTCTTTCATCGGTGTGTATGACGGATTTGCCGGACTCAGAAGAATCATCCAGTGAATTTTATTATATATTTACTGGTCTCAAAATCGTCCGGTGAATTTTACGAGAGATTCATTGCTCTCAAATCGTCCCATGAGTTGTAGGAGCGCTTTGCTGTTCTCAAAATCGTCCTGTGATTTGTATGGGCGACGCTTGCGTTGAAATGTACAAATCAGTTGTATGTGTTTGAGAGATAGTTTGTACGAAAACCGTCCCGTGATTTACGTAGGAGAGTTGCAGGTCTCAACATCTTCCACTGAATTGTGTGGGAAGTTCTGGTCTCAAACTACTGTGAGTTGTGTGTGTGCGAGAGTTCGTTGGTCTGAGAATTCTCCCAGTAAATTGTATGTGAGGTTTTACTGGTCTCATAATCGTACAAAGAGTTGTTTGTGAGATGTAGGAGACTCTTTTGGTCTCGGAATAATCCAGAATGAATTATATGGATGATTTGTTGGTTTTCAAAATCTTCACATGAGTTATATGGACACTTGCTTGCTCTCTCAAACTCATCCAGTCAGTTGTTAGGAGATTTACTGACCTAAAAATGTTCCAGTTAGTCGTATAGGAGATTTACTGATCTCAGAATAGTCCTGTTAGGTTTATTAGAGATAGACTTACTAAAAATCGCCCAGGAGGCTGTATAGGAAGGGGTTTTTTTTTTTTCCCGAAGAAAGTCATTTGTATCTTGAAAAGATGTTGGTGCATCATAACCACAATTTTCTAATGATAGTGTTCATTATCTTGCTGTTCGGTCACATTGCATGATGAAGATGACTGGGCAGGAAATGAGTAGTATGTCAGCAATAACAGGGCGATGGAAGGGAACGTTGATGAAAGATGGCGCTGATCATCAGACGAAAATACATCATTGCTTAGATCATTCCGGTCTCTGAGGACTTCGGTCTCGTGGCGAAAGGTTCTTTGTTATGGTTTTCTTCTTTTGAGACACTGTCCAGTGAACTCATGGTGTTCCGAAGTCGTCAGAAGTATGATTTTTAATGTTAATCTTTCATTGCAGTCTGCAGAGACGTACAATATTATTATCGTGTGAAAATTGTTTTTGCGGTGGATAACTGCACCATATAGCGAAAAAAACGAGTCTTTTGATAATGACACGTCATTTTAGTACAATTTCTTTTTTTTTTTTTTTTCTTCATTATTCAGAATCCGGCCGACCGTGCAGGACACACTAAGGTTGCTGAGAAAAACATCACCGTTAAAATTTAAAGGAAATGAACATTAACTAAGGAAAACTTGTGTCAGAGAAATTGACATAATCATAGCATAGTAGTCTAATAAGTCGTTTTCAAGGCACACTGGCCGTGCTTGGGTTGCGTGTATCACCCGCTCCGTTTGATCAATCACTTTTAATTAAAGTGTTGGTATTGCCGCGAAAAATGCATGAACAGGTTTAACAGGATAGAAACACAAGAGAATAGACAATCAATGCCATACCCGGTTTTCAAAAAATCTCACAGCTTGATAAGACGATTACAACAATATGATTACGGAATGTTTACCCCCCCCCCCCCCCCCCCCCCCCCCCCCCCCCGCCCTCCGTGCCCTTCCCTCCCCATCTCTCTACCTCCCCATCCCGTCCCCGCCCTCAAAAAAAAAAAGGAAAAAAATATTATGCTGGGGGAAATAAAAGAAGATAAACAATCGTTAGGGCCAAAGACAGTGAGCATGCATCTATACCGAAAAGATTCCAGGCGTCATTTAGGAGTTAATGATGATGCCAAGAATGATTCCCTTATTATCCTCGCTGAACATATTCTCTCTTTACCCATGTGTATCAGCCTACTGTGGACAGCAAGGTCACATACCTATCAAAGACAAAAAGCAGGTAACTAGGTCGTGAAGGCAGAAAAGAAAAGAATGTTTGGACATGGAAGAATAAATGTGTGATTGTGAATTTGTGTCTATGTGTGGAAAGAGAGAGACAGACAGACATCAGACAGACAGACATAATTCATACAGACAGACAGACAGACAGCTTAAATGTTCGGGTCATCGACATGGAGTCGCGTGAGAAATAGCCGTGATTTGGGTCATCCAGTTCTGCTTATCTGTGCTGTTTATGAACAGTTTTTTTCCAAGCAAGACCCCAAACAGGTCGACGACGACGAGAAAGTCAACGGCTGCTGAAAACAAAACAAAAACAAATAAAACTATACAGCTCAGCGAAAACAAGTCAACCACAGTGCACTTTTGTTGACGTATTGACAGCTGCACCGTGTTTACTATGTATACAGGTTACGTGGCGTAAGGGGAAGGAGAGAGAGAGAGAGAGGGTGGAGGGTAAACATTTGACAGTGGAGATAGACGCGCTTATAGACAGGTTTCGGGGGAGAGGGAAAAAGAAGGAGAGAGGGGGTAAAGAAAGAGAGTGCAGTTAACAGCTGTTTTTTTTTTCTTTTTTTTTTTTTCTTTTCTTTTCCGTGTTTACAGGTTAACAGAGGCTCATAAAACAGCCATCAGAGTTATCAGGAAGATCAAATACTTCGTCTCAGGAGGAGGTTTCAGGTTGGTGTGATGCAGTGTGTGTGTGTGTGTGTGTGTGTGTGTGTGTGTGTGTGTGTGTGTGTGTGTGTGTGTGTGTCTGTCTGTGTGTCTGTCTGTCTGTCTGTCTGTCTGTGCATGCGTGCGTGCGTGCGTGCGTGCCGAGTGTGTGGATCTGTGCATATGTCTGTACATTTTTGCATTTATTTGTATGTGCGCGCGCGCGTGTTACGAGAGAGAATATGTATGTGTAAATGTTGTGATATTTGTGAGTCGAGCAACCGCGTGTACATGAATAAGATATATGCACCGAAATGAGAGTACATGTGTGTGCATGTATGTATGCATACGGTTGTGTTGTGCAAGTTGCGAGTATATGTTTGTGTGAGTGTATATGTGTGTTGATGGTTGCTTGTCTCTATGTGTATGAATGCCTGTGTTTGTATGTCTGTGTGTATGTGCACGTGGGAGTGTTTTTTGCGTATATAGTGCTGCACTTTTGAGAGAAGTGTGTGTGTGTGTGTGTGTGTGTGTGTGTGTGTGTGTGTGTGTGTGTGTGTGTGTGTGTGTGTGTGTGTGTGTGTGTGTGAAAATCTGGTGATTAACTGGAAGGGGAATCTCTCCCCCGATT
>JADBJO010002261.1:107500-157500 GCA_016801955.1 Conus betulinus
ACCAGCCAGGGGGAATCTTTTACCATCTGGAAGCCACAATTCAGTGACTTTTAGTATATGATAAAAAGAAATCTAAGTTCCTTTTTTTCATTATTTTATCCTAGTTTGTATATCTGAATACACGTGATCACACTATCATTAAGTCATTGTTGTCATCATCATCATCATTGCTGCTCTGTCTTGTCTACATGATTGCATCATTCCTTCTTGTCATGCCCTGTTCCTCCACTCTCCCCCCATCCGCGCCACCCCTTCTGCCGTTCTTTCTTTATTGTCTTAGTGCCAGTAGTCCACAGAACTTTCCCTTTGAGGTCTCACATACAGCACAGCCACACAGTTTCAGTAACTGTATCATAACCTTGACCTCCAGTAGCCCATCAGGAACTAGCAATCTGAGGTCTCATATTCTACATAAACACACACAGGCTCGGTAGCTCTTTCGTAGCCCCAGCCGCCGGTCATCCATGGGTAATTAGCAATCAGAGCTCTTAAATACAGCCACACTCAAGTTCAGCTCTATCACGGCCTAGTTTCCAGTGATCCATGGCTAAGTACTTACAAAGAGCTCCACACAAGCTCAGTAGCTCTGTCATAAATGATTTCCAGTGAACCATGGCTAACTAATAATCATAAGTCGCATGTACACAGCCACACTCGAACTCAGTATCTCTGTCAAAGCCCTGATCTCCAGTAGTCCTTGGGTAATTAACAGTTATAGGTCTTCATTCAGCCACACCAGCTCAGTATCTTTGTCAAAGCCCTGATCTCCAAGCTCAGTGATTAACTTTGTCATTCAAAGCCCTGTCAAAGCCCTGATCTCCAATAGTGTTAACAGTTATGAGTCTTACATTAACAGCACCAAGCTCAGTATCAAAGCCCTGTCTTACAGTTATAGGTCTTACATTCAGCCGCACCAAGCTCAGTATCTTTGTCAAAGCCCTGATCTCCAGTGTTCCATGGGGGACTAACAATAGTACGTCTCGTAGACACGGCCACGGCCAATGTTTTGGCTCTGTAGTCCCTACGCCTGTAGTCTGTGGCGTGATAAAAGTCAGCCTGGTCTGACTCTACATTCGCAGTCTTGACATAATCTAAAGTTCATTCTTACTAAATTAGTGGAAACAGTCCTGTTTGCTGGGGCGGGTAATGGTTCCTAAGTCTGCTTTTGTTTGCTGGCTGATTTGCTTTTTTTTTGTTTTGTTTTGTTTTTTTTTCTATCCCCATATTACCTATCTGTGCCTCTTGCTTCCACTAAATGTAGCATCTCTATAATGGATATACGCCATCGGTCTTCTGAGATAGAGAGAGAGGACGAGAATCTTGTTTCACCAACCCACTATTCGCCTTTGTGAAGTGTCATTCCCTCGCATAGGTTATAAATCTCTTACAGGCACATGGCACTGTGACAGAATCGTTCAACTGACATGCCTGCCCCCCTCAGGTAAGCATGTATGCCACATGCTTGTCGTTCGATGTTCAATGAGGTCATCCCACAGCCTGCACACATAGCATTTACAATGCGGAACCGGCCCTGTGTGTGCTTCAAACTCAACGGTGTGACACTGTCGATGGCGAAGCGTGACAAACAGACTACAGGAGGCAGAGAGAACCAATCAGAACAACAGGAAGTGGCGAAGGCCTTTGGCATGCACTGTGGAAGTCTCACTTGAAAGGGGTGAAGAGTCTTATCCTGTCCTTTGTGATCTATGGACAGATAAAATCTACATCCCATTTATCACTTTCATTCAAGCCCGTGGACGCATGCAGCGATATAAACATAGTGATAAATCATGTATGAAAAATTGTATCCAAAAGGCACATATTGATTATAAATGATTTTAACCCATACTAAATCATTTCAATTCTTCATCTTTGTTCAAACATTCCAGGACATTGTTACGATCCCTTTGCCGCTACGGCACACATACACATATCCCCCCCCCCCCCCCCCCCCCCCCCTTTTTTTCCGCCGCCCCCCCCCCCCCCCCCCCCCCCCCCTTCGATACTCAAACTCCCCACTACCATTTCTCCCTTTCATTCATTTCCCTCGGCGCATATTACAGTGTTTTCCCCTCATTAGGCCACCAATTAAATCGCTAAGCAATAATCTTTGTTTGTGTTGTATTTGAAACGTCATAAACAATGGATAAAATAAAAGGTACAGGGAAGTAATTGGCAAAGTAAGCAAAGGGTGAGAATGATACTAGCAGATCTCCACCAGTTTGGGACTAAACTTTTTTTTTATACTTAAATGTAATTGATATTCAGTGTCATTGGATATCGTATTTGTTTAAAAACTGTCTTTTTCTTCTTCGTCCTCCTGCTCCTGTCCTGTTCCCAGTTGTATGCATGGCGCTCATTGCTAACTTGATTTAATTGTATAGATAAAAATATTGCAAATGTTAATTTCACATTGTCGTTGAATTGTTGTTTTAGTGTTTGTTTTTTCTAATATCTCATTATCCCGTTTCATTTGATTTTTTCTACTTTCTTTATTTTTTTCTTAATCGTTGTCAACACCAGGTACTAAGATGAAGTTGGATACCTGATGGGACATTATGTTGCTGACGTTGTTGTTATTATTATCATTATTACTATTACGTTGTTGATTTCCGGTTGGTTAAATTATTTTGATGCTAAAGTGGTAAAATCTACCTACTCGCCGTTGTCTTTGTTTGCTTATCTGATTTTCATTTCTTTACTGTTTTTTTCTTCTGTTTTTTTTTTTCTTTTCAACTACCATGTACTTGCTAGCATGATATAAAGACTCGAGTGAGATTAAAAAAAAAAATCTTATGTGCAGTGGGTACTGGAGTTATCTACAACTCTGAAAACAAACAAATCCTTTGACTCGTATTGCTTAGCAGACTCAAACCCTTTTCTTCAATGACTGAGCTTTAACTATCATTAAACAAAAAGGAAATGAAATGAAGAGATCTCTCATTACAAAATCTGGAGTGACTTCAGTGATATGATTTGGAACACATTTAAATATAATGATACACATTATCATTCAGATAAAAAGGGATGCCAGCAGTAAATGAATTAATTGATTAAGCATGATGATATCAAAACCTGTCTTTCTTCCGTTCCTCTTTGTTGGAAAAACCACAAAAAATATACGCATCGAAACTGGTTTAGCACAGCTTTTGTAAACAATATTTTATCAAGAAATGAAATTGAAAATGAAATTGAAAAGAATTTATCTCACTCTCAATAAAGAATTGCATATGGGAACACATATTCTTGCATGTACATACCCACCCACCTCCCTCACACACACACGCGCGTGCACGCACGCACTCAAGCACGCATGCACACACACACACACACACACACACACACACACACACACACACACACACACACACACACACACATTACAAATTAAGAGTTGGATAGTTTTGTGTGTTTCCTTTGTACTAAGTTCTGACATAACATGATCTTGAAATCTGAAGCAAAAAAAGTTGTGTTTTCAGAGATTTCTTTCAATTAGACGCCAGTAAGTGCAGACTTATGTTGAAGGAAGAAGAAGAAAAAAAAGGAGATGGTGGAAGCACAGGGAGAGAGAAAAGATGAAAATCCTGTCTTTCACATCGGGAACAGACAAATTCTTTTTTTTATTTCCCGTTAGAGAGAGAACCGCTTGTGCCTCATTCCTAGTATCCCTTTGCCCTATCCGCCCCCCCCCCCCACCCCACCCCCCCACCCCCCACCACCCCTTCCTCGAACCCACCCCCGCTTCATCCTTTCACACCTGTCACCTAGACCCACATTCCACTTTACCTGTCATTAGTGCGATCTGTTGCTGATTTGGACCGGTGGGTTCTGCAGGCAGAAGACAGCCATAGAGACAGGGACTGCTGCCGATGTCAGGGCTGCATGACGAGGAAGATGAGCAGGAGGGCAGGAGAGAGTGCTGCGTTTGTTCCTTTTTCTAAACTGTTTCGTTGACTCATCGTTTTAAACAGTGCCGCTTATTGTTTTGCCCAGGCTGTGAGTGACGTCATTCACGGTTCTATTTATTTGCGCTCTCACGTGTGTGCACTTTTTTTTTTTTTTTTTTTTTTTACCATTTTTTTTTGAGGGAGGTGGGTAGGGATGGGGATGGGGGACCGACTCAGAGCAGCCGCTGGTGTGGTCACCGTTTAAATTACTTCAGTACAGCCAGTTCATTCCGTTATGGTCTCTGGATGGGTATTCATGTAATAACAAAGAATATTCACAACAACCAGTATGATGCGCGCTAGCTTTTCCTACCGAAAACATATACACATGTATGAATGATATATGATATTCTGTATGGTATATCTTGCGAGCATTGACTTATAATTGTGTTATGAATCCATGTGGGATTTCACAGTTGATCCGATTTAACTGACTCATTAAGTGACAAGTATTATCCAGTAATGTCATGTCAAATGTTTATATGGGCGGGATTTTGTGTGTGTGTGTGTGTGTGTGTGTGTGTGTGTGTGTGTGTGTGTGTGTGTGTGTGTGTGTGTGTGTGTGTGTGTGTGTGTTGTTGTTGTTGTTGTTGTTGTTGTTGTTTAATCAGTCTGTCTTTTCACATACACAATGCTTTAACTGGGTTTTACAATCATCCCGTTATGCAGATATATTACAATAGGATTAGGGAAAATAACCCGTACACTTCATTAATATCTTTCTCCAGAACTTTACAGAACTAGCTGTTGTGAAGATTTATCAGAAACATTCAGATGGCACTTCGAAGGAAATTTGCTTGTGTGAAAGTGTGTGAGTATGCGTCTGTGCTGGTGTGTTTGTATGTGGGGGTGGGGTGGGTTGGACTGAATGGGTGTTTTGTGCTCCTGATCATGTGTGTGTTTCCAATGCTTGTTCGCATGCATTTTTGTCGTGTGAGAAAACGCCTTTAGCCGTAATGCATTCAGAGCTGACTGTTAACATATGTTTGGGATGCAAGAGAAATAGACAATGCTTACGTGTATGCATACGTATAAACAAACGTTGGGTTGGGGCTGGGAATAAAGGGTGGGGAAAGGTGATGCATGTGCATGTTTGATTTTGTATTGTGCGTACGTGCATTTATGTATCACTGTTTGTGTGTACACACTCATCATACACGGGCTCGTGTATGTGTGTGTGTGTGTGTGTGTGTGTGTGTGTGTGTGTGTGTGTGTGTGTGTGTGTGTGTGTGTGTGTGTGTGTGTGTGTGTGTGTGTGTGTGTGTGTGTGTGTGTGTGTGTGTGTGTGTGTGCGCGCGCGCGCGCGTGCTTGCATGTACATTCATTTGAAAAGTGTGTAATTGTTTTTTTGAGAGGAGTTTGGGGTGATTTCTTTTATCTGTCTTTAAATGTTTTTCTTTGGTTGGTTGGCGAGGTCTAGGGAAGTAGGGACACAGGGGGCAGAAAGTATCAAAAGCACCAGGACTCCAGCAGTCATTCGGACTAATAGTTATATGAAATCTCTCTCTCTCTCTCTCTCTCTCTCCCCCCCCCCCCTCTTAAACTGACTTTGAGAAGAGGTTTAAGTGACCAGGTAATTTTGTTTGCATCCAAATCAATTGAGAGGATATTTGCTCGGAGGTGTAATTCAATGATTAGATGTGTATAGTCCCATTTCATTATCAGTGTCATTGTCTTCTTCGATCCCGGTTTCTCTCGTAACTATGGAGGTGGAATTTACCCAGTTGACTGCCCGCTGTTCCGTGCAGATTGTCATTTTCTCTCAGAAGGAAAGAAAAGGCTGTAGCATCGCTGGCACTCTTAGTTCATCATGCTGATCGTCATTTTCTTCGCTGGAGATAGAAGCAAGCTGCAGCTGTTACTGAAAATGAGCCAAGATGTGTATATATACACACAAACAAGGTGCAGAGTGACTTACGTGATGCACAGAACCAACCAAGTAAATTTTTAATGGTGGGGGGGGGAGGGGGGAGACAACTCAAATGGAGCAGATGATGCAGAACTGCTTGCACTGCTACATTTTTTGCATTTCACTCATGTGGCAAGAAGTTTGGTTTTCTTTTTCTTTGATGTTTCAGATTGCTCTGTGGGCGACGACGAGAAATGAGAATTTTACTCGCTCATCTACAAAACTGGTCCTATCTGATAATAGGCAAGTGTTCTTTTTAATCCTCCCATGGTTTTTTGTATGCTTTTTTTGTTTTTTGTTAGCTAAATGTTCGGGGTGCATCTTCATTTTAATCACTGGGAAAATTGCTGCCATTTTTCCTATTTATTTATAACAGATTGACACTTGGAGAAGATGCTGAACAAACTGGCAAGTGAACAGAGTACCATCTGTTGGTGTCAGTAGTCTGCTCGTTATGTTTGTATTCTCCACATGATTACAGTTTATACCCAGAACGCTGAGGTGTAAGCATGTGCGACACTGCACGTTTTTCCTTTGTGATCTGAGTTTTCAGTGTGCACACATGATGAAAGCACACGTGTTAGTTGTTTGTAAACAGGCTATCCTAAACAAACTATGAAGAAGCTGAGAGGACAGTGAGTTTCAAATACACCCACCTCCATGAATGACAATTTAAAAAGTACCACAAACACAAAGGATAATGTCGTGTAACAAGTATATGGGTGAAACTGATAACTTTAGTGATGCCACATGTGCATTCGTCATTTTTTGCCATTAAAAAAAAGAGATCATTTTAAAATGTAAAGATTGAGATTTTAAAGGCATCACTTAAATTGTGAAAAGAGTTTTTGAAAGTTAAAATGTTTAGATATCCAGAAAAGTCAGGGACAGACACTCTGCCACACAACCGCTCTCAGGCTGGACTTTAAAAGAACATGTGTGCATGTACACACACACACACACACACACACACACACACACACACACACACACACACAGAACTCAAAAAGAGAGTCAAAAATTTGTAATTGTAAGGCAACCGACCTGTATACAGTGGGTACACGTTTGCTGAGAATGAATAAAAACGAGCACGGGTCATCAACAAAAAGAAGTAATTTGTTTTCAGAAATACACAAGCAAACAATTGCAAGGGTGAATAATTCAAGGAAACAAACCAAGAGAGAAAAATGTTTTCGCTTGCGTTTGAAACCAATCATAAGACATTCGTATATCTAGTTTCCGTTCATAAGTTCATGTCTAGTTTTCAGTGCATAAAAGATATACATTGCCAAATTTCTAAGGATCATCATGTTTTCTGATTGCATCACATAAGCTTAACAATCGTCATTTGGATAGGAATAAAATCTTGATAAATATTTTTTCTCGCATACATGAGTACTTACACATTCAAACACGAAATGAAATTCGTTTTCAATTCTGTTACAAAATGGACAGTTTTCTGATTGTTCGTCATAGCTGTTATTAATTCTTAAATCGCAGAATCCCAAGCGAAAGCTCGAAAGAGAAAGAGAGTGATGGAGAGAGGGAAATTGATGAGACATTTTTTTTCAGGATCAGCTGTCTTTTTCTTCTTCTTTCAATCCTTTCCCTTTTCCGGTGACACTACTCCCATGCTTTCCATTTCGGTTCCTCCACATATAGCCACACCCACGTCTATCCTCTTGCAGCCCCAGGACCGGCAATCCTCTAGTGACCATCAACATCAAGCCATACGCCAACCCAACACAGGACACAGTTCCCCACTGAGTCACTTCGGTGGTGTTTGTTCTGATCAAACACACTGAGGACACCACCTACCAACATCCCGTCTCCTACCCTTTAGCCCCTATCGACCAACAATAAGTGCTTTGTCAGTTAGTTGCAAGAGTTTTGTGTAGGGTGAATGTCCACCAATGATTCGATGTTGATGTCTGTGAGTGCAAAATTGCCCAAAAGAGGCACTGTCGGAGCAAGAAAAAGAGACTGAAGAAGAAATAGAACGTGCGGAAGAAAAAGAGACTGTGCAAGAAGGCCAAGAAATTCAACATTTGGTCCTGTTACAACTTTTGTTAGAGAGAATGCAATAGGGCCATGACAAGGCCGAACAAGAATTCGTCAACTTCATCATTGAGGATGGCATGAAAAAAAAAAAACCTGTAGTAGGCCTTTCGGAGGGACCTCAAAGCGCGACACCAAGATAGCCCCGGAGCAGAACTCCTGAAGGCTGGTCCCACTCTATGCAGCAAGCGCAGCACAAAAGGGAGGACTCTTCTCGATCAGTTCAAGTCGCCTTCACCCAGGACGATAGCTCACCACCATGCAAGATCAAAGGCCTATCATTCGCCAGTATGGATGACCTGTGAGGGAGTCTCTAAACTACGGAACTTGAATTCTTGCTTGACCATCAGACCAGACAGCATTCCCAGCAAAGTTTTGAAGAACTGTTAGCAAATTCTGGCCTCGCCCCTAGCATTTTCAGTTGCTTCTTAGAAACAGGCGGCCTGTGAATGAGTAGCTGAGAGGGGAGTCAAGCAGTGAACTGTCGACCCATCTCTTTGTTCGCTGTAGCCTGCAGACTGCTAGAGCATATCATCCACCATCGCCTTAATGGATACCTGGAGAAATTGACCTTCACAGACAAGAATCACGGCTTCAGATCTGGATACCCCCTGGGGACCTCATCTGCTCACACCATGCAAGACCTTCTCATGTCCAGCGAAACAGGGTTGCAGACTGATGTTGCATTCTTGACTTTAGCGAGGCATTCGACACAATTCCGCTTTCTAAGCTCTTCAACAAACTGCAGCGTATTTTGGATCCGGGACCGGTCATCAAGTGGATAGGGAACTTTCTAGCAAAGAGAGTAATGAAGATAGTTGGGGTGGCATGTTATGAAAAGAGTAAAAAGACTTTTTCAAGTACAAAAGCATATCAATGGAGCTCAAACGCAGTGAAGAACAATGAAGAAAAAAGTGAGATTAAAAAAAAACAATAATGAATGATGAATTTGAGAATCATGAGGAAAAGTTCCATTTTCACAGTTTTATTGTAGCCCAGCCAAAGAAAGAATCCAAGTCATGGAAAGGAGATATTTTTACCACAAGATACTCATCATGAGACACACTGACCCTATCACCTAGAGCAAGTGTGTCAAACTATCAAGCATCACGTCAGACCTCATGAAGATCAACTGACATCTGTATAGAAGAGAAGACTTCGTCGATAAAGCCATGGTAAAAGAGCCACTGGTCTTGCTCTCACAGTCCTCCAGGGACCTGTTAAAAAGAGAGAGAGAGAGAGAGAGAGAGAGAGAGAGAGAGAGAGAGAGAGAGAGAGAGAGAGAAAACAATATAGAATGAATAGGGAAAGCAGATGCAGCAACTACTTTTTGTTGTAGGAGACAACATCAGATTTACACACTTTTACCATACCAAGGCAGTTCTTACAGACTTTGAAGGCCTTAAAAGGGATACCTCAGTTTCTCTGGACTTTTTCAAACCTTGAAGGACAGCACGAACCTTACAAGTGAAGTGTTCTTCAGTTAAGGGGAGAAGAGGAAGAAGAAGCCGACCAGATTACGCTCTTTTACGGCTGTCGCTACGAAAAGGCCAAAGTCTAAACTGTATCCACATCTTTGCTTCAAACTGCCTGGCCTGTAAACAAAAATAAATAAATAAATTTTAAAAAAGGAATAAAGATGACAGAGCTATTTATACCCGTTCACACACACACACACACACACACACAGAAATACAGGTCTTGTAGTTGCTAATGCAAGTTGCTGAGCACAGTTCAAGGATGCGGAGCGCAGGAAGTAGACAGTAGATACGATCAAGATAAGCGATAAAATCCGCGCCTCCAACATTCCCCAGATACGATCAAGATAAGTGATAAAATCCGCGCCTCCAACATTCCCACTTCACACCTGTTCACCCTCCCTAATGAAGCCGAAATACAGGTAAAGGGACAAAAGTCTGTCCCCTCGAACGGCGGACACAGATTTGAAGTGGTTGTTTCCATCAGATTGTCTCGCCAATATTTCAACATTGGTGACATGTTTTGTGTACCGAAAATCGCTGACGTCATTTTCACAAGTGTAGTCTTTTGTGTGAAGTAAAGAAAATCGTTGAACTGTCGTTTGGTGCGTGCGGTTTTTTGATAGATGTGGCAAGGCATCGGCAAACAAGCAGCTCACAGAGGATACGAAAAAATACATTGTGTCGTTGATAGACCAGGGGTTTCGGGTGTTTGAGGTGGCAGATGTGTTGAACCTAAACAGGTCAACCGTCGGGAAAGTTTGCAAGCGCTACTGTGACAGAAAAACAGTAAAAAAACAAACCTAGGAGTGGTAGGCCCAGAGGGTTCACAAACAGGTACGTGTCTGCACTGTCAAAGATCGTAAAACGGGACAGATCTGCCACAGTTTCTGAAATTTCAACCGAATTCCGCGCATCAACCTACGTTGAAGTCAGCCTAAAGACGATCAAGCGAAATCTGCGTGGACTTGGCTATTCAATTCAAAGCATCCCCCAGTGAAGAAACTAGTCATCAAGGAAGTGAGCAGAAAGAAAGCGGCTGCAGTACTGTAGGAGTAATCTTCACTGGACTGTGAACGGTCAGTGGAAAAAGTTTTTTTTTTTTTTTGAAATGTCCAGTAATGAAATGACCATTGTGATCAAACCCAACGGACGTGTAAAAAAATTGAGGAAAGTTGAAGAGAAGTGGTCAATGCTTTCTCTGTGCAGCGTCCATCTAGGCCCGAAAGACTACATTTAAATTGAAGTGTGGGGGACGCATTTCGTATGAGAGTTAGACCACTGGTGTTTGTGGAAGGCAATATGAACAGTCAGAAGTACACTGATGTGCTGGAAAACAACTTTCTGCTGTTTGTTGCCGACCACTGCCCAAACAAACGTTGTACCTGCAAGAAAACAACACCTCTGTTCACCGCTCGACTCACACCGACACTGGAAGCGACAGCACAGAGTTCCCGTGTTTTTTCTGCCCCCCCCCCCCCCCCCCCCCAAAGTCCAGATCTAAATCCGATTGAGAATGTGTGGCAAGTCCGCAAGACTCACTTGAAATAAAACATTCGCCGCATCAGTACTTCGCAGATCTGCGCAGTGCACTCATTACTGCTGGAATCAACTGACTGTTGCCTACCTCCACTCCCTCTACGACTCTCTACCGAGACACTGTCACTAGTGTCAGCATGTTTGGAGTCGGAAGGGCCAGATTACCCAGTACTAGCAACGTAAGTCCAGCCTAAAGGTAAGAATAATAAGTTTTCAGCAACAGGTGCCTGTAGGTAGTCAGCGCCGAAAGTGCCAAGAGGGGACAGACTTTTGTCCTATGAGTGTAAAGGCAAAAGCTTGGGAGTTTATCACTACTCTTGTTGTTTTACACACACACACACACACACACACACACACACACACACACTACTATACATACATACATATACATATAGACAGATGCATACATATATATAATATATGATAGTAAGTCTTACATCCCAAAGATAAGACTAGGCCTTACTGACAGAGCCAGTCGTTGAGCTTAATTTTTCATTCTATTTTCAAAAGAAAAAAAATTCCAGGGGTGGGTTTAAAAATGTTGTAATATGCATTCTTCCAGAGACTCAAAGATATATGGGCACTGCAGTGTGGACAGAAGTGTCTTTTTCTTGACGAGGTTTTTGCAGCCTAATCTCCAAAATCAAAACAAAAACAGTGACAAAATCTTGTATGTTGTACATAAGAAAAAAGTATAGTTTCAAAGACAGATATACAATGGATAACAGTTTAAAGAAAGATACTTTTTTTAAGTCAGAGTCAAAATCTTTTATGCCATAAATTGCACTAGGGAAAAAGCATTGTTTTGAAGACAGATACACAATTGATGACCATGCAGAAAGATTTTTTTTTTTTTTTTTTAAGCCAGTGTCAAAACCTTGCATGTTGTAAACTGTATTAAGGAAAAAGTATTATTTTGAAGACCAAATATATACAATGGATGCCAGTGAAGAAACTTGCTTTTTTTTTTCAAACCCAGAGTCGAGGAATGTGAAAGAAAAGAAGAAATCACATGCACAGAATTTTCAAAAGGCTAGGAATGGTTTACTCTGAAAGATGGCTCCATGATCTCCACAAGGACAATAAACAGTGTTCAAACCCTTTGCCAGCAGCCACACATTTTTTGCCTTATTTGTTTTCACTGCTTTTAGTATTGGCTGAAGTTTCCCAGTGTGAAACCTTTTTATACTGAGTGTTGTTTTCCTTGGGGAAGCCTTTTAATAAACCGTGGTGAAAATATTGGGACTTTTTTACACTTGTTTGGATTTTATTTCCTTCCTCTTCGTAATGTAATTTTCATTTGTCGAAAATGTTATATGGATTGTTGTCTCATTTACAACACACTTGGTGGATAAGATTAAGCCCAATTAGAACGAGACTTTTCAGGTTGTTCTCACATCGAAGTCGGAATGCAGTCTTGGGCCACTTATTTCCATTTCCTGTACAAGCAAATAGCAAGGCAAAAAAGATTTTAGGGATTTTTTTTTTAAACATGTGATTCTTTTAATAGCCCTGTGTTTGCTAACCTGATTTTTGGCCAATATCCATGCATTAAGACAAGAGTGGCACTGTGGGTCAGTATGTTGCATTGGTATTGTTGTTTTCTTTCCATCTTATTTGTATGTACAAGGATGCTACCAATTAAGATCTGTGTATGATCGTGTTTTAATTGAACTGAACCGCTATCAATGATCAAAATGTGTAAATCTGTGTACGTTTCTGTCTCGCTTTCTTTAGAGGGGGGGGGGGTGGGAAGAGGGGGGGGGGGGGGGGGGGGGGGCAGGTGGGAGAAGGGAGGAGGAAGGGGAAGAAGACAGAGAAAGGCAGTGAGAGGATTTTATACTTTATTGTTATATACTGTCACATGGTTACGTGAGGATTAGCGTGACTTCAGAATAAGTATGTCGATAATGTTCAAAGTAATTAAAGAAAATAAAATAATCACTGACAACATAGGCATACATACTGGTAGAGAGATATAGTTAGATAGATGTATCACTTTTATATTATAGAATATTCTTGCACTCCACAAAGTAGTATGCATTATATCTCTACGCATTTAAATACAGTCATAATACACACATTCTGTGTTTAGCTCAGTGGCAAAGCACCATGTTTGCAGTCAAACGCTATTTCAAATCCAATTGGTGCTCGATCAAAAAGTGGCATCTTTGCAACCCATCCTAATGTGTTGGTGTCCAGATGGTGTCTGTTTTGTGTTTGATAGTTGACAGGTCCTCCTTCCCCATTCTCGGAGGATGTTTATCTCCATCTCAGTTCTGCCATGTTTTCCTTTGTGGTTAAGGATGTTTAACGTGAACGTACTTAGGTTATCCTGAAACAAAGAGAGTGAGTGAGCTATCAAGGAAGAGGTATGAAAGCAGCCCAGCTGACTTATCAAAGTAACAAATCACCACAAAACATTTTGACAGTATGAATGTGCCTGCCGCCATTTTACTTGCAGTGTTTTGTACAGTGCAAGAATCCCACTGGTGAAATTGGTTTATTCCCTTGATTTGGTTTTGTTTTCGTTTTCAGAGAGCTTCAAATGATGGTTTATAGCAAACTGATGTTCTTTGTTGCACCATTACAATCATCGTATGCATTGGCACATCAAGGTATACTTCTTGTTCATGGTTTCACCTGTGAGTCACAAGTTTATACGGTCAACAACCTCTCACTCTATTAAAGAAAAAAGTCAACAAAAAATTAATGATTGTTTGTGTATGCTTTTGCTGAATACCTTAGTTTACATTTTCCAAAATTTTTCCAGATATACATTTGTTCACTTGTTTGTCATTCCTCCATTGGGTGTGTCAACTTCATTTAATTTAAAATGAAATATTGAAGATTGTTTATACTCCTATGAAATCATGATAAATCAAACAAACTGGACTGACAAAAACTATATTTTTGTTTAAGACCGATGAGAACACACACACACACACGTACGCACCCATGTACGCGCACACACACATACACACAGATGGACAGATCATTCATGGACACTTTGGACACTTACGCATTCCTGGTTTCACACATTATCTCTTTATTCCTTCAAATCAGACAACTAGCATGTCTCCTGTATAAATCTTTTCTACCCAAAACAAATGAGCTACATGACACTGTAACATGATGACCGACAAGACGATCTGCATGGACTTGCATACCTCAGACTCCAAGTCTAATCCTATGTCAAATATCATCAGATCATTACTTCATTTGCAGTCAAACTCAATCTTTTGTTTGTATGATTTTTGGAACGATCAATCAAAAACAGGTAAGGTTATTTACTATGCAGCCATCACTAAAAAATAGAAACATGGAGTTTGATCATCATGTCAAGAACAGTAATATCACACAAGTGTTTACTATATCAACAAACTGACACACCAGCACATGTACAGTACATAGTAAACAAGTGATGATGAAACAGATACTCCATGCAGGTTGTTGTCATTGACATTGACACACATTTTTTGACTTGTATGTAAACACAAGTGGGTCTACATAAACCCCACTTCTGGTTGTCTGCATGTGTGTGTATGTGTGTGTGTGTGTATGTGTGTATCCATGGTAAACATTATCATTGGATTTACTTCAGCATTTACACACTCTAGCAGACCAAAACTTCACACATTGATATATACTTCAATAAACATATCCAGCCCATTTTCAGATCACAGATGTCACCAAATAGTAGAGATAGAGATACTGAATAGGCAATTTAGGTTTCCAGCAAAAATTTTCAACGTACTGAAATCAACATTTGATTTTCTTTAAAACTGGCATCAGTTACAATTATTGCTTTATGTATTGATAAAGATATGTTAAATGATATTCATGAAATATTGCAGCAAATAGTAACCCACATTTCATTGAGATCAGTCAAAATAATGCCAATTTCTAAATTAACCAGAGGAGCTATTATAAATAAATATCTTACTAAATATAGAGAAAGATTGAACATGTGTAAATATATCTTGCCAAATGTAGCAAAGTACAAATTTATCATTCACATGAAAGAAGCATATTACACAGCCTTATTTGTTTTTTTCAACCACATTCACCAAATACCAAAATGCCACTAATTTGCCTTTGTGATGGGATAAAGCAATATCTAATGTCATCCAGAAATATGGAGGAAGTCCAAGATAGAAGCTTCTAAAAAAAAAAAAAAAAAAAAAAAAAAAACGACAAAGATACACAGATCAAAATGACACTGAATAGTTGGAACATGTCGGTGCTAAAATGCATTTGTGATACAAGGAAGATGCCTTCCTTTGACTGCAGCTTGCCATGTGCATGCGCTCTTCAATCAGCTTTCCCTCCATTCTCAAAGCATCCTACCTTACCACCCACCCACCCCATTGTCTCCCACTTCATCACAAAAGTGCTATGCCCTTGAAATACCCACCGATTGAATAAAAAAAAAAAAAAAAAATGATCGACGCAAAGTGTGGTACACCACTGAACAAAGGATAGCACAATGCTGGTTTATGCTTCTGAACTACTTCACTCACTCCGTTTGGGAGCAGTTATTGTGATAAGACACACATGGCAATGACTGCAATAGGCAAAGTCCTCACTTGTTTAATTTTTTTGCACTCACAGTTACAAGTACGCATACGAGTTGAAGAGATTTCTCTCTGCACATATTTATACTTATTTTTTTTGCGCACAGGCTGTTCAGTGTGAATAATATAGTGAAATCTCTGCATAATGCTCTCACTGGATTAGATATAAATCATATATACACATTTGAAAAAACAAACAAATGAACAAGAAAACAAACACAGACAAAAATATTGTAAAAAAGTAATTATGTTTCTTTGTAATATCTAAGACTTGTAAACAGTAATTAGCCATTAATTTTTCACATCAAAACATTATGTGACCATCAAACTACCACTGTGTCTAATGAAAATGGAAGCAGATGACCATGTGAAAGCTTGGACAATCTTTGATGTCTGTGGACATTACTTCACAAATTAACAAACACAAACATGGCACATTAATTCCACACTAACTGTGTTACTGGTTACCTTCAACCAAGCTCCAGAGCTACCTCATCATTCCAAGGTCAGTTTAATGTTAGGCTGCTGCAACAGATTAATAACCTTAGTCATGCATAACAAGTTTGATACTGCTGTCGCATACATAGTCACGCATAAATGTGTTGATCTCGCTGTTTTTCAATATATATGTTAAACACATGATTTCACTGGAAATGTTTCATCGATCAAACCTCATCTCCAAGCATTCTTCATTTCTTGTACAAGCTTGATGTATCTGACATAGCCTACAAAATGCTAAAACAGATAAATAGTAGCCTTCGAAATGTTAACACAGACTGTATTGCCTGCAAAATGTTAACACAGACATTATAGCCTACAAAATGTTAACACAGACATCATGGCCTAAGAAACATTAACACAGACATTAAAGCCTACGAAATGATGACACAGACATTATGGCCTACAAAATGTAAAGACAGACTATGTGATCTTTAATGTGCATATGTCTGATCTTCACACTGTATATATATATATCTGATCTTCACTGAGTATGTATCTGATCTTCACTGTGTATATACACACAAAAGGAGTCCAGGCCTCAGCAGGCCTTGCAGACACATCCATTTCAGAGGATCAGTTAATCCTCCTCCATCTTTCACCCCATAAAGCACTATATACCAGAGTTCACACCTTGCCAAATTGTAAACCCATGTCTCTCAAATCAACACACTGCTCAGTTTTCACACCTACTTCTACAATGAAACGGTATTAGTTCCACCACACAATACAGACATACAGGACAAAACATTGATCTGTTTTGTCTGTATGGTGTAGTGGACCTAATACCATTTCTTTTCAAAATTTGCTTCATTTCCCATCTTCAGCCACCTCGTTTTGAAACTAACTTTCACATCTCTAATTCAAAAAACTCTGCAGCTGAATAAACACTGTCAAAAATATGGTCTACATGTAAATCGGCTGAGGCCCTGAATCCATCCTTGGCCTCAGAGAGCCAAGACAAAAGAAAAAAAATCACACCTTATGACATGAAAACGCCATGAAGACATGGTATTGTGTCATCAAACTATGCTGCATCCAGTGATAGTTCACACACGTTAAAACCTGAAGACTTCAAGGCATGCCCCACATCGAACTGGTTAGTGTGTGTCTAATCTTACAAAGTAATCATTTGAAATTATAGGATATGCAAATATGACTCACTGACTGCACTTTTTTAACTCCTCTCTTTCTTGTTCTTGAAATTTGTTTTTCAGAATATACTACCCACAGTCAATACTGTCAAACAGCTGTTGTGATAACATGGCTTAGAATCGCCATCATTATCTTATAGACTCTCTTCTCAAATCCATCAGGAATAACTATTCACCATACACATTTTATTAGCCATAATCGAAGTTGTTTGCATATAAAACATGCATTTCTGGAACCATATAAACACTCAACCTTCTCAAGAACAACCATCAATCCTTGAGAACTGGAATCTTAAAAGATTGGGAGGTTTTATTGGGAGGAAGATCTTGTTAAGACAAAAAAAAAAAAAAAATAATAATAATAATAATTACACCTCTTCATGTGGATCAAGTCTTCGGCACTGTCATCCAAAAATGCTAAGGCAAGGTTCAGCATGCATGTTGATTTCTGCATATATTCATGCAATACTGTCGTAAGACTAACCTATTTGGGGAAAATGCAGGAAGAAGAAAAATTGGTTAAGATATGATCAACACATTTGAACATAATAGCAGCAAAACTCCCCTGCAGCAAAAGTAAATGCACAGAAAGCATTTTTGTTTTGTTTCCATTTTGATTTTCCAACAATAATTTTGGTTGAAGATTTTCCAAAAAGGATGAATTATGATTTTAACAGGCTGAAGTGACTAAAACAGATAACAATGTACAGACTCGGTTACAATGACTGCACATCAAATATTACATTACAAAGAAAATTCTACAAAAGTATTAAACTCATGATTTTCCTTTTGTTCACTTATTGCATCTTGTTTCTGTTCAAAATTGGCCATGGACCCCTGTACTAATGCTGCAACACTTTGACAGTAGTAATCCACATTTGACTACTAAGAGTGCTTTACATCCAAGTGCATTCCTGATTCCATTCTCCTGGACAGCTGAAAAATATTTTGTTTTTATGTTGTGCATGTTTGGTTCTCAATATCAAGAGGTCCTGATGACTCCAATAACACAAGCACCACACACAATGTCTACAATGAAGCTGCTTGAGACATCAGATATCATGTTTGGTTCTCAATATCAAGAGGTCCTGATGACTCCAATAACACAAGCACCACACACAATGTCTACAATGAAGCTGCTTGAGACATCAGATATCAGCAATATGAAGCTGACACTCATCAAAGGTGGTTAATGGCATAACACTGGTTTGGAAACAAATACCAAGATGCAATGAAAACATGGGAAAAAAAGGCTATAGAGCAGATATAAACAACTCCAATGATTCACAGGACAGCAGAACGTTTCCAAATGCAATCATCATTACTATTTTGTGCACACAGTGGAGAGCATTTTACCCAAAAACAAACACGCCAAAATGCCAGTTAACAAAACTAGTCTAACTGGGTCCCTCAGGCCATTGGCTGAACTGAAATTTGGTACACTCATCTGGAAAAAAGAAAAATTAGTCCATTTAATTTTGTTCAAATGATACAACAAAATGCAACACATTCATGCAAACTATTACCCGTTCACAGATGGATATCTCCAACTACATGAAATGGAATGCAATTTGACAGAATGAAAGAGAAAACCAGCCACCCATAACTGTTAAAATGTTCAACAAAAAAAGAAGAAAAAAGTCCCACAAAAACCCTGACAGGGATACACATAACTGACCACTTTTCTATGTCTGTACAACCAATAGAATAACCCACTCTTCCACCCGCATTTTTTCCCATCCCCATCCCCAAGACATTCTCCAGCTCAGTCACTCTTCTGACATTCTTGGCTACCACATGACACAATCTATTCAGATCATTCGTTTCTTTATTTATGGTATATATCATTCTGCGTTTTTTTTTTTTTTTTTTCTTGGGTCTTGCAGATCTCTGCCTATCAATCGCTGCACTACACATGACCAGATTCTTGTCCACAGTTCTTAGCCCCTGGTTTGCGCTGTGGACTTGACATCTTCAGAAGGCATGCGTTGTTGTTATTGTCGTACCCTGGCTAAAAGACACCAGGGATCATCCGAACAGCTGCGAAGTACTTGAACACTATGGTACAAATGCATCAGCTGGGGATGAGAGCATTACGTGTGTGACCATTTTTTTGATTACCCTGCCACATGGACAGCCACACTCTGATTTCGGGATATTTTGGAGACTGACACAATTCAGACTGTCACAACTGAAGACAATCCCTGCATAATTATGCAGAGCATAACTATATTTTGATGCAGCCTTGGTGTTCTCCCCTAGGTCAGTTGGCCTGACATGGCCTTAAGCCAAGGCGGGCAGAAGTCACGCGTCATCAGTCTCTCTTCCAGGTTTTGAGGATTACACTTGAACCCTGGACGCTGCCTCTGCTTTTTGTTGAGGTTATATGCCAGTATCCCTTAATGACAAATGACTGACTTGTATCAAAAAAAAAAGAAAAGAAAAACCAACAACTAACAAATACAACCAAATCAACTAGCTACCAATGGACTGGAACAACATTTACATTATCTAAAACTGTAACTTAATGAATCAATACTTCGCTGTATTTCAATTTGGTAGAAATTCAGTCAGTTGCATGTAAACTTTCATTTTGCCATTTGATACTAATCAGTAGTGGGAGATGTCCACCACCACACTAGCAAGAGACACCCATTTCACAGTGTGGTACAGTATTCAACACCAGTTGCCATTCATTCTTCCATTTGTTTTGTAACCATTGAAACTGGATCTTTGAATCTGGTGCACGTCTGCAAAATATGTACTGCTGGTATCCTGTGAATACCTCATCTTGTAATCATTGAGATGATGAGTAAAACACTTTTACACTTTCTCAGCGCTGTTAAAATACCCTTTTCCAAAGCTGTGAATCTTTTTTTTTTTTTTTTTGGGGGGGGGGGGGGGGGGTGTCAATTTTCAGTTCTGTTTAGAGTTTTTTTCCTTTTTTCAACGGAAATTTTCTTCTGTGAACCATGATCAAAAGAACATAAAGGAACCCAAAAAGATACACAATTTGTGTCCCCGGTGGGTTTTTTTTTTTGTTTTTGCTTTTTGCTTTTTTTTCTCCCCTCATGTCAGATCACAAGTATCATTTACAAACTGCAGTCTTTCCTGGTGATCTCTCTGTGAGATCCTGATCATTGATGATGACAAACCAGCTGATGCTGCCTCTGTAATTCTGAACTGTTTGACAGCTGGTGTACATCACTTGCCAAGAAGACACTAGGAACTCAAACGACAATCATAGCAAACAAGCTTCCCACTTCACCTCTGTTGAAAATTAAACAAACAACAACACTCACAACAACACAAAATCTTAATTCTAATTTTACCTCTCAACACTAAAAAAAAAACCATCCTAAAACAAACCAAGAAAACCCACCACCCAAAGACATTTTTTGTGACATGATTTTGTCGCCGGAAAAACAGACTCAAACAATGGTCTATCATTCTACTGGACGGGGGAACGGGGAAAGTAACGAGATGCATGGTCAGGGGCTGGGAACACCGTCACAATGTTGGACGAAATAGAAACAGATTGTCAGCTGAACACATCACCGAAATGCCACATAGATGCTGGAGAGACTAAACAAAAGCCAGCCTCAAGAAGAGTAGGAAGAGGACACGTCCTGGGCATGGATCTCTACTTGGGGGTTCTCGATGATCTTCTTGCTCTGGATGAGTCGCAGCTCCATCTGGGCAGGGGTAGGCACAGTGTCTGGAGCCGCTGCCTCTGAAAATGAGAACAGCGCTTTAATATGTAATGTCACATGATAGTTTGGTATTTAATTACACCCCAGCTGACCATCAGGGGCCTTCCAGGACTGTACGCAACAGTCAGGCAAAGCTTACAAGCATCATGTTCAGGTGGCAATGGTGGCCCAGAGAAAAATCCTTTGTCTACAGTTCGAGTCTGCCACAGGCCTGTGTGGCCTCTCCACTTCACCTTCAGCAGAATTCTAGGTGATAGTATTTCTGATATGAAAACAGTGTCAAAGACTGAGGTACATGCAGCATATGCAAGTAAAACACACAAAAAAAAGCAGCAATGAAAGACTTGGGCCTTGGCAAAATTTCAATTAAAAAAAGATCCACTGACATGCTGAAAAACCAAAAATATGAACAGAAAAAAAAAGAAGAGAACAGGCAAAAATGCACATTGTTTAACGTCACGTGTGCAGTGCAAATCATGTTCTTCTAAAAGTACTCGTTCCCTGACAAGAGCCACAAGCAGCTGGAGTAATAAAATTCAGACATGGACACTAAAACACTTCCAAATCTCTTAGCTTTCGAGCACTTTCGCAAAATTTTAGAGAACTGATACAAGTCAGTCACCTTCAGCTGTGGTGTTCTACACATATGTTACATCAGAACAGGCACTAGTGAACACACCAGCATGACAGATGCAGTGCTGTGTCTCATCTGGTATGCTGCCTCCAGACAATCTTACATGAACTCACACACACACACAGCCAACAAAGCATGCACAGGCACACACATGCTCAACACACACACACACATACGCACACAGAGTGACATACACTCTCGGCAGAGAGCACAGATGCCTCAAACCATAGGATCACTCACTTTTTGCATATGCAAATGTTTTCTTGATAACCGCTTGCACTGTGGCCACCGTTTTTCTCCAAGGCAATCTGAAAAGCATACAAAGCTGTGTTGATTCTTTGTTTCTATGCTATTTTCACTTTTTTGTGTGTGTGTGTTTGGCATTTTGTTTTGTTCCAACACATACCATTTTCTTTTCATATAAGCACAAAAACACAGAAACTGATACGTTGCATATTGAACATACCTTTCTTGTTCATAACAATTAGTTCGTATAAAGAGCAAATCCCTCCCCCTGCACGCATCCCCCCACCCCCCCACAGCAGGAAGAGCTGATGTGTTTCTGCGCATTCAATCTCTCCACATGTTTCATCTCCTGGGAATGCACTTCGATCGACTTTTTTATCATTTGACTTGCATACAAGCTTCCGACTGCACAGTATACACCAAGCAGCACCCACTTCATTTGTTTTCCACAGCCGTTTTCGGAACGGGCAATTTAATTCATCCATCTCATCCATCCATTCACTTCTCCACTTGTTTTTCTTCAGGTCATTGTCAATCTTCCATGCCTCTGCTTCATCGTTAATCAGCTCCATTTTTGACAAATATAAAGCATGATGATAATAGTGTCTCCACGCTTTAAAAAGAAGATGGTGGACTTCAAATATGAGTGGCGCGAAAACCTGAATCCGAACACGGAATGTGCACACGACAACAAAAAAAAGGGAAAAAATTTGCTGTGCAGAATTCCGTATCAATACGGAAGGTCTCCCACCCCTGGGAATGGTATTATTTTACCTGGTTCTGTAGCATATCATTGGGATAATTCCAACAAAATTGTGAGGGTGAGTAAATCTGTATGAAACAATACACTTTACATTACCTTTAAATCTTCATCTCTGTGCATCCATCCCAACAGACAGGCTGCAAACAAATCGCCTGTGCCCACGAACGTTGCCTTCAGCCAAGGGATCTCCAATCGGTAGCGCCGTTTCCTACCATCTGAAAAGAACAGAATTATTATTAAGCTCTTAGTAAGTCCCCACTTCTGTCATCGTCTCTCATGCTACTGTGCCCACACTGACTACTGGCTAAATATCACTGAAGTCGGAGATTAACTGCAGTCAAAGTGTTTTTCATCTAAACAGATTTCTTTCAATTCAATGCCCAGTGATTCAACAAGTGGTATCATAACGACAAGGCACTATCACTTCTGTCGGCCAGCTCAAGACATCTTTGGATAGCCAGCTTCTCCAGTGCAAAAGGGAAACATCAGAAAAATAATATAGTGTGTCTCTCTGTAACAATTTAGAAGCGCAGAACTGCAAATGTTCCCACTGACATGTATATAGAAAGGGGATCCGTGTAGCCCATTTGTGACAGAGCACAACACACGCACGCACACACACACACACACACACACACACACACACACACACACACACAGACTCACACATCAACTGAAAATGAAGTGTAAATTTCTTCAGATGTGCGACATTGTGCAAAGACTGATTAAAAACCCCATCTGGCATTCATTCCTACTTGTTTTTCTTACCGATGATGTATCCATTCATTTTATTCATACAGTCAACCTACCCATCAGAAAATGCTTTGGAGTCAAGTCATGATGAAAAGCAGCAACACTCACATTAGCATCAATTTCTACATAACATATATTCACATACCTGCTTAAAAATACTCAAATACTCGCACACAATTTTACACACATTGGGGGGGGGGGGGGGGGAATGGGGGGGGGGTGCATGTTAACAAAAAGATCTAAAATAAAAGAACAAAAACAGATGTGCCCATATGCACTATGCACGTACATGCACACACACACACACACACACACACACACACACACACACACAGAGTACATACTGAGAGCGGAGCTGGCCAGGCAGAGCAGAACGCCACTGGAGCCCAGGTTACTGCTGCTGAGGACTACGGTGGGGATGCCCTTTGCTGTGCAGTGCGTCAATGGCGGCAAACGCCTCCATCTCACTGCTCACCTTCATGCCTGCCAGCTGTCTGCCAGAAAGACAAGGCCACAGGTGTTGCTGATTTACAGTTCTCATTAAAACGGACAGACGCGCGGGAGACATTCCATAAGAGGAAAAACCATTTTGGGCCATTATAGCAGTTAGTAACAGCTCTTTTGATAAACATCGGCCATCATCTGTGACCCATAATGAACATACCTACAAATTTTCAGAATGATCGGCCAAGTACTTTCTGAGATACTCCATAAAGAAGAAAAAAACCGCTATGGGCCGTTATAGCCGTTAGTAACGTCTATAATGGTAAAATAAAACATCGGGCATGATCTATGACCCATAATGAACCTTCAAATTTTCAGAAAGATCATTTCAGTTCAAGTAAAATAAAAATTGGGCATGATCTGTGACCCATAATGAACATAACTTCAAATTTTCAGAAAGATCAGTTCAGTTCAGATTTAATGTCTCTTCATTGCCAGATGATATTGGACACTTGTTAAAACAAAACAAAAAACTTTACACTCACGCAATTTGTCTTGTTCTTTCAAACCCACATCTGATATATGCATATTTACATTTAAGTGAAATACCCTTGTGGTACACAGAGTTGCGATCTTTATAAAAATTTTGCAACCTGTGAACTGCGAAATAACCCAGCAATTTCGACAACACATGGACCATATAAGACAGTATTAACATTATCAATACCTTCCTCCTGATAGAGCAAGGTCACCACTGAGCATTCAAACAAAAGATGACATATGGAAATGTTTTCTCTGCAGACACAAGTAATACCATGAGAATATTTAGTGTTCCAGGTATTCAGCCTTAAGTTATGAATTAATCTAACAAATGTGCCTAGGGCACGATTGTAAAGTAGCCATTTTTTTTTTACTAAAATTCTGCGTATTTGTGTGTACTTTTTTTTCCATATTTGGATTAATTCACAGAGGACAAATCTAAGGGATTTTTTGTTAAATTTTCAGCGTTTCTATTTGCTCCTTCTTTTGCAAGACTGTCTGCTGTTTCATTTCACTTTATACCACAGTGAGATGGAACCCAACAAAAATCAATTCTTTTACCTAGAATTATGAAACAATGCAGTAAATGTTTTATTTCAAAAAGCCAATCTTTTCTTGATTTGCAGTTACTAGAATCTGACCATCAAGCAAAGCAAGGGTAGAACCTTTGGGTTCTCACCATTGTTTAAACAAACATAAGACATGTTTTTCTCCAGATAGTTTCTAATCCGTTGTTCTTTCATATATAGAGAGAGAGATAATCTATCCAATTCCTTTTGGTACAACTTTTGTACAAAGCTTATTATTCTTTTATTTGAATGTTTCCTTAATGTACAGTCAATCCAAATAGCAATATCATTTGCGTATTGAACTACATGCGTGGCTTTTCAGAAAGATTGGCCAAGCACTTTCCAAGATATTCTATAAAGAAGAAAAACCATTATGGGCTGTTATAGCCATTAGTAATGGATATAACGGTAAAATAACACATCAAGCATCATCTATGACCCATAATGAACATACCCTCAAATTTTCAGAAAGATCGGCCAAGTACTTTCTAAGATAATCCATACAGAAGAAAAACCGTTATGGGCTGTTATAGCCATTAGGGCTATAACGGTAAAGTAACACATCGGGCAACATTCGTGACCCATAATCAACATACCTACACATTTCCAAAAGATCGGCCAAGTACTTTCTGAGTAAAGAAGAAAAGTCATTATGGGCCATATAGCCATTAGTAACAGCTATAACGGTAAAATAATGCATCAGGCATCATCCCTGATCCATAATGAACAGCCTACAAATTTTCAGACAGATCAGCCATGTACTTTCTGAGATATTCCATAAAGAAGGAAAACCATTATGGCCGTTACTGACAGCTATAATGGTAAAATAACACATCGGGCATCATCTGTGACCCATAATGAACATGCCTACTTATTTTCAGAAAGATCGGCAGAGTACTTTCTGAGATATTCCATAAAGAAGAAAACCGTTACGGCCATTTGCAAGGACTATAACGGTAAAATAACACATCAGGCATCATCCGTGACCCATAATGAACATGCCTACAAATTTCAGAGAGAGATCGGCCAGGTACTTTCTAAGATACTCCATAAAGAAGGAAAGCCGTTATGGCCGTTAGTAACAGCTACAATGGTAAAATAACACATTGGGCATCCTCCATGACCCATAATGAACATACCTACAAATTTTCAGAAAGATCAGGCCAAAAAGTTTTGTCTGGAGCGAGTGGAACACATTTTGACCACAGACAGACACACACACACACACACACACACACACACACATAGCAATTCTGTTTTGTTCCCTTTCTAAGTACTCCCTGTTCTATAAGAACTGGGAATACAAAAACCCAAAAAAAGCTCCCCATAGTCATGCAGGGGCAGCAAACTGTCAGGGGTGCACCATGTCTATGGCACGGCATGATGGAAGGTGGAATCCATCCCTCCCCTTCCACTGCCTTCAACGTTTCCTGAACTGAATCAGGTACCCATTTACTGCTGGGTGGACAGACAGAGAGGGTTACTGAACAAAAAAAAACCCTCTGACCCCACATGTTTGAACAATGAGTCAGCAGGCAAACAGTGTAACCAGTTGACTATGGGCCCCCCTGGTTCTGATCCACATATCACAATTGTCGAAATGGGGGAAGGGCGGCATGGAAGGACAGTAACAGCTGACCATCTGCAAAGGGCAAGCGATCACATGTGCTGGGCACTAGGTGAATGCTGCAACCTTCCTGCCAGTCAAGATCACTATTTTTTTTTTCAAACATCTACCATATGAAAATAAAGTTCTGCCTTATTGTGCCTTTGCTGGATAAAAATTGTGACAGCCGGAGAGTTCACTTCGTGAAACGACCATTTAAAGTAGCTGTTTATGACATCGTCATCATTATGCATCCTGCCAAGTTACTGACTGACTTAGAAGGCATTAGCCATTCAGAATGGGGCACGCAGGTTGTCTAGTTTGGCTACTAGCTGACAGGCAGACAAAAAATGAATTTGTCATTTAGTACAGTAAAGTGTTTAAAATTATCACTGATTGGTGGGCAGCTAGTTTTGCCTTCAGATAGGTAAAAAAACTTCGTCCATCTAGCACCTGGGCAGCTTAAAAAAAAAAAAGAAATAAAAATGTCCTACCTGGGAGCGGAGGACAGGAGGTTGTGGTTTATACACATACACACAGAGACATCAAATTAGTTCTGTTTGTCACTCCTTTTCATTGTTTCACACTGACAGGACTTTGGCATGTAAGAGGAGCACTCTTGTACAGGAAGGTTCACACCCACAGACACCTACACACAGCTGTGCACACAAACATCACATTTTTTTTTTTTTTCTATTCAAAACCGACATGTCTATTCCTTTCTACCTAACACCACTTTCAGCACAAAGTAATTCATATGGAGAATGATATTTTCAAAAAAAAAAAAAAAAGGCTTTTCATCTATTGTCAACCACAATTTCATTCTCAATAGTTGTTTTTTTTTTTTTAGAAATTGGATATTAATCACACACACACACACACACACACACACACACACACACACACACACACACACACACACAAAACCCACCCTCTGCTAAAACAGACGTGGTGATTATCAAATATCTAATTAAGCGCACACTAAAAAAGAGAATGCTAGTTTTAAGAACAGAATACTGTTGTACGAGTCCAGACAGGAGGCTACTCTGTTACTTCAAACAATGCACCTCATTATGAACACGTTATCAAGACAGCATTGAAAAAAAAATTCACACACATGATTTTTATGCTGTATATATACATATATTAACCATTGTATTTTGTACCCTTTGTGTAAAAGTTTCTCTTTATTTTGTTAATTTGTGCACATTGTGTACTAAACACAATCAAACAGGGAAAAAAAAAACAACATTAGAAATGTTGCACATTATAATCCTTCCAGCACATTTATATGAATGAAAACAATCATGTAACTCAATTTACCTCATACACTGCTAACAACTCCATCTTAATTCAAACCAAGTGAACAAAAATTGTTTCATACAGATCAACTCCAATTTCACCTTTCTAGTTTTCTTTTTAGTTTTCTTTTCACTGTTGCACAAACACTGTGGTAACTCTTAAACTGATTAAAAAGAAACTTGGAAACAATACACAAAGAAGCAAGAAAAGAAAAGATTACAAAAGCGCAATCAATGAAAAGAACATGAAATGAGAAGAAGCTGTCTCACTAAGCTACTCACTCCAGTTCAAACTGGTTGGGTGTGACGATGTTGGCCTGTGTGATAATCTTGTCTCGGTACACCGGCACCAGTTCCACAGGAACGTACTGAAAGCAAACCCTGACATGCCATGAGCAGTGTTACCACTGAAAAACACCCATACCACCACACACACACTGACATACATCATGACTGTTACGATCAAACACACTAACATACGAATGACTGTTAGTGTTCTATCAAGAACACAGACGTACGTAAATGTCAGTGTTACATAACTGTCAGTGTTACAAACACACCGAAAAACATACACTGTTAGAGTTAGTTAGTATCAAACACATTGGCATATATGACTGTTAGTGTTATCATTAACCCACTGACACACATGACTGTTAGTGTTACTATCAACCACACTAAGACTTTTTTTTTCTGATGTGGTTTGTTTCTTGTTTGCTTTTCCTCTAATCCTCCGCCCCTTCAGTGGCATAGCCCCACAGCTTTTCCTTCTGGCTCCCAGTCCACATCCATACTCTCTGCTGCCCCAGCATAGGAAATTCAAGCGTGAAGTCAATGTCAAGTCATCATGAGTCATGTCAAGTCATCAACTCCTACCAGAGTTGACACTGCACTGCTGCGCCGAGTCAACGTCGGTGGTGTTCCGTGGTGCCTGTTCCAATCACCTTACTGACAATCACAATTGCTTGGTCTCAGAGACAGTGAGAGTGTGCATCTCCCTCCGGAAGGAACCCCCACATTTGTCCAACAACAGTCCCCGTGACAGACCTGCCTAAGCCTCAAAGTACTCCTAAACATTACAACCTCTATTTCAGTAGCATAATGGATGTTTTCAGCAGCATGAACTTAGTGTTATTTCCCCAAATATCTCCTCAGGTCCTATTTTTTTCTTTTATTCAACAAGGCAGAAATTATAGTGAACTGTTATCTGATTGTATATGACAAAAAAAAAAAAAAAAAAAAGTCGGCAGGTTCATGGGGAAAATTATTGGAGAGACTTGTTGGTGATCTGTCTCTGAAAGGACATGCTCTCTCAAGTTACGCAGGGTCTATCACCAAGAATTTATTGCCACTGTAGGTTTGGCAGGTAATGTATTGCATACCTAATACCTTGGATCAGAACAGGGACCACTGAACACTGCTAAGCCAGTCACTAGCAGGGCAGTGTCTTCTCTTGGGGACTACCTCACAGTAAACTGATCTCCATTGGACTCTAATTTGATTCATCAGAACAGACTCGCGAACATACACATAAAAAAAAAATAAGGCCACGGAAAGAATGAAGTGGATTTAATGACACTTTTTTAACAATGTTTTTTTTTAATCCACTCACAAATCTGCCGTTGTCTCCCATCACTGGATCACACACTGAAACAAACAACAAACAAAGCTCTGAATGGGACACAACAACTTGAACAAGTTTTAATGTTTGATCACAGAATTAATAAATCCATTCGTGTTCTTATGCATTTCAGCTGCATCTCAAAAACCTTTCAACATTTCCTATAATTATTGTGCCTTATCTTCTTTGAGTTCGCTATTCCAAATTCAAAACAAACAAACAAAAAAGGATTCTTACTTGGCAATAATGAAGAGCAATTCAATTCCTGTATATGAGTTTTATGACACAATGTCCTCACACACACACACACACACACACACACACACACACACACACACACACACACACATGAGTCATAATACCAAATTTGGAGAAGATCAGAGTAAATCTGTGGATTTGAGCCACCAGCAACAAAGACAGATTGTGCTGGACATAGAAACACACAGAGACACAAACTGAAACACACACAAGTGTACAAACAAATGAAACAGGCAGAGTATGCTTCACACATCAGATAAAATAAATATTTCCTTCTAAAAATTCCAGATATGTACAATACAATGAAATGCACCTTGTAGCAAGAAAAAAAAAGATGGCATTCTTGAGATGTTCACAGTCAAGCAGAAATTATACAGAATCAGATGCCTGTTGTTCTACATATGTTGTAACATTATTTGTTCTTCTCACCAAACATCAGATCCGGGTTGGTCTTTTTCATCTCTGCAATGGCCTCGGCCACTTTCTCCAGGAAAGATACCTTGCCAATGTAACCTAACAAAGATAGTGAAACAACAACATTAGGAGCTACGCTTCTAATCGCCATAAGCTAGAGACTGATATTTTTGTCAAGAAAAAGGAAATAAAAATTACTTGTCAGCAAAGCACACTGTCATAGATACCAGACTGACAGGCAAATAAAAGGCACAAAAAGGCACACACAACACGCGCGCATGCATGTGCACATGCACGCGCACACACACACACACACACACACACACAGGGAAAGGATATAGAAACACAAATGACAGACTTTGTGTGAGGGAGTGGAAGAAGGAGACTGAGATGGATATTGAGAGACAGAGACCGAAATACCGTCCGAAAGATGAAGAATGACAGGTAGACCAATAATATCAAACATTAAAAAATGTTATTTTTCATTTAGGGACAACAACAACAACAACAAAAAACTAAACATGCCAGATGAATGACCAACAATGGGTAAAAGCATTCATGTTTATATACAAAGAAAAACCAGAGCGCTGTATGTCGTTTGTCATGAGGAACAATAGAGATGGAGCGACAGCTGTTTTAGCCAAGACCCAGAACAATACATGTACTCAAATAATTGAACTCTTTTAATTAAAACCAGAGCAATGCAATAGGCGTAGCTGTAGGCAATGTATGCATGCACACACACACACACACACACACACACACACACACACATATACAAACACACACAGTCACACACACACACATGCGCGCACACACACACACACACACACTGTCCTCTTATTGCATAAAGCTTAATGCCTTCAAAACAAGATTCAGCAAGAATGTTAAATGCCTGTGCGGTGAACAAATTTCAAACCAACACATTCTTTTGGAATGCCAGAGTATGAGTCTATTTTACCGGCTATTTCTGAAAGTTCTCTTGACAGTGTCCTTGAGAATTTTAGTTTGTTGTTTGATTTTGCAAACTGTTTACTACGCAGTCCTATGGGACATTTGTTATAGTTTGTGTTATGATTCAAATAGTTATTTAATGTTGGTTTTCCCGTACCTTTTTTTTTTTTATATTTTTTTAAACTTTTTTTTTTGTGTGTGTGTGTATTGTAAAGATTGTAGAGATGCCTTTTTTTTTATGATTGCAAAATAACCCACCCACCCACCTCCTCCTCATGCTCCCCCTCTCCACACCTTTTCTTAATTAATCTACTATCACTTAATGTGAAAGATGTTAAATTGAAGACAACAACAACATACACACTCACACACACACACACATACACGCACGCACACACGCACGCACGCACGCACACACACACACACACACACACACACACACGGTGACTGACACACACAACACACACAGTGATACACACACACACACACACACACACACACACACACACACACACACACACAGAGTTTTTTTTTTCTCTTTCACCTGTCAGTACATGGGAAAACTGCAGCAGGTTGTTGATGCGCAGGCCTTCAAACAAGTCGCCCACATCCTGATCATTCAACACCTGTCCTTTCCAATTCCCATACCCTGAAAGCACCCCATCAACACATACTCACAATATGATCAAGCTTCATGCAGAAAAATTTCAGGCATTGGACTATGCGATTTCTTATACTTGCAAAAAAAAAAAAAAAAAAAAAAGCAAAGCAAATTCTACTGTATAATTTAAGTTAATGCATTTTTTTCTTAATGAAATCTTTCCATTGTGATTGCCAAAAAAGATTATTTCCTTGGTTGAAACTGCAAAACATTGTGTACATAAAGAAAAATAACATGGACATTAAATGAATACAACTGAACTGCGTTTAATTAATAGATATTTCATGTTTTAAAATTACGACATGTATGTATACAAGCGTCTCAACCTGTCTGTTACAACATCTAATGGCTAGGCAAGTGTACTATATGTCCATTCATTTCCACAAAAGGTCAAAAGGAAAGAAAACAAAACATATGCATGATGATTTAGTTTCAGCACATTTGACTCAAACACAGGTGCAGCAACGTCTCAGTAGTAGTAGTAGCAATCAAGTTTCAACTCAAATTAACGTTATCTTATAGTCAAGCCAGATAACAGAAGCATTCAACTCAAATTATGTGTAATAAATTATTCAAGCCTGATAACAGAATTATAATTCTGTTAACACACACACACACTTTCACACACACACACACACACACACACACACACACACACACACACACACACACACACACAAACACACACACATGTGCACAAATGTGCGCGCATACACAGTACTTACGCATACACATACACACACACTGAAGTAAGTGATGCAGAGAGATCAAAACAACGTAGCCCTAGGCATGACACCAAGACATGTTATTACATTGTTCTATTCACTTCTAACCAACCAATTTACTGGTGTGCACAGTAAGAGACATCCAATGCAATAAAGTTCTTAATATGAATTCAACAGATTCAGGTACCCCCCTACCTGTGTGGTTTGAGAACTGGACAGAGTTAATTGTGCTGACATCAAAGCCAAGGACCTGCAACAGACGTGCTTGACATAAACTATAATCAACAACGACAGGATGAAGTAGCCATATGTTTCACTCATGTACATTATAATCAAAATGTAACATCAACGATTCAATGGGAACTGAATGTTGCACACATGCGCGCACACACACACACACACACACACACACGTCCATTACCACAGTTGTTTGCACACATGCACACACACACACACACACACACACACACACACACACACACAGGTCAGGGGAGAGAAGGTAGAGAGAATAAGAAGATGTAAAGGAACAAGGGAGACCAGAAAGGTGAGCAAGGAGGTGGGGGAGGGGGGTTGAAGGAGAATAAAGGAGGAGTACAAAGATAAAAGAAAGATCCGAAGCGAGAAAGGTCGTGTGATCTGAATCGAGTTCACTCAGTCAGCAACAGCTTTGCTGAGGAAGATGGCTGGGATGGCTATCGAAAGCTACGAGTGAATAGTGTATTTTCTTCTGTTGGGAGACTTGTTCTAATTCTAGGTAGCAAGAAAGATCCTGAAAGCAAAACAAAAAGATTTTAATTTTGAACTAAGGAGAGAAACAGAGAGTTCAAAGACTGACACACACACACACACACACACACACACACACCACACACACACACACACACACACACACACACACACACACACACACACAGTGCGAGTGAGAGAGAATGAGAGAGAGAGAGAGGGTGTGACGGAAGGAGGAGAGACAGACACACAGATATACACAGACAGAGGCAGAGAAGACAGAGGCAGAGAAGAGAGAGATAGTGAGAGAGAGAGAGAGATGAACTAAGCAAAGATAAATGGTACACACTGTGCTTTCTGCCCCTTTTCAAGAGAAAACCATCCCTGACTCTTCCAATTTACAAACCTGCAAGGGAAACATGCAGCTCTGGTTTCCCACATGCCCCCACACAACACCACTGTGAATCGACAGCACACACCAGTCTTCATCCTTGTTCATCTCTTCATTATCCTCAATCCCCCAACATCACAGTCACACACAGCTGCCTCGTCCATGTTTACACTCAGTTGTTTTTGGAGTACTTGTACACTCTTCTAGTTAGTGTCACTTGTACGCTGGATGCTTCTTTTATCAGAATAAGATGAGCACCTAGTAGTGACTGCCTTACGACTAAAATAACACTAACTGTTATCCTGAAACACTATTCCCATTTGGAAGATCATTCACTACATGATCTAGTCAAAACTTTGTGATTTATTCTCATCTCGTGACATCCAACAGAACCCCAAACCACATATCCAGAAGTAACTGACTAACAATAATTCTGATCACGACTGTCCAGCTATAACACTCCCAGTCCCACTGACCCAAAAGAGTCTCCTCTGTCTTAAATAAGCAAGGAGGCTACATAAACTGTACATTAATCACATGGACCGTCACTTTTCAGTGCTTAAGGCTATCAGCTGGCGTACAGTGCTGAAACACCCAGTGCCCTGACTGTCCAGATAAGCACCACAATCAGCCATGTGACGGGATTACAAAGCTGACGAGCTTAGTTGCCTAATACTGATACAGCTTTAAACACTCACGATGGCTGTTCATACAAGACATCAGATACAGGGTAGATTATCAACATGCTCTAGAGCCCTTATCACCCTAACAACAATACCTATGAGAGTGACTTACTTCTCTGCCAAACGAAACTATCTGAAGGACAGAAGGTTGGAGAAAGGAGGGGGAGTGGGGAGAGGGAGAATGGGAGAAGCCTGTTGGCAGCAGCCCCTGCGTAAATGCATTCACCTTCTGCTGTTAGTGTTATCACCTTGAAAGTATTCAAGGACAAGACAGTGCTGTACAAAATTATTCAAGTCGGAAGTACCCCCATAACACTGATAAAGCATGGTCAACATGATATCAGCACAACTCACTGTCATGAAACACCACCACCAGTGAGAGTGAATCAACTTCTTCCTCAATCTTGGCTCCACATTTTTTTCCCCCCAAAATTTAGCCCCAGTATTCAGCTTTTAAAGTTTTATCCTTGCCCAATCCTGTCTCAATTTTGAGCAATGTATTATGCAGAGATTTACATGAGATCTTTTTTTTTCTTTTGAAGAAGTAGCCAATTGCTAAGTATCTGTTTATTTTTCATGATCTTTTCTTTTTCTTTTTTTTTTCAGTTCAGACAAATGTTTAGGAGTATATTTCTTAAGTCAGTTTCAGATGTATGTGTGTGTGTGTGTGTGTGTGTGTGTGTGTGTGTGTGTGTGTGTGTTAAAGTGTGCGCAGTGTGCATGTGTGTGTTAAAGTGTGCGCATGCGCGCGCACGCACACACACACACACAACACACACACACACACACACACACACACACACACACGCACACACACACGCACATATATATATTATATATATACATTATATATATATATGCCTAAGGTGTGAGTGTGCACCTGCACTTTTTGTGTGAACACATGCTTGAATGTGCACTTACACACACACACATGCATGCATGCACGCACACACGCATGCACACACACACACACAACACACACACACATGGTCACACGTACATGGTCATCCACTCCACTCAGCTACTCATACACAATGTCTAGTGTGTGGTTGAAAGTTAAATTTCAGATGAGAGTGTGTCAAATGCATTATCCACCAGAGCAGAAATAATCCCAGCCATATTCCTTTTACATTATGATTAATGCTTGCACTTGGAGGGTCAATTGTAGCTTGACATACACTTTAGGAACTGGAAATGTAAAGTAGTTTTCTAAAAAGAGGAACATCTGTTTGTTTCCCCCTTCATCTGTCTCAGTCTTTCTGTCTCTCAGGTTCCTCTCTTCCCTGACACTCTCTCTCTCCTCCCCTACCTCAATCCTCATCTTGAACATCACCCACCCAAAACCCCACCTTCTTTTTTTTCTTTTGTCCTTAATTTGTTTAGTTTTTTTTTTCAAGACAGAGTTTTACAGCTGCTTCCAGACCAGCTACTTCTGACTATGGAAGGGTGGGGGGAGGGGGAGAGGGATCTCAGAGCTCTTTCATTTTTTCCCCTCTGGCCTAACCCCATGGTTGGTAAGTGTTACACATTTCCACTGTGTATATATATTTAGTCTCATCCCGATCGTTGTCACATGTTGTGCATTACCTGTCATTGAAGATTCTGTTTAACATTACACTGTCAATGTCAAAAAGATATTATGTGTGTGGCTGATTGATCTTACATGACCCAGAGTGCAAAACCATTTCAAAATAATCTAAGTATAATTCTGTTACCTTCTACTCCACCTAAGATTTGTTTAGATATAATATATTGTAAGATGATTAGAGTATACCTTAGTTATATGGGATAAACTAAAGATTTCACATTTTTGGTTGTTCCATGCTAGCAGTTCTCTGCAGAGTGCAAAGCTGATCTGGAGAAAAAAAAAAATTGTCAATATTTACAGATCTATTGAAATATTCCTAAACACTGGTTTTACCCAGTGTTACCTCATTTCAGTGACGAAGGATAATGTGACAGAACAGTACACATCGGATCAAAAACAGGGAGCCTTTAATGTTGCAACCTGCCTTCACACTGACTTGTAAAATAGCTCGCTCAAAGTGCATGTGTGTGTGTTTGTTGTCTTTATTTCACTCTTTAGTCTTTGTCAAAAACTGAAAAAAAAAAAAAAAAGTCAATGACTCCGTCGATTGTCAAAGATTTCACAGTTTACTTATTGCTTTTTATTGCTGTATTATGTCTGTGTGTCTGTGTGTGTGTGTGTGTGTGTGTGTGTGTGTGTGTGTGTGAAACAAATAAACCCTACCCCTACCCCCCCACATCCCTTTTTTCTGTCAACACCATTGACTGTCCGTCTCACAGACAGAAAAACTCTTTGTGAAAGCATGAATCAACACCTAGATATCTGGGGCTTCTAAAATAGGACATATTGTCCATTCCACCATAATAGTAGTAGTAGTAGTTGCGGGCTGGCTCGAAGCCTAGGCCTTTTGGCTTTTTAACGCCCCATCTATCATGCGTTTAGCTTTTCTTTGGGGTCTGAAAAGCATGCCTTATTATTTATGCCTTGAGCAAACATGCTTCAGTCAATTTCCTGAAATAAAATTTTGAATTCCGAGCAAATTCCAGGAAATTCTTGAATTTGTTAATGTTATTAATAAATGTGACTTCAAAAGGAATTGCATTCCACAATTTTACAACTCTGTTAGAAAACAAAATGCTCCTTTGTTAGTATTTCTTCGTTTAATAAAGATTTTACCTTCTGAATTTCTTGTTATACTAGCTTGTCAAAGGAAAAAGATGTTCCAACTAATGCATTATCCATCCCGTTCATTATTTTGTACACCTGTATTAAATCCCCTCTAACTCTCTTACCTTTTTGACAGTGAAGTTTTAAGAACTTATGCCTTTCTTCATAACTCATATTTTTACGTTCTATTTAAGTAACCTAGTTACCCTTCTTTGTACATTTCAATCATTTTTAATTGTCTTATTAAATAAGGATTCCAAACAACATTTGCACATCAGTAAATGAGGTCTAACAATAGTGAATTACTGTTTAGTTTCAGTTTCATCTAGGTCAGCATGCAGACCATTCTATGTAAGCTACACTGCACACGATTTAATTCTGATGGATTTTATGAGTTAATGACTTGGATGAAAATGCAGCCATTGTATGTGTTGTTGTGTGGAAGTGTGTATGAATGGTTGGTGGGCCTGGACTAGCCTAGTGCTTGTTCTGGGGCAGGATAGGGAGCGGGATAACCCCTCTTGAAAAGGTGAACGTGGGTAGCCTTCCTGCAGCTCCACACTTTTTTTTTTTTTCCTTTTAAAGGCTAGCTGGTAGGTAAGTTGGGGGGGGGGGGGGGGGGGGTGGGGGGGGGGGGGTATGAACGCTGTCTTTCAAATAAGGAAGTAGCATTTTTTTTTTTTTTTTTTTACATCCGCACACCCCGAGTCACTTAAAGTCTATGGAGACGACGTGGCGTTTGATCTGAAGATTTGAAGGTTTGCGAGTAACATTGAATGAATAACTATGGCACACACAACTCGCGGCAACACACGCAACCACACAAGTAAGAAATACCGATCAATGAATACCTGCAGAGGAAACGTCGCACTTTTGTTTCCGACGTATCCGTGAACGACTGAGCTTTGGATCGACAGAACTCGGCAGTCTAATTCATCCGCATCCATCATATTATGATTCATAATGTTTGTGTTTGATGCCATCTCTTGGGTGGTACAGGTTCCGACAGCCCGAATCAAACAGCATGCTCTCCCTTGAAATGAAAACCCACGTGCTCTCCCGTTCAGCCCTCACCCCCCCTCCCCCCCCCCCCCCCCCCCCCCCCTTTTTTTTTTTTTTTTTTTTTTAATGTTCCCCGAATCACCAAACTTCATCCAAATCCCCTGAACTTTTCAAAATGTTCAGAATACCTACTCTGAATATTCAATTATTTCACAGGAATGATAATTATCAATTAGATTATCGACGCGTAGAACAACAACAACAAAAAAAAAAACGTACAGTAGCCTCAGCTTAAAGTGGGGTTAGAAGCTCGATTAGCCCTTCGTTGTAGTTGCTCTCGATGGATCGATTGATCGATGCATTGTCTGACTGATTGAGTAACTGATCAAGTGATCATTGACTAGCTAAAACACTTTTACGGAAGCAAACTTTTTTTTTTAGCATGTTTTCATTTTGATTCAGATTGACAAAAACAATTAATTTACCTTGTGCAGTTGATACTCTCATCATGGGATTAACATTACAGGGGGGGGGGGAGGGGGGGAAAAGGCAAAAGATCGATGAGCCAAACAATAATCCAATAAACCTATTCAAGGAAAAAGGGAAGTCAACGGCCCTTATCCGAAACGCCCAGCATGATGATTGTTCCCCTTGGTTTGATGTCGTTATGACGGCAAAACGATGGACACGTTATAATAACATTTAAATAATGGCCACCACATTTCCAGTTCATACACCGCGCAAACAGTTCGGTGCTTACCCCATTCACACTGGCACATACACGCGAACACACAACTCATGCGCACGCATACCCAGCCTCCCCTCCCCCACAAAACAAACAACGCACACACACACACACACACACACATACACACACACACATACGCGCGCGTACGCACGCACGCACGCACGCACACACACACACACACACACACACACACACACGTTATTTTTTCCACACACCCACACACACAAACACACAACATCACGTGATTCAACCCCCTCCCCACACACACACACACACACCACACACACACACACAAACACGTGATTCACATTACCCTTCACTCAAATTACACCCCACCTCCCCCTACACAACACACTCCCACACACTCCCACACACACACACACATACAGACTGCATGCTACACACACGCGCGCCCTACACACAGATGTACACTGTCTGTCACACACACACACACACACACACCACACACACACATCGTAGTGCTTGTGTGTCAGGTACAAGACGTATGAGCGACGTTCAGAAATCGGTGTGAAGTCACGGTCAGCTGTAGCACGTGCAGCACGTTTCTCAATCGTCTCCTCGGCTGTCGGCGCACAGGCCCGGATGTGGACGTACCCGAATCGAAGAAAAAAGAAATGCCGCTACCTCGACCCCGGAAAATGAATAAGTTTATGGTCAATGGTCTTCGGGGAAATTTCATATCATGGCGACGTTGATGTTGAGCTTTATCTACATTTACCCATGAGTGTTTTGCTGTTTAAAAAAAAAAAAAAAAAAAAAAAAAAGCGACGTTGTGAAACTTGTACGTGCTCATGGGTAGTCGATTCACGCTTGAGTTGACAGAGATTGACAGCTACCCCATTTTGTAATGGACAGTGCTCTCATTCTGTGAACGGATTTATCAAGATCTCTGCAGAGAATTTGACACGAGTGGAAACACTGGGTAGGTTCGTATTCTTGTTTGTGTGTGTGTGTGTGTGTGTGTGTGGTGTGTGTGTGTGTGTGTGTGTGTGCATGTATATTCTTTTTGATGTCCTTTTATACATACCTTGTAGACGACTAATTAGATAATTTTCAAAATGTTATCAGAACATTGCCTTCAAATACACTTATGCAGGCGCGCGCGCGCACACACACAGACCCACACATTCTCTCTCTCTCTTTCTCTCTCTCTCTCTCTCTCTCTCTCTCTCTCTCCTCCCCTCCCTCCCTCCTCTCTCTCCCTCCCTCCCTCCCTCCCTCCCTCCCTCCCTCTCTCTCTCTCTCTCTCTCTCTCTCTCTCTCTCTGTCTCAGGCGGGGGTGGAGGGTGCTGTCTATCCATCAAGCAAGTACTATCCCATTGGTTCCTTTAAAAAATGATTAATTTTTGTCTGAGTTCAACGGAAAGAGATGAAACCACCTAAAAAAAAAAAACAAACAAGCAAACAAAAAAAAAAAAAAAAAAAAAAAACAACTGATAGGAAAGTGTTCGATCGTAAGAAAGCCCCCACCCCCAAACGCACATACACATACCGGGGAGAAGGGGCGGGGGGGGGGGGGGGGGGGGGGGGGGATACGGAAGGTGGGAATTAGGTTGGAGAGAGGAAAGGGGCTGTTGGATAGTGTGGGGTTGGAAAAAAAATGGAAGGATGGGGGAGAAGCTCTTGAAGCATCTGTAGTGTGTGTGTGTGTGTGTTGTGTGTGTGTTGTTGTTGTTGTTGTTGTTGTTATTGTTTCTTGAATTTAGCATTTATCTATATAGATAAGTCAGACACATCTGTGTGTGGTGTGTGTGTGTGTGTGTGTGTGTGTGTGTGTGTGTGTGTGTTTGTTTGTGTGTGTATGTGTGCGCTCTCTCTCTCTCTCTCTCTCTCTCTCTCTCTCTCTCTCTCTCTCTGTTTTCATCATTGTAATTCCTTCTTCAATTTAACATCTGTCCACATGCGCGCTTGTGGGCAGCGATTACTCAGAATTTAATTTGCCGATTTCTGTTCATGATAAGTAATCGATTCTTTCCTTGGGTTTGAGGAAAACTGTCATCAGTCAAATCAAAAATTAGTCAAGATTTATAGACAATGAATAGATTAATAATAATAAAAAAAACAAAACAGTCGATCAGTCAGTCGAGCTATTTAAGAATAATCAGTCTCTTGGATACTCATTCATACACCCTTTAATAATGTAATATAAAATTGTCCATAGTTTTGTGTCTTGCAGCGACTTCAAACAGTTCACATTGTCCTTACCGGCGAAAAAGTAAAACGATGGGACTTTATTTATGAGCAGCCACTTGTAATGAACAAAAAGGCTCGCGAACTGTTGGATCCTTTTCGGCAAGATTTCCGCCCGTTCCCCACTGTTGGATTTTCCTTTATATCTTCCTCGGTGTTTTCCTTTCTTATCATGACCTCATCCATCTGTGTGTGTGTTTTTTTTCTCACCATGTCCTCATCTCATCTGTCCTTTTTCAGGATCCTAATCTGTCTTTACTATTATGTTCATATCTGTCTTTTCCTTTTATCGTTATTTCATTTAGCATAGCAAGTTTTTCTGTTATTTCTTCCTCGGATCTTTCATTATTCCATAATCATTTTTTTTTCCTTTCTTTTATCCAACTGTCTTCGCTCAAGTTTCATCATCTAATTTTCTTCTCTGAATATGGCATCTCTGCCTGCCTTTTCTCGTGTCAGCTTCATCCGTCTTTCTCTGCTCTTGACATCGCTATCCATTTTTCTTTACTATTATGTCAGGATCCATGTTTTGTCACTCAACACTCCCTCATCTGACTATCTTCACTAAATGTGAGCTCATAGACATTTTGTTCATCGTACACTCATCCATCTGTCCTTTCTCGTAATGTCCATACCCTTCTTTTCTCGTGATATCCTCCTCCATCTTTCCATGATGTCCTCATTAATCTTTCTGGTAATGTCCACAACGACCTTTCCTTTTTCATGACGTCCTCATTATCGACCTGTTCCAACTAAGATCTCATCCATCTTCCCTTCTTCATGATGTCTTCTTGTCATGTCCTTAACCATCTTTCCTTATCTTTCCTTTCTCGTGGTGTTCTCATTCATATTCTTTCCCATTATGACCTCATTCATTTTTTTCTTCTCATGATGTATTTATACATCCTTTCTGAAAACGTACCCATTCATCTCTCCTTTCTCATAATTCCTTCATTCATCTTTCCTTTCTCATTGTGTCTTGAGTCATCTTTCTTGTCTCGGTGTATCCTCATCCGTCTTTCGTTTTCTCATAATGTCCTCATCCATCTCTCCTTTCTCACGATGTCCTCATCCATCTTTCCTTTCTCACGATGATGTCCTCATCCATCTCTCCTTTCTCATGATGTCCTCATCCATCTTTCCTTTCTCACAATGTCCTCATCCATCTCTCCTTTCTCACGATGTCCTCATCATCTTTCGTTTCTCATAATGTCCTCATCCATCTTTCCTTTCTCACAATGTCCTCATCCATCTTTCCTTTCTCACGATGTCCTCATCCATCTTTCGTTTCTCATAATGTCCTCATCCATCTTTCCTTTCTCACAATGTCCTCATCCATCTTTCCTTTCTCGCGATGTCCTCATCATCTTTCCTTTCTCACGATGTCCTCATCCATCTTTCCTTTCTCACAATGTTCTCATCCATCTTTCCTTTCTCACGTCCTCCTCATCTTCTCCTCATCAATCAATTCCTTTTCTCACAATGTCCTCATCCATCTCTCCTTTCTCGCGATGTCCTCATCCATCTTTCCTTTCTCATAATGTCCTCATCCATCTTTCCTTTCTCACGATGTCCTCATCCATCTTTCCTTTCTCACAATGTTCTCATCCATCTTTCCCTTTCTCACAATGTCCTCATCCATCTTTCCTTTCTCATGATGTCCTCATCCATCTTTCCTTTCTCATGATGTCCTCATCCATCTTTCCTTTCTCACGATGTCCTCATCCATCTTTCCTTTCTCACGATGTCCTCATCCATCTTCCTTTCTCACGATGTCCTCATCCATCTTTCCTTTCTCACAAGGTCATCCGTTTTCCTTTCTCTTGATGTCCTTATCCATATTTCCTTTCTCTTGATGTCCTTATCCATATTTCCTTTCTCTTGATGTCCTTATCCATATTTCCTTTCTCTTGATGTCTTATCCATATTCCTTTCTCTTGATGTCCTTATCCATATTCCTTTTTCTTGATGTCCTTATCCATATTTCCTTTCTCTTGATGTCCTTATCCATATTTCTTTCTCTTGATTTCTACGTCTATCTTTTCCTTCCTTATGACATACACGTCCATGTTTTTTATTGATTTGATGCACACACCAATCTTTCCTTTATCATGATGTCGAACGTAACCTGCTCTTTCTAAAGATGTCCACTCCCATGCATCCGTTTTCAAGGATGTCAGCACCCATGTGCCCTTTTTCATGATGTCCTCATTCACCTTTCCTTTCTCACGATGTCCACGCCCAATTTTCCTTTCTCACAATGTCTACTCCATCATTCCTTTCTCAGTATGTCATACCATCATTCCAGTCTCATGATGTCCACAGCCATCTTTTCTTTCTTATAATATCCGCATTACTTATTCCTTTCTCAGGATATCCCACCATTCTCATTCCTTTCTCATAATGTCCACGCCCATGATTCCTTTCTTATGATGTCAACACTCATCATTTGTTTCTCATAATGTCAACACTCATCATTTGTTTCTCATAATGTCCACATTATCCATTCTTTCTCATAATGTCCCCATTCATCAATTCTTTCTCATAATGTCCACATTCATCAATTCTTTCTCATAATGCCCACATTCATCAATTTCTTTCTCATAATGTTCACATTTATCATTCCTTCATCATGATGCCTAGTCATCATTCCTTTCTCATTACGTCCACACCCACCATTCCTTTCTCGTGATGTCCACACCCAATTTTCCGCATTCTTATTATGTCACCATCCATCTTTCCTTTTACATGACGCTCACAGTCATCATTCCTTTCTAATTATGTCCACCCCCATCTTTCCTGTCTCACGACGTCTTTACCCACCTTTCCTTTCTCACGGTGTTCACATCCATCTTGTCTTTCTCATGATGTCACATCCATCTTGTCTTTCTCTCACGATGTTCACATCCATCTTGTCTTTCTCACGGTGTTCACATCCATCTTGTCTTTCTCATGATGTTCACATCCATCTTGTCTTTCTCACGATGTTCACATCCATCTTGTCTTTCTCACGATGTTCACATCCATCTTGTCTTTCTCACGGTGTTCACATCCATCTTGTCTTTCTCATGATGTTCACATCCATCTTGTCTTTCTCATGATGTTCACATCCATCTTGTCTTTCTCACGATGTTCACATCCATCTTGTCTTTCTCACGGTGTTCACATCCATCTTGTCTTTCTCACGGTGTTCACATCCATCTTGTCTTTCTCATGATGTCCACATCCATCTTGTCTTTCTCACGGTGTTCACATCCATCTTGTCTTTCTCACGGTGTCCACATCCATCTTGTCTTTCTCATGATGTTCACATCCATCTTGTCTTTCTCACGATGTTCACATCCATCTTGTCTTTCTCACGATGTTCACATCCATCTTGTCTTTCTCACGGTGTTCACATCCATCTTGTCTTTCTCTTGATGTTCACATCCATCTTGTCTTTCTCATGATGTTCACATCCATCTTGTCTTCTCACGATGTTCACATCCATCTTGTCTTTCTCACGATGTTCACATCCATCTTGTCTTTCTCACGGTGTTCACATCCATCTTGTCTTTTCTCACGGTGTCACGTCCGTCTTGTCTTTCTCATGATGTCCACATCCATCTTGTTTTTCTCATGATGTCCACATCCATCTTTTCTTTTCATGATGTACTCTGATTTTCTTTTATCATGATGTCCACATCCATCTTTTCCTTTTCATGATGTACTGTGATTTTTCTTTTATCATGATGTCCACACTCATCTTCCCTTTCCCTTGATGTCCACACCTGTCTTTCCTCTCAGGATACCTCCTTCCATCGGTCCTTTCTCACGATGTCCACATTCACCTTTGCTTGTCATGATGTCCATAACAATCCTTGTATGTTGCTTTCTCTATAACAGGCACATTCGAGTGTTTCTTTCTCTTTTCTGTCCTTTCTCATGATGCCATCATCTATGTTCCCATACTAACGATGACCACACCCATCTTTCCTTCTGTTATGGTTTCATAATCCATTTTTTTTTACTCGTTTCTGGTTGCCTTATCGATCTTTAGTTTCTCCCCATGACCTCATCTATCTTTCCCCTTTAATGATGTACTTATCCATTCTTCTGTATTTTTTTTTTTTGTTTAAATTTTATTTGATGTTGTTTGTTGTTGCCTTCGTCATGATGTTGTCATTTATCTTAATTGCAGTTGGCGATATCAGGGCTGTCCACTGGGTATACTTGTTTGGATAGTTGCACCGGCCATTTCAGTCCAGCCTACATTTTTTTTTTTTTGATAGTGGTTGAGATAGGTGCGTTGGCCATATTAGGACTGTCTACTGATTATAGTTGTTTCGACAGGTACATTCAGGCGTGATGCCCACATGCGCCATAACAATGTGACAGGGAAGAATAACCATTGTTAATTGCATGTGTGTTGGCGGGGAAGGTGGAGCACGGGAAAGGAGAACAGCGCATTAACATGGGCAGTGGAGGTGACAATTTTTATGTCGGTCGGAACTTAAGACTCGAGCACGGTGCGTCACTGCTGAGTCAATCAGGCACCATGCTATTTTCGGTGTAGGATATCCGTTCATATCTGGCACCCTGTTATCTTCGGTGTAAGAGATCTGTTCATATCTGGCGTCATGTTCTTTTCGGTGTAGGATATCTGTTCATTTCTGACACTATGTTACTTTCGGTGTAGGATATCCGTTCATTTCTAACACTGTGTTATTTTGGGTGTAGGATATCCGTTCATGTCTGGCACTATGTTACTGTCGGCGTAGGGTATCTGTTCATATGTTACTTTCTGCATTACATGTAGACCATGTTACTTTCTGTATAGCATGTAGACCATGTTACTTTGGCATAACATGTAGACCATGTTACTTTGTGTATAACATGTAGACCATGTTACTTTGTGCATAACATGTAGACCATGTTACTTTGTGCATAGCATGTAGACCATGTTACTTTCTGCATAGCATGTAGACCATGTTACTTTCTGCATAGCATGTAGACCATGTTACTTTGTGCATAACATGTAGACCATGTTACTTTGTGCATAACATGTAGACCATGTTACTTTGTGCATAGCATGTAGACGGTGTTACTTTGTGCATAGCATGTAGACCATGTTACTTTTGTGCATAGCATGTAGACCATCCGTGCACACCAGTGCCACGTTTATTTTCTCCGTAATGTGTGTAAGCTGACATCCACGATACTTTCGCCGTAAGATCTAGGATATCCGTGCACTCCTTGCGACACGTTACTTAATCCGTAATGTGCACGATGTCCGCGCTCACGGGGCTTCATGTTACCTTCGCCGTAAGGCGTAGAACGCCCAGTCCACGCCTAGCACTGCCACTTCCAACACTAGGTGTAGGATACCCGGTCCACACCTAGTACTGTTAATTTTTCCGTAAGGTGTAAGCCTAGGATACCCGGCGCACGCCTGGCATTGTTACTTTCTCCGTAAGGTGTAGAATTCACGGATGGGAGTAGTGCCGTATTATACGGATTTCCGAATTGGCGTTTGGGCGATTTTTTTTTTTTTTTTTTTTTTGTTCGTTTTTTTTTTGTTTTGTTTTTTTTGTTTTTGTTTTTGTTTGTTTTGTTTTTGTTTTTGTTCAAAGGTGAACGCAGTAAACTGTCCTTAAATGTCAAGTTTACGTCAGCGTCTGGGGGGCAACGCCCCCCCCTAGACCCCCAGCAGCGCGCCCCTGCACCCCCACCAGGGGCTTTAAGCGGAATCTGGACCCCGGCCGCAGACTGTTCAATATTACAAACACTTTTCATTCCCATCCATGAAAATAGCCGGTGCACGCCCGCCATTGTTACTTTCTCTGTCAGATGTTGAATACCCGATGCACGCCTGACACAGTGTTGTTTTTTCGCCGTAAGGTGTGGGATACTCGGTGCATGCCTGATACTCTGTTACTTTTGCCGTAAAGTGTGGGATATCCGTGCATGTCTAAAGCCATGTTAATTTCACCGAAAAGCGTAGATACCCCCGTGCACGCCTGACATCACATTACTGTCGTCGTCGTAAAGTGTAGGATACCCGTTGCACGCCTGGCATTATGCCACTTACTCCGCAAGGTGTAAAATATCTTTGCACAGCTGGGCGCCAGCAACATGCCTTCTCTGTGATAGCATCGGTTTTCCTCGTCAGCTTAGAACCTTGGAATATCTTGAGAATAAACCCCAGGTCAGTTGTCTGTGTGATGTTGATTCAGTCACTTGTCATTTAGTTCTAACCCAGCCCACCACCTGGAGCCATTTCAGCGCTGTCACCATGCAGAGGACAGAAAGTTCTGTCAACACACACACACACACACACACACACACACACACACACACACACACACACACTCACACTCACACACACACACAAAGAGAGAGAGAGAGAGAGAGAGAGAGGGGGCATAAAAAGGCGCATGTATATGACAACAAGAAAAAAAATTATAAGGGTGTACACCAATGCATGTTATACAAGGTGGACGATTTTTATCTTAGGACTTAGGAAAATAAGCCATAGAAATGGAGACCAAAAAAGTCTTTTAAAAAGCGAAACAAAAAGGAAATTACGAGCACAATATCGCAAGAAGACTGGAACACAGTTTATACTAACAGAGCCCTACCCGCACCCCACCCCATCCATACTTTTGGCGTGGTTTTCCACTGTACAAGATAAGTTCTGATGGCAGATAAACAAAACAAGACAAAAATTACATTGCTTCAATGGTGAGCAATATGGGTGTATTGGTTGACGAAACTCGTCTCAACTCCTCTCTTCCTTTGCATTAGTCATTAGTCGCACTTTCCACGTCGAGTGCAGAAGAATCGGTTCCTTCCGTTCCTATCTCGATGAAGAAGCTGTCTCTACTTTTATGCGCTCCTTCTACTTTTATGCGCTCCTTTGCCCAATGTAGATCAGAAAACTGGAAAATGTTTTCTAGTCCTGAGGATCTAGCCTCAGTAACAGCCAGAACAGTGCTGCATGACGTGTTATCGTATCCTCTTACCATGCCTGTGTTGCACCTGTCTCTTTTCATTCCCCTTTGCCGGTCGCACGTTGAGCGCAAGATAGATTCCAGTCTCTGTCTTCTGTCGTTTTAAGTCGCTTGAAGACCAGGCTCCGGCGTGTCACTCTGAACCCGTCAGTCCGTCCACATCTCTTCATCTTCGTTCTACTGCTGACACATCCGTATCGACAGACTCCCTTTTTTTAGGCCGAAACCACACGGCCAGCGTTCTTCTTTCTGTCATCCACATGCACAGACTTCCCTCTTTTAGGCCTGAATCTTACGGCCAACGTTTCCCTCCCTTTCATTCTAGGGTCCCTCCATCTGTGACCAGCTCCCGTTCTGTGTTCGGCAAGCAGACCTGACCACAAGGTTTTACTGTTTTCTTCGAAGAAGTGTTCTAAGCCTCACCTGCTATGTCATTTACATTCTCTCTGACTGTTGGGCTTGGACGTGCTCAATGCCATTGTTGACAAAATTATTTTCGTAAGATTGTCTTTGTCATGACTGTCGTGATGTACTGGGGATACAGCAGCAGCAGCAATAGTTGTAGCTGTAGTAGTAGTAGTAGTAGCAGTAGTAGTAGTAGTAGTAGTAGTAGCAAGAGTAGTGGCGTAGCACCACCAAAATAACAGTACTTACAGTTGTAAGCGAAAAATAATATTGATAATTGATATAGGTGTAATGTTGCTAGTGATTTACTTTCACTGTCATAAATGTCTTTTTTTTTTCATTTTATGTCAGTCACTGCAAGGATTCACGGTGAAATCCGTTTTCTTTTCTTTTTACTGATTTTCTTCCCGCATCCACACACACACACACACACACACACACACACACACACACACACACACACACACACACACACACACACCCTTCCCCGCTCTCTCCTGCCCTCTTCCTCTTTTTAAATAAACTGCACAAATTGGGAAACATGCTTAGTGTGCTTTTTTTTCTTTTCCTTTTCATAAAATGTAGAGCAGGCGTGGGTATGGAATGAGTTATTGAGCTGTGTAACAATTATATGCCAATGCTTTCCACAAAGTATTAATTAGGTCAAATTCACAGTTAATCGAACCCATTCTGTTCGTTTGTAGAGTTTCAAATTCGATTCTGACAAGGTCTTATATGGTTTACATGAAATGGGGTTTGGAGGGAGGTCAGTAGAATAAAGATTGTGATTGCTCTCTGACAGGTATAGCCTTTCAGTAATCCTGCGATCCTAAGACAATGGTTTTTTTTTTTTTGTTTTGGTTTGGTTTGGTTTTTTTTTTTTATTGTTACAGCTTTGAAGGTTTCAGAATGGTTGATAGAAAAGGCTTTTACAAGTGAGATCAAGAGCATTAAATAGTGACAACATTATTGACCAGTTTTTGTGTGATCAATATGAAATAAAATTTAAAACGAGGTCGGAGCGGCCGGGGGGGGGGGGGGGGCGGATGGAAGGAGGGGGGGGGGGGGGGAGATTGGCCTATATTCTTATCAGTTTAAACGTGATTCATGTTAATGAAATTTTAAATGAGTTCAGGGGGATTAAGTAGTGACTACGTCCGGACAAATGTGAGTATAGTTGGTATGATATAGCATTTAAAATGAGGTATTGAGAATTCTGACATCTGTCGGCACGCTTATCTATAAACTAAAATTTATGTCAGGAGAATTTGGTAAGTGTTAGCACTCTAAGTTTTAGTGCAGTCAGTGAGGAATAAACGCAGAAGAGAGCTAAGGAAATTAGTTACAAACGACCAAGCAGTGTAACATGCTCCGCAGAAATAAAAGGCACTGAACAGCTTTCCAGTACTGCTTATGATATCATTCAGCCAGAATGCGATAAGTGAATAAACAAATAACACACATGACGACACTGAACATTTTCCGGAGTTTAACGGGTCAGGGACTGATAAGACCAAACATAAATACTAACATGTAGTGTCAGGTTAAGCTTAAAAAGAAAGAGAAAGATCACCGTTCCACTACCTTGTTCCATTTGTGAGGCATAGCACGCTTGCGTGCGCGCGCGCGCTCACACACACACGCGCGCGCACACATACATGCACGCACGCGCACATACATGCACGCACGCACACACACACACACACACACACACACACACACACACACACACACACACACACACACACACTCAGAGAGAGAGAGACGGATAGACAGACGGACGGACGG
>JADBJO010002261.1:162500-165000 GCA_016801955.1 Conus betulinus
CAAAGGGATTTTTAAAGGTTTTGGTAAAAGAAAATCAGGCGAAATGATCAGAGTGGTTGGTGCACTTAACATGGCTTAGTTTTATCCGACCGAGGATTGCAGCATGGGAATTGATGTTATGAATAAGTGTACCTGTATATCGTATGCAAATCTGAGTTTTCCATTGACGGGAGTGACTTCTTAATTTTGTTATTTGTTTGTTTGTGTTTTACTTGCTTGTTTGCTTGCATTTTGTTCGCTTGTGTGTGTGTGCGTGTGTGTGTGTGTGTGTGTGTGTGTGTGTGTGTGTGTGTGTGTGTGTGTTGGTTTTTTTTGTTTTGTTTTTTTGTTTTTGTACGTGTTGACAGCCTGGAAATGCTCTCTGTGGTCTGCTCGAGCTGTACGGAAACAGACATCGTCTGTGCCCATTTCCGATACTACCATCTCAGTTTTGTTTCTGATAATGCTTTCAGTTTGGGGTTATTTATTTCTTTCAAAGCACGAACGTTCTTTGCTCGGTGATTGTAAAGCCGGTGTGCTTCGTCTTCGTTCTTTTTCGCCACATATCCGGACGAGCACGTTCTGACAAGACCTTCCTTCGTTTGTATCCAACCACCCAAAGTCCGATAATGTCTGGAGCTGTTGTTTAACTTTTGCAAAAGACAGTTTCCTCTTAAACTGAAATTTATGACACGCGCGCGTGTCTTGAACACACACACACACACACACACACACACACACACACACACACACACACACACACACACACACACACACACACACACACACACACACACACACACACACACACACACACAGTGTCCTGACCGTTTTCTCCATGTTGCGTTCCGTGTGCTTTGTTCACTTCTTGCGTGACATTTCTCCTTAAGAGTTAACCTCCGTTTAGCACCCCGCGTCATTGGTCAACAAACAGGCTGCCCTGTAAATGCCCCCTAGTTCACCGTTCCCTGTCTGGAGGTAGTCGACACCGTATACTTTTCTTATTGTTTTCAGTGATCAAGTGATCAAGTTTCTGCACCTGATGGAGTTAACCTTTGTTTCTGAGTTCCCCAGACTTTGTGCCGGTCACTCTGTCTCGGGGTAACCGAGGTGCAGCTCAGTGTTATTTCATGGCCGCTCCGTGAAACACTTCGCTTGTGACACCGCTCTTAATATTCAACCGTTTTTCATTGCTGCGATTTGTTTTGTGATACCGCTGGTAGCATCCTACAATACTTCGTTTGCTGGGATATTTTGCGCGTCCGTCAAACTAGAATTAAAGCTGATTCATTGTAGACACTGTTCGGAGAAGGGACACCCGAGCCTACGGCTTACGGCACTGGTACGGTTTACGTCTGATCCACTCAAAATATATCAGTTTGGATACATACCGCTTATAACCCACTTTTGTCCCTATTCCCCATTCACGTAGGATTTTCTGATGCTCATCACAATACTGTTCATACTTCCTTTGCTTTGCTTCTCACCTGCATTCTTTCACAGCTGGGATATTTGTACTTCCTACTGGCCATCCCTGCGCTATTTCGAACGCTGTAAAGTGCTCATTAATCCATTGGTCTCACACCCCTCTCTTCTTTTTCTTCTTGTCTTCACCGTTCTCACGTTATTTTCCCATTCATGATTCCGTCCGTCACCTTTCATCCATCATTTATCATTCTCACATTCTTGACTTTATCTCTTGTTCATAGATGTGGCTTTCTGTTTTCATCCCACCCCTAATTCATGATTGAGACGCTTGAATCGTCTCGATCAATAGTCATCTCATCTTCTTCTCCTCTCGTCCGTCCTTTATCATCTTCGCGTTTGCCTGTTTTCTTACAATCGAGGCCATATGCGCCATCCTCAATTTCTTGCCGTTTCATCCAAACTGCCGTTCATCACTGTCATGTTAGTCTACCATTACTTTTTTTTTTTCATAATTTTACGTTCTTCTCCCATCTCTCTTTCATCATTGTCACATTCTCCTTTTCTCCTGTCTTCCACCATTCTTTGGTTTTTTTTTCTTCCGTCCGTTATTCACCCCTTTTCAGACTTCAGACTTTTTATTGTATCTCAATATGCACAATGAAAATGCTTTCGCAGGCACGTAAAACACAAATACAAACAATTCAACAATAATAAGCCAATCCATGGGTAAAACAGGTCTCTAAAACAAAATCATAGACATCTTTTCCTATGTGGTTTATGTACATGTACAAAATCAGACATTTATTACCCATACAAATCCATACCCAAACATTTACACACACACACACACACACACACACACACACACACACACACACACACACACACACACACGTCATTCTACTGTTGTCCCCTTTCGTCATTCTTAGCTGTTTTCTCAGTCCGTTCCTACTCATTATGTTCTAATCCCGTCGATCATTCACCATATTCTCGTTTTTGTCAGTCAGTCATAACCTTCGCCATTTCTTGTTTTCATTGTGTCTGTTATTCGTATTCCTTACTTCTTTCTTTCATTACATTGACATTCTCCCGT
>JADBJO010002261.1:172500-190000 GCA_016801955.1 Conus betulinus
GTCATTCATTCGTTCAGTCGGTCGTTCTGACATTCATTCGGTCAGTCGGTCGTTCCGTCATTCATTCGTTCAGTCGCTCGTTCTGTCATTTATTCGTTCAATCGGATCTTCAGTCCTTCATTCGGTCAGTCGGTCGTTCCGTTATGCATTTATTCAGTCGGTTGTTTCGTCCTTCATTCGGTCAGTCGGTCGTTCCGTTTTTTTCATTCGATCAGTCGGTCGTTCCGTCGGTTATTCGTTCATTCTCTCGTTCATTCGTTTAGTCGGTCGTTCTGTCATTCATTCGTTCAGTCGGTCCTTCCGTCATTCATTCATTCAGTCGGTCATTCCGTTATCCATTCGTTCAGTCGGTCGTTCCGTCCTTCATTCGGTCAGTCGGTCGTTCCGTTTTTCATTCGGTCAGTCGGTCGTTGCGTCGTTTATTCGTTCATTCGGTCGTTCTGTCATTTATACGTTCAGTCTGTCGTTCTGTCATTAATTCGTTCAGTTGGACGTTCCGTCATTCGTTTGTTCAGTCGGTCGTTCTGACATTCATTCATTCATTCAGTCGGTCTCTCCGTCCTTCCTTTGTTCAGTTGGTCGTTTTGTCATTCATTCGTTCAGTTTGTCGTTCTGTCCTTCATTCGTTCAGTCCGTCGTTCCGTCATTCGTTTGTTCAGTCGGTCGTTCAGTCATCATTCGTTCAGTCGGTCGTTCTGACATTCATTCGTTCAGTCGGTCGTTCTGTCATTCATTCGGTCAGTCGGTCGTTCCATCATTTATTCTTTCAGTTGGTCATTCTGTCATTTATTCGTTTAGTCGGTCGTTCCGTCATTCATTCGTTCAGTCGGTCGTTCCGTCATTCATTCATTCGTTCAGTTGCTCGTTCTCTCATTTTATTCGTTCAGTCAGTCGTTCCATCGTTCATTCGTTCAGTGGTCGATCTGACATTCATTCGTTCAGTCGGTCGTTCCGTCATTCATTCGTTCAGTCGCTCGTTCTGTCATTTATTCGTTCAGTCGGTCGTTCCGTCATTCATTCGTTTAGTCGGTCGTTCTGACATTCATTTGGTCAGTCGGTCGATCTGTCATTCATTCGTTTTAGTCGGTCGTTCTGTCATTCATTCGGTCAGTCGGTCGTTCCGACATTCATTCTTTCAGTTGGTCGTTCTGTCATTTATTCGTTTAGTCAGTCGTTCCGTCATTCATTCGTTCAGTAGGTCGTTCTGTCATTCATTCGTTCAGTCGCTGGTTCTGTCATTTATTCGTTCAGTCGGTCGTTCCATCATTCATTCGTTCAGTCGGTCGTTCTGACATTCATTCGGTCAGGTGGTCGTTCCCTCATTCATTCGTTCAGTCGGTCGTTCTGTCATTTATTCGTTCAGTCGCTCATTCTGTCATTCATTCGTTCAGTAGGTCGTTCCGTCATTCATTCGTTCAGTTGGTCGTTCTGACATTCATTTGGTCAGTCGGTCGTTCCGTCATTCATTCGTTCAGTCGCTCGTTTCTGTCATTTATTCGTTCAGTCGGACCTTCCGTCATTCATTCGGTCAGTCGCTCGTTCCGTTATGCATTTATTCAGTCGGTTTGTTCCGTCCTTCATTCGGTCAGTCGGTCGTTCCGTTTTTCATTCGGTCAGTTGGTCGTTCCGTCGGTTATTCGTTCATTCTCTCGTTCATTCGTTTAGTCGGTCGTTCTGTCATTCATTCGTTCAGTCGGTCCTTCCGTCATTCATTCATTCAGTCGGTCGTTCCGTCCTTCATTCGGTCAGTCGGTCGTTCCGTTTTTCATTCGATCAGTCGGTCGTTCCGTCGGTTATTCGTTCATTCTCTCGTTCATTCGTTTAGTCGGTCGTTCTGTCATTCATTCGTTCAGTCGGTCCTTCCGTCATTCATTCATTCAGTCGGTCATTCCGTTATCCATTCGTTCAGTCGGTCGTTCCGTCCTTCATTCGGTCAGTCGGTCGTTCCGTTTTTCATTCGGTCAGTCGGTCGTTGCGTCGTTTATTCGTTCATTCGGTCGTTCTGTCATTTATACGTTCAGTCTGTCGTTCTGTCATTAATTCGTTCAGTTGGACGTTCCGTCATTCGTTTGTTCAGTCGGTCGTCGTTCTGACATTCATTCATTCAGTCGGTCTCTCTCGTCCTTCCTTTGTTCAGTTGGTCGTTTTGTCATTCATTCGTTCAGTTTGTCGTTCTGTCCTTCATTCGTTCAGTCCGTCGTTCCGTCATTCGTTTGTTCAGTCGGTCGTTCAGTCATTCATTCGTTCAGTCGGTCGTTCTGACATTCATTCGTTCAGTCGGTCGTTCTGTCATTCATTCGGTCAGTCGGTCGTTCCATCATTTATTCTTTCAGTTGGTCATTCTGTCATTTATTCGTTTAGTCGGTCGTTCCGTCATTCATTCGTTCAGTCGGTCGTTCCGTCATTCATTCGTTCAGTTGCTCGTTCTCTCATTTATTCGTCGTTCAGTCAGTCAGTCTTTCCATCGTTCATTCGTTCAGTGGTCGATCTGACATTCATTCGTTCAGTCGGTCGTTCCGTCATTCATTCGTTCAGTCGCTCGTTCTGTCATTTATTCGTTCAGTCGGTCAGTCGGTCGTTCCGTCATTCATTCGTTTAGTCGGTCGTTCTGACATTCATTTGGTCAGTCGGTCGATCTGTCATTCATTCGTTTAGTCGGTCGTCGTCTGTGTCATTCGGTCGGTCAGTCGGTCGTTCCGACATTCATTCTTTCAGTTGGTCGTTCTGTCATTTATTCGTTTAGTCAGTCGTTCCGTCATTCATTCGTTCAGTAGGTCGTTCTGTCATTCATTCGTTCAGTCGCTGGTTCTGTCATTTATTCGTTCAGTCGGTCGTTCCATCATTATTCGTTCAGTCGGTCGTTCTGACATTCATTCGGTCAGGTGTCGTTCCCTCATTCATTCGTTCAGTCGGTCGTTCTGTCATTTATTCGTTCAGTCGCTCATTCTGTCATTCATTTGTTCAGTAGGTCGTTCCGTCATTCATTCGTTCAGTTGGTCGTTTCTGACATTCATTTGGTCAGTCGGTCGTTCCGTCATTCATTCGTTCAGTCGCTCGTTCTGTCATTTATTCGTTCAGTCGGACCTTCCGTCATTCATTCGGTCAGTCGCTCATTCCGTTATGCATTTATTCAGTCGGTTGTTCCGTCCTTCATTCGGTCAGTCGGTCGTTCCGTTTTTCATTCGGTCAGTTGGTCGTTCCGTCGGTTATTCGTTCATTTCTCTCGTTCATTCGTTTAGTCGGTCGTTCTGTCCTTCATTCATTCGTTCAGTCGGTCCTTCCGTCATTCATTCATTCAGTCGGTCGTTCCGTCCTTCATTCGGTCAGTCGGTCGTTCCGTTTTTCATTCGGTCAGTTGGTCGTTCCGTCGGTTATTCGTTCATTCTCTCGTTCATTCGTTTAGTCGGTCGTTCTGTCATTCATTCGTTCAGTCGGTCCTTCCGTCATTCCTTCATTCAGTCGGTCGTTCCGTTATCCATTCGTTCAGTCGGTCGTTCGTTCCTTCATTCATTCGGTCAGTCGGTCGTTCCGTTTTTCATTCGGTCAGTCGGTCGTTGTGTCGTCTATTCGTTCATTCGGTCGTTCTGTCATTTATACGTTCAGTTGGTCGTTCAGTCATTCATTCGTTCAGTTGGACGTTCCGTCATTCGTTTGTTCAGTCGGTCGTTCTGACATTCATTCGTTCAATCGGTCGTTCTGTCCGTCCTTTGTTCAGTTGGTCGTTTTTGTCATTTTATTCGTTGAGTTTGTCGTTCTGTCCTCCATTCGTTCAGTCCGTCGTTCAGTCATTCATTTGTTCAGTCGGTCGTTCTGTCATTCATTCGTTCGTTCAGTCGATCGTTCTGTCATTCATTCGTTCAGTCGGTCGTTCCATCATTTATTCTTTCAGTTGGTCGTTCTCTCATTTATTCGTTTAATCGGTCGTTCCGTCATTGATTCGTTTAGTCCGTCGTTCCGTCATTCATTCGTTCAGTCGCTCGTTCTATCATTTATTCGTTCAGTCGGTCGTTCCATCGTTCATTCGTTCAGTCGGTCGTTCTAACATTCATTCGGTCAGTCGGTCCTTCCGTCATTCATTCGTTCAGTCGCTCATTCTGTCATTTATTCGTTCAGTCTGTCGTTCCGTCATTCATTCGTTCAGTCAGTCGTTCTGACATTCATTCGGTCTGTCGGTCGTTCCGTCATTCATTCGTTTAGTCGGTTGTTATGTCATTAATTAGTTCAGTCGGTCGTTCTCTGTCATTTATTCTTTCAGTTGGTCGTTCTGTCATTTATTCGTTTAGTCGGTCGTTCCGTAATCCATTCGTTCAGTCGGTCGTTCCGTCATTCATTCGTTCAGTCGCTCGTTCTGTCATTTATTCGTTCAGTCGGTTGTTCCGTCATTCATTCGTTCAGTCGGTCGTTCTGACATTCATTCGGTCAGTCGGTCGTTCCGTAATTCATTCGTTTCAGTCGCTCGTTTTGTCATCTATTCGTTCAGTCGTCGGTCGTTCCGTCATTCATTCGTTCAGTCGGTCGTTCTGACATTCAGTCGGTTGTTCCGTCATTCATTCGTTCAGTCGCTCAATCTGTCATTTATTCGTTCAGTCAGACCTTCCGTCATTCATTCATTCAGTCGGTTCTCCAGTTATCCATTCGTTCAGTCGGTCGTTCCGTCCTTCATTCGGTCAGTCGGTCGTTCCGTTCTTCATTCGGTCAGTCGGTCGTTCCGTTGGTTTATTCGTTCATTCTCTCGTTCATGCGTTTAGTCTGTCGTTCTGTCATTCATTAGTTCAGTCGGTCCTTCCGTTATTCATTTATTCAGTCGGTCGTTCCGTTATCCATCCGTTCAGTCGATCATTCCGTCCTTCATTCGGTCAGTCGGTCGTTCCGTTTTTCATTCGGTCAGTCGGTCGTTGCGTCGTTTATTCGTTCATTCGGTCGTTCTGTCATTTATACGTTCAGTCGGTCGTTCTGTCATTAATTCATTCAGTTGGACGTTCCGTCATTCGTTTGTTCAGTCGGTCGTTCTGACATTCATTCGTTCAGTCGGTCGTTACGTCCTTCCTTTGTTCAGTTGGTCGTTTTGTCATTCATTCGTTCAGTTTGTCGTTCTGTCCTTCATGCGTTCAGTCCGTCGTTCTGTTATTCATTTGTTCAGTCGGTCGTTCTGTCATTCATTCGCTCAGTCAGCCGTTCTGTCATTCATTCGTTCAGTCGGTCGTTCTGTCATTCATTCGGTCAGTCGGTCGTTCCGTCATTTATTCTTTCAGTTGCTCGTTCTGTCATTTCTTCGTTTAATCTGTCGTTCCATCATTCATTCGTTCAGTCGGTCGTTCTGACATTCATTCGGTCGTTCCGTCATTCATTCGTTCAGTCGCTCGTTCCGTCATTTATTCGTTCAGTCGATCGTTTTGTCATTCATTCGTTCAGTCGATCGTTCTGACTTTCATTCGTTCAGTCGGTCGTTCCGTCATTCATTCGTTCAGTCGCTCGTTCTGTCATTAATTCGTGCAGTCGGTCCTTCTGTCATTCATTCGGCCAGTCGGTCGTTCTGTCATTTATTCTTTCAGTTGGTCGTTCTGTCATTTATTCGTTTAGTCGGTCGGTCGTTCCGTCATTCATTCGTTCAGTCGGTCGTTCCGTCATTCATTAGTTCAGTCGCTGGTTCTGTCATTTATTCGTTCAGTCGGTCGTTCCGTCATTCATTCGTTCAGTCGGTCGTTCTGACTTTCATTCGGTCAGGTGGTCGTTCCGTCATTCATTTTGTTCAGTCGGTCGTTCTGTCTTCATTCGTTCAGTCGGTCGGTCGTTCCGTCGGTTATTCGTTCATTCTATCGTTCATTCGTTTAGTCGGTCGTTCTGTCATTCATTCGTTCAGTCGGTCCTTCCGTCATTCATTCATTCAGTCGGTCATTCCGTTATCCATCGGTTAGTCGGTCGTTCCGTCCTTCATTCGGTCAGTCGGTCGTTCCGTTTTTCATTCGGTCAGTCGGTCGTTGCGTCGTTTATTCGTTCATTCGGTCGTTCTGTCATTTATACATTCAGTCGGTCGTTCAGTCATTCATTCGTTCAGTTGGACGTTCCGTCATCCGTTTGTTCAGTCAGTCAGTCGATCTGACATTCATTCGTTCAGTCGGTCATTCTGTCATTCATTTGGTCAGTCGGTCGTTCCATCATTCATTTCTTTCAGTTGGTCGTTCCGTCATTCATTTGTTCAGTCGGTCTTTCCGTCATTCATTCGTTCAGTCGCTCGTTCTGTCATTTATTCGTTCAGTCGGCCGTTCCGTCATTCATTCGTTCAGTCGCTCGTTCTGACATTCATTCGGTCAGTCGGTCGTTTGTCATTCATTCATTCGTTCAGTCGCTTGTTCTGTCATTTATTAGTTCTGTCGGTCGTTCCGTCATTCATTCGTTCAGTCGGTTCTGACATTCATGTGGTCAGTCGGTCGTTCCCTCATTCATTCGTTCAGTCGCTCGTTCTGTCATTCTTTCGTTTAGTTGGTCGTTCTGGGCATTCATTCGATCAGTCGGTCGTTTCGTCATTTATTCGTTCAGTCGGTCGTTTGGTCATTCATTCGTTTAGTCGGTCGTTCCGTCATTCTCTCGTTCAGTCGGTTGTTCCGTCATTCTTTCGTTCAGTCGGTCCTTCTGTTAATCATTCGTTCAGTCGGTCGTTCCATCATTTATTCGTCAAGGCAGTCGTTCAGTCAGTCATTTGTTCAGTTGGTCGTTCGGTCAATCATTCGGTCAGCTGGTCGTTCAACTAATCTTTTCTTCAGTCGGCCAGTCTGTTGTTCAGTCATTGATTCGGTCGCTGAGTCGGTCGTTTGGTTGTTATGTCATTCATTCGTTGAGTCGGTCAGTCCGTCGGTCAGTCATTCATTCGTCCAGTCAGTCAGTTCGTCATTCATTCGTTCAGTAGGTCAGTCGGTCGTTCAATCATTGATTCGGTCAGTCGGTCGTTCACACACGGATTCGGTCAGTCGGCTGTTCAGTCATTCATTCGTTCAGTCGGTCGTTCGGTAATTCTTTCCTTCAGTTGTTCAGTCACTGATTCGGTCATTGTTTCGTTCAGTCGGTCGGTCGTTCAGTCGTTGATTCGGTCATTCAGTCATTGATTCGTTGAGTCAGTCAGTCAGTCGTTTAGTCATTGATGTGTTTAGTCGGACGTTCAGTCAGTCATGCATTCAGTCAGTCAGTCGGCCGTTCAGACATTCGTTCCGGACGGTCTTTCAATCATCGATTCGTTCAAACGATCGTTCGCTCAGTCATTCGTTCAGTCGCTCAATCAGTCGTTCAGCCATTCATTCGTTTAGTCGTTCATTCAGTCATTGAGTCGGTCATTCTTCGTTCAGTCAAATTCATCGTTCAGTCAGCGGGCTTAGGGTGAGGCACAGATGCACGGCGTGACATGCGTGGAGGTACATGGGGCGCAGAAGCTGGTCATGACAGCGACGGTGTCGCGTGAAATCTGGGAACGTGATATTTTGGAAAGGCTTCCCAGATATCACAGTGTTTTGGGGGAACGCGTTCCCAAAATGTACTGTGATATCTGGGAAGGCCCGTGATATGTTGAACGTGGTCTTTCAGAGCTCAGAAGAGCAGAAAGAAGACGAAAAAAAAAAGGATTTTCGAGATAAGGTAGGAAACTATTTAGGTGCAATTGAGATCTTTGGCCTTCTTGTCACTTTTTTTTTTTCGCACGCGTTCCCAGATTTACCGTGACGTCTTGGAACGCGTTCCCAGATTTCACGATTGGAAGTTCAGGAAATCTGGGGACGTGTTCCCAGATATCACGGTAAATCTGGGAACGCGTTCCCAGATATCACAGTTCCCAGATATTATACGACAACGGACGTATCTTGAAGGCGGACGGAGAGAAGCGAATGCAGGGTATGACGTGTAGGGATACGTGGGACGCGGATGCAGGGTATTCTATGTGTACGAGGTCGCGGATGCAGCGTACAACATGGTCGCAGGTACAAAGGACAGGGATACAGTGTATGACAAGGGCGGGGCTGGAGGGGGGGGGGGGGGGTTTGAAGAAGCAGAGCGTGACATGGGTGGGAACATAGGGAGTGCGGATTTCAAAGCGTGACATGGGCGGTGGAAGGAGGCGCGGGGTTTGAGATTATGTCATATGTTGGGAGAGGTGGGGGGGGGGGGGGTGGGGGGGGGGGGGGGGGGCGCATAGAATTCGGGACGTGTGACATAAGTGACAAACGGCGCCTGACCTGAGACAAACGGGGGGTAAAGTGGGGGAGTGGGGGGGTAGATTTCAGGGTATGACATGGGTCTGGATGCGGGAGGCGCGGATTCTATAGCACGACGTAGGTGGGGGTAGGGTAGGGAAGGCGTGACATGGGAAGCGTCCAGGGTGCACAGATTTCAGGGCTTGTCAAGGGTTAGGGTATAAAGGGTGCCCAATTTCAGGGAGTGACATGAGTGAGGGAAACAGAGAGTGAAAACTTCGGGGCATGACAGGGTGGGCGTTCAGGGAGCGTCAATGAAAGCTGTGAAAGTGGGTGGACACATTGGGGCAGATCTGGCGCGGATTCAGGGAATGGGCGTTTTGGGGCAAAGGGGTGAGGATATAGGGCGTGACACGGGTGCACATATTGGCGCAGAGGGGGGAGCGAGTACAGGGTGTGACATGGGTGGGCACATTGGACCAGAGGGGGAGTGAGTACAGGGCGTGACATGGGTGGGCACATTGGACCAGAGGGGGAGCGAGTACAGGGCATGACATGGGTGGGCACATTGTACCAGAGGGGGAGCGAGTACAGGGCGTGACATGGGTGGGCACATTGTACCAGAGGGGGAGCGAGTACAGGGCGTGACATGGGTGGGCACATTGTACCAGAGGGGAGCGAGTACAGGGCGTGACATGGGTGGGCACATTGGACCAGAGGGGGAGTGAGTACAGGGGGCGTGACATGGGTGGGCACATTGGACCAGAGGGGGAGCGAGTACAGGGCGTGACATGGGTGGGCACATTGGACCAGAGGGGGAGCGAGTACAGGGGGTGTGACATGGGTGGGCACATTGTACCAGAGGGGGAGCGAGTACAGGGCGTGACGTGGGTGGGCACATTGGACCAGAGGAGGAGCGAGTACAGGGCGTGACGTGGGTGGGCACATTGGACAAGAGGAGGAGGGAGCGAGTACAGGGCGTGACATGGGTGGGCACATTGTACCAGAGGGGGAGCGAGTACAGGGCGTGACATGGGTGGGCATACTGGAGCAGAGGGGATGCAGATGAAGGGTGTGAGGTGGCTGGGCATATTCGGGAAGAAGAGGCGCGGATGAAGGGCGTGACGTGGGTGGTTGTATCTGGGCAGATGAAGGGCGTGACGTGGGTGGACGTATCTGGGCAGATGAAGGACGTGACGTGGGTGGACGTATCTGGGCAGAGGGAACAGATGAAGGGCGTGACGTGGGTGGACGTATCTGGGCAGATGAAGGGCGTGACGTGGGTGGACGTATCTGGGCAGAGGGAACAGATGAAGGGCGTGACATGGGTGGACGTATCTGGGCAGATGAAGGGCGTGACATGGGTGGACGTATCTGGGCAGAGGGAACAGATGAAGGGTGTGACGTGGGTGTGCGTATTGGGGCAGAGGGGGGTGATGAAGGGCGTGACGTGGGTGTGCGTATTGGGGCAGAGAGGGAACAGATGAAGGGCGTGACGTGGGTGTGTGTATTGGGGCAGAGGGAACAGATGAAGGGCGTGACGTGGGTGTGTGTATTGGGGCAGAGGAGGCGCAGATGAAGAGCGTGACGTGGGTGGACGTATCTGGGCAGAGGGAACAGATGAAGGGCGTGACGTGGGTGTGCGTATTGGGGCAGAGGGAACAGATGAAGGGCGTGACGTGGGTGTGCGTATTGGGGCAGAGGGAACAGATGAAGGGCGTGACGTGGGTGTGCGTATTGGGGCAGAGGGAACAGATGAAGGGCGTGACGTGGGTGTGCGTATTGGGGGGCAGAGGGAACAGATGAAGGGCGTGACGTGGGTGTGCGTATTGGGGCAGAGGGAACAGATGAAGGGTGTGACGTGGGTGTGCGTATGGGGGCAGAGGGAACAGATGAAGGGTGTGACGTGGGTGTGCGTATTGGGGCAGAGGGAACAGATGAAGGGCGTGACGTGGGTGTGTGTATTGGGGCAGAGGAGGCGCAGATGAAGAGCGTGACGTGGGTGGACGTATCTGGGCAGAGGGAACAGATGAAGGGCGTGACGTGGGTGTGCGTATTGGGGCAGAGGGAACAGATGAAGGGCGTGACGTGGGTGTGCGTATTGGGGCAGAGGGAACAGATGAAGGGTGTGACGTGGGTGTGCGTATTGGGCAGAGGGAACAGATGAAGGGTGTGACGGGGGTGTGCGTATTGGGGGCAGAGGGAACAGATGAAGGTGTGTGACGTGGGTGTGCGTATTGGGGGCAGAGGGAACAGATGAAGGGTGTGACGTGGGTGTGCGTATTGGGGCAGAGGGAACAGATGAAGGGCGTGACGTGGGTGTGCGTATTGGGGCAGAGGGAACAGATGAAGGGCGTGACGTGGGTGGACGTATCTGGGCAGAGAGGGAACAGATGAAGGGCGTGACGTGGGTGTGCGTATTGGGGCAGAGGGGGCGCAGATGAAACCCGTGAAATGGATGTCTTATTGGGGCAGAGGGGGCGCAGATGAAACCCGTGAAATGGATGTCTTATTGGGGCAGAGGGGGCGCAGATGAAACCCGTGAAATGGATGTCTTATTGGGGCAGAAGGGCCGCAAATGAAGGGCGTGATATGGCCAACATATTGGGGCAGAGGGGGGCGCGGACGAAGGGCGTGACATGGTGGTCGTATTGGGGCAGAGGGGGAGCAGATAAAAGGTGTGATGGTATGTTATTTGGGCAGCGGAGGTGGATGAAGGGCGTGACATGGTGTATTGGTGCAGAGGGGGACAGATGAAGGGTGTTACATGGTGGGTGCACTGGCGCACAGGGGGACAGATGAAAGGTGTTACATGATGGGTGTAATGGCGCAGGCAGGGGGGGACAGATGAAGGGTGTTACATGATGGGTGTATTGGCGCAGAGGGGGAGCAGATGAAGAGTGTTACATGGTGGGTGTATTGGCGCAGAGGGGGAGAAGATGAAGAGTGTTACATGGTGGGTGTATTGGCGCAGAGGGGGACAGATGAAGGGTGTTACATGGTGGGTGTATTGGCGCAGAGGGGGAGCAGATGAAGGGTGTTAGACGGTTGGTGTATTGGCGCAGAGGGGGACAGATGAAGGGTGTTGCATGGTGGGTGTATTGGCGCAGAGGGGGCCAGATGAAGGGTGTTACATGGTGGGTGTATTGGCGCAGAGGGGGACAGATGAAAGGTGTTACATGGTGGTGGTGTATTGGCCCAGAGGGGGCCAGATGAAGGGTGTTACATGGTGGGGTGTATTGGCGCAGAGGGGGAGCAGATGAAGGGTGTTAGACGGTGGGGTGTATTGGCGCAGAGGGGGACAGATGAAGGGTGTTACATGGTGGGTGTATTTGGCGCAGAGAGAGACATATGAAGGGTGTTACATGGTGGGTGTATTGGCGCAGAGGGGGACAGATGAAGGGTGTTACATGGTGGGTGTATTGGCGCAGAGGGGGACAGATGAAGGGTGTTACATGGTGGGTGTATTGGCGCAGAGGGAGACAGATGAAAGGCGTGACATGGTGGGTGTATTGGCGCAGAGGGAGACAGATGAAGGGCGTGACATGGTGGGTGTATTGGGGCAGATGAAGGTCTGACATGGTGAGTGTATTGGGGCAGAGGGGGACGCAGATGCAAAGCGTGACATGGGTGATCGTATTGGGCAGAGGGGGCGCAGATGCAGGGTATGACAAGTGTAGGCGAAGAGGATGTCGCGTATGCAGGACGTGACCTGGCTGGGCGAAGTGGGGAGGGATGGTAGGGGAAATGGAACTGGAATGGGTGCAGCGAGTGAAATAGATGGGCGTAAGGAAAGGGGGCAGGGGGGGGGGGGGGGGGGGGGGGGGGGGCGTGGATGCGCATGGTGTACTGATGAGGAAGGAGCATGCATGCAGAAAGTGATATGGGTGGGAGTATGGGAGTGGGGATTAAAGTGCCAATGCATGATTTGACATGGATGGACAAACGGGGATGGGGAGGGGGAGGGACACATATGCAAGGTGCGACATGTATAGGTATGCATGGTACGACGTCTTGGATACAGGGTGGGACATGGAAGGGTAATACATGGTGGTTGGTATGGAGGACGTGGAACGGCTATGACATTGGTGGTGGTGATACGACGATCGTTGATAAAGGATTTGAGATCATGATGTAAATTGGGGTATGGGGAAGGGGGGGGGGGGGGGGGGGGGCGTCAAATTCAGGGCGTGACATGGGTGGGAAAAGGGGGGTGGAGGGGTAGCACCTTACATGGATGGGGGGGTAGCAGAAGGGTGGGGAGGCTGATTTCTGGGCGTGAAATGAATTTGGGTATTGGGGTGTGGCCTAGAGCATGACATAGATGGGAGTAGCATAGGGATGATGCAGAGCGTGACATGGGTTGGCGTACAGGATGCACAGATTTTAGGGCGTGGCATAGGTGAGGGTATAGGACATAACATGAGTGGGGGAACAGGAAGTGAAGATTTCAGGACCTGACGTATGGGGAACGTCGATGCAGGGTGTGACACATGTGGGCGTGTTGGGGCAGAGGGGGCGGACGGAAGGCGTGACGTGGGTGAGCGTATTGGGGCAGAAGGGGAGAGTGAAGGGCGTGACGTGGGTGTGCATACTTGGCGGAAGGGGTGGGGAATAAGGATGTGATATGGTGGGCAGAGGGGGGTTAGTTGAAGCAAGTGAAGTGGGTGCCTTTATTTGGGCAGAGGGGCCACGGATAAAGGGCATAGTATGGTGGGTGTATTGGGGCAAAGGAGAGTGGATGAAGAGCATGACATGGGTAGGCGTATGGGGGCAGATGAAAGGTGTAACGTGAGTGGGCGTATTGAAGCAGACGTGATATGGGTGGGCGTACAAGGGCAGAGGGGACATGGATGCAGGCGTGCGAAACACAAGTCAAGAGTATTGGGGCAGGTTGGGTGCAGATGAAGAGCGTGATGTGGGTGGGAGAGACGCAGGTGAATGTACTGGGCAGAGGGGGCGGACGAAGGGCATGACTTGGTGGGCGCAGAGGGGGTGTGGATGAAGGGCGTGACATAGTGGGCATATTTAGGCATAGAGGGCATAGGTGCAGGGCGTGCATGACACTGGTGGGGCGGAGGGACGAACACACAAGTGAGTGGGAATATTCAGGCATGACGTGACATGGGTGGGAGAGGAGGATGGGCGTGGATGCAGGGCGTGACATGGCTAGGCGAGCTGGGGGGGGGGGGGGGGGGGGACAGATGCAGCAGCGCGATATGGAAGGGTTTAAGGAAGCCAGGGCGCGGTTGGAAAACATGGATGCGCATGGGTGGGCTTCATGGGGAGGAGGGAGCATGTATGCAGGACGTGACATGGGTGGGGGTGTAAGCGGGGATGTGAGAGGGTGGTTGGGTGGGGGGGGGGGGAGAATGGGCGAATGGAAGGGGAGGATGGAGACGAACACATACGCAGGGTGCGACATGTATGGGCATACGTGGGTATACCATGGGTACGCCGTCATGTACGCTGGGTGTAACAATGTATCGAGATAAGGGGATCGCGGATGCAGTGTACAACATGGTGGCGGGCATGGAGGACGCGGACACAGCATACGGCATTGGTGGAGTTACAGCAGTCGTGGATCCAGGGTGTGCCACGGGTAGGGGGTAACGGGGGGAGGGGAAGTGTGAATACAAGGCATGACATGAGTGGCAGGAGGATGGGGGGGGGGGGAGGGCAGGAATGCATAGCATAACATGGGTGAGGGTGCATGGGACATGGATGCAGGGGGTGTCATTGGGATGGGGGAGGGGGGGGAGTACATGGAGTTCCCATGGGTTGAGGTAGGGGGCGTGGATTTCAGATCATCATACAGTTGAGATACTGGGAAGCGAGGGTGCATCGATTTCAGGGCGTGACATGGGTGGGACCGTGGAGGGTAGCGTTTTCAGTGCCTCGCATGGATGGGTTGGCAGAAAGGTGGGGGAGGCTGAGTTCAGAACGTGACATGGATTTGAGTTCAGGGGTCGCAGATGTTAGAGCATGATCTAGATGGGAAGGAAGCAGTGCGTGACATGAGTGGATGATCTGACATGGATGGGCAAACATAGGGGTGGGGGTGAGAAGGAGAGGCACGTACGCAGGGAGCGACATGTACGTGATGGGGAGATTTGGAGGAGCGACTGCAGGGTATGACGTTTGGGGCTACGGGGACGTGGATGCAGTATACGACAGAGTGGCGGAAATGGACGTGGATATAGCGCGTGAAATTAGTAGGGGTACGGCAGTCTGGAATGCAGGGCGTACACGGGTGTGGGATTAGGGGTAGAGAGGAGGTGCAAATATAGGGCATGACATGGGTGGACAGATTGGGGGGAGAGGGGGCATGGATGCAGTGTGTAATATGGGTTGGGATGTAGGGGACGCGGATCCAGGGTGTGACATTGGTGGGAGTGCAGGGAGTGCAGATTCTGGGGCTTCACATGGGTGGAGGTACGGGGCGCCGATTTCAGATCATGATAAAAGAGAAGGATCGGGGGTTCGTTGATCTCAGGGCGTGACATGGGGGGACGATTCGGGGGTGGGGTTTTCAGCGCCTGAATTGGTTGGGATAGTGGAAGGCTGGGGGAGGCTGATTTCAGGGCGTCACGTGGTTTTGGAGAATGCAGAGGGTAACATGGGTGGGCGTGTAGGATGCACAGATTTCAGGGTGTGACGTATAGGCATGACGTACATGCGTCAGAGAACAGAAGTGAAGATTTCAGGGCCTGACGTGCCCGGGTGTCGAAGCAGGGTGTGACACGGGTGAACATATGTGGGAAGAGCGAGCACGGACGAAGGGCGTGACATTGGTGAGCGTACTGACGCAGAGGGGACGGACGAAGGGCGTGTGACATTGGTTAGCGTACTGGCGCAGAGCGCACGGACGAAGGGCGTGACGTTGGTGAGCGTACTGACGCAGAGGGGACGGACGAAGGGCGTGACATTGGTTAGCGTACTGGCGCAGAGCGCACGGACGAAGGGTGTGACATTGGTGAGCGTACTGACGCAGAGGGGACGGGACGAAGGGCGTGACATTGGTTAGCGTACTGGCGCAGAGCGCACGGACGACGAAGGGCGTGACGTTGGTGAGCGCGTACTGGCGCAGAGGGCACGGACGAAGGGCGTGACATTGGTGAGCGTACTGACGCAGAGGGGACGGACGAAGGGCGTGACATTGGTTAGCGTACTGGCGCAGAGCGCACGGACGAAGGGCGTGACGTTGGTGAGCGTACTGACGCAGAGGGCACGGACGAAGGGCGTGACGTTGGTGAGCGTACTGACGCAGAGCGCACGGACGAAGGGCGTGACATTGGTGAGCGTACTGGCGCAGAGGGCACGGACGAAGGTCGTGACATTGGTTAGCGTAATGACGCAGAGGCACGGACGAAGGGCGTGACGTGGGTGGGCGTATTGGCAGAGGGGGCGAATAAAGGGCGTGACGTGAGTGGGCGTTTTAGCAGCGGGGGCGAATGATTGTAAGAGGGGGGGGCGTGACGTGAATGGGCGTATTGGCAGAGGGGGCAAATGAAGGGCGTGACGTGAGTGGGCGTATTGGCAGAGGGGGCAAATGAAGGGCGTGACGTGAATGGGCGTATTGGCAGAGGGGGGCAAATGAAGGGCGTGACGTGAATGGGCGTATTGGCAGAGGGGGCAAATGAAGGGCGTGACGTGAGTGGGCGTATCTGGGCAGAAGGGGCAAATGAAAGATATGACGTGGTAGATCGCATGGGGGGGGGGGGGGGGGGGGGGGGGGGGGGGGGGGGGGGACGGATGAAGAGCGTGAGAAGAGAGCGTGACGTGGGTGGGTGTACTGTGGCAGAGAGGGCGTGGACGCATTGGGCAGAGGGGGCGAGAATGAGAATGAATGGCAGAACGTGGGTTGGTACACTGGGGCAGAGTGGTGCTGATGAAAGGACTGACATGAGCGGGTGTTGTAGGGCAGAGGGGACGAAGGATGCGACATGGTGGGCCTATTGAGGCAGGAGGGGGCGCAGACGAAGGGCGTGATATTGTGGGCGTACTGGAGCAGAGGGGGGGGGGGGGGGGGGGGGGGGGGCATAGCTGAACGGCGCTGACCACACTTCGACATCACAGGACTTCATGTTGTCTCATCCTGATCGATGTCAAAGCCAGCCACACGATCACGTTCGACGAGTTGCGGGCCTTAAACGTGGCCAAGATCACCACCTTACGAGCCAGGGATGACAGTTCGCTAGGGGATGGCCCAAAGCGAGAGTCTGGAACCGTCATTTCGCAAAAGTGACTTCGTCTGGGATTGAAATGGACATGTCTTGCGAATGAGGAAATCGAGTCCATTTTAAAACGTGAACGATCTCTCTCTCTCTCTCTCTCTCTCTCTCTCTCTCTCTCTCTCTCTCTCTCTCTCTCTCTCTCTCTCTGTCTCAAGAGAACTTTTAGCTGCATGGTTCACTTTCCTAAAGTCCCCTGGAAGGCTAAAGGGGACACTGGGGTGAGAGACTCTCATCACACCCTAGTAAGTGTGGCAAGTGAGTCAAGTTAACGAGCCTGATGCTCGGTTTCGACTTTCCTTGAATAGGAAGCCTTCGGACCAGTGGTTCGATTCTGAAAAGGTGGTGAAGACGGGGGATGGGTGAGAATGGGACATGGAAGGGGATGGAGGGAAGGCGGGGGAGGCGAGCTGGGTGTTAGACTCTCGTCGTGTTTTCAAGGGTGCGACTGCTGTCTGAGGCGGTGTTAACTCTCATCAATATTCCCTGTTTTGTCCGGAAAAAAAAGTCGAATTCAAATACTTACGCCCTTCCTACGCCCACTCTCTCATCCTCATCCTCTTTTTCTCCCTCCCCGCTCTTTCTGCCCTACTTCTGATCTCGGTCAAAGGTCGTAGGCATCTTCGAAGTTCTGATTCTTGTTCCGTGACAACTTTTAATTTTGTTTTTTTAGTTTTGATGAATCAGCTTCATGCAAACTTCCCGGATTCATTTTATTGTATGAAATATCACAAAGATACGCACACGTGAATGCACTCGGGCGCACACACATATGTACAACTCGCATTCAAACACACACACGCACACACACACACACACACACACACACACACACACACACACACACACACACACACACACACACACACACACACACACACACACACACTAGTTGTGTATGAACATGCAAGCACGTACGCATTCACACACACATATATGAATGTATACACACATGCATACATGTACACACATATTAAAAAAACCTCATACACAACAAAAACTTATACATGCACATAAACACGCACACACGCGCGCGCGCGCGCGCACACACACACACACACACACACACACACACACACACACACACACACA
>JADBJO010002261.1:200000-217500 GCA_016801955.1 Conus betulinus
GACAAATCGGTCTGCAACAGTTCTCTATAGTCTCAACCAACCCCCGTCTTAAAGAAGTGATTCATCATACGTTTCCACATATTCTCAGTACGAGTCATGCCAGGTGAGTAGCTGGGCTTCTCCAGCTTGTTATTGTAACGGCTTTGTCTGGTAAACTGATTCCATACATGCAGCGCGCTCGGGGTCACTGGGGTCATCATCCTGCCTGACTGTACCAGTGAAACAGAGTATAGGCTGTTGTGAGAAGTCTTTCTTGAACACTGTCCATGTGCATTGTCAAAAAGTTATCTGTCGATAAACAAAGAGATATGGCTCTTTTCTTTCTCCTGACATAGTACTACCTCCTCTTGCTGCTGTGTTTGGGCCTCATGTATTAGACGGTCTCTTGTCGTCTTCTGTCAACATATTTCACCCGTGTTAGGAACCCTGAAAGTAAACAGTTTTGTGTAATTGGCACATCTTGGCTTCTGTTTCTCTGAGAGAATTGGTGACGTTATTCCCACGATTAAAAATAAAATACTGATGAATCTGTCATTAGAGTTTGCTTGTGTATCATATGTCCAGGCCTTGGTCAAAACACCATAAACAGTTTGAAGCATGTGGCTCTCTGTTTGTGTCCAAAACGATCAATCTGTTGCAGTTGAACGACGATTTGTTGCCTTGCAAATTCGTCTCTTCCCACTGACCTACTCTTTGTGCCCTTTCCTGCTTCAATTGAAAAGAAAAAGACATGAGTAAGGTGAAGCATTTCCAATGTAATTCTGCCATATCCTGCCCGTGTGGTACAAAGCTCAGCAATTAACTTTCATCTTGAATTCTGGAATAATGAATTCACTCCAAATTTCAAGATGTTGCTGTATCCCCTTCAAGGGAGGTAACTCACAATGTACCATTTATTTCTCAATGCTAACAAGGCATTCCCCTTAACGTGGAGTAACTCTGCAGCAGGAAATTTGAATACTCTTACATATCTTTTAAACTTTAGATTACGTTTGTTGTTGTTGTTGTTTTGCCTTCTCTCTCTCTCTCTCTCTCTCTCTCTCTCTCCTCTCTCTCTCTCTCTCTCTCTCTCTCTCTCTCTCTCTCTCTCTCTCTCTCTCTCTCTCTCTCCCTCCCCTAGGAAGAGTGTTCCAATTTCTCACAAGGTTAAAGGAATGTGAAAAGAGAGTTAAGCGATCCAGTGCTATAAAATAAGAGATGACTGTCAGGCATTTTACAGAGGGCATAGAAGCATCACGGTTTAACACACTCGGTGTTTTCGGACGTGCGTACAGTATGATACTTGACGTTGAGACGCCAACTAAACAGGCTAGGAAACGTTTACACATGGCGAGACAGATTTCATTATCTGGCCAGCTACACAGGCCAGGAAGAGAGAAAGGGAGGGGTGGGGTGGGGGTAGGGAGTGAGAGTAGGGGTTAATGTGTAAGCCACTGACCGATGACAAAAAAATGAAGAAGAAGAAAAAAAAAACAACTTAAAAACAAATGAAATGAATGACGGACATACATATGGGATAGAAAGAAATGTTACAATGGAAGTTCACCTCTTAATTCCGAGCGCAACGGGAATTTGAATTATTTTTGCACTTGAACAGGAGAGAGAGAGAGAGAGAGAGAGAGAGAGAGAGAGAGAGAGAGAGAGGTGATGATGATGGTCATCATCATCTTTATTTTCAGGGGTAACAGAAGGCCTTACAATCTTTTTTTCTTCTTCCGGCTCTAGGTCTGTAAACTTGCTGAGAGTAGCTGACAAGTTAAAATGAAGAACAATTTAAGCAAAGTACAGCGGGACAGAGTTTGGATCGGCGTCAACTCGGAGAAGATTATCAGCAATTCAAAACATAGAATTAGTGAAAGAAAAGATAATGGGTCTGTTCACCAACGAGATCAAAACCAGTGATACTAAGTGTAGAACTTTGATTAATGAATTATTAACAAATACATAAAAAATATTTTGAAAGTGTCCTGGCACAGTAGAGAATGCGAATGCTTGCGAATGCATTCGCATTGGCACAAGAGAGAGAGAGAGAGAGAGAGAGAGAGAGAGAGAGAGAGAGAGAGAGAGAGAGAGAGAGAGAGAGAGAGAGAGATGCTGTCATATAAAAGATTTTATTTCAATGGCTGTATATGAACTGCTCGTGCAAACAATGGCTGTATATGAACGGCTCATGCAAACAATATTAGTCATTTTCACTTCAAGTATTAGACAACGACATCCCACCCGAACACTGACAAGCTACTTTGCGACCGTCGGATCCAACAGACAGCAACGCTGCATAAACAGTAAATCAAGACAGTCGTTTGTTATGGCGTGATTTAAACAAACAGAAAAAAAGAGAGGCTAGAAAGTGGTTTCACAAGTGACAAACGCAGTAGCACATATGAGGTGAGGGTGTTTTGTTTTGTTTTGAGGACTGTGTGTGAGCAGTGCTTGGCTTGGACATGTGTAACAGATTTTTTTTTTGTATTTGACCTGAAAGCTTCTAGTTTTTGAGGGCACCGGAAGTGTGATAGAGGGAGGATGGGGAGGGACTGGTTTGATTATGTCTGTTCTACGTATGGGAACCTCGAGTCTGGTTGGATATACAGGATTCCTGCTAAATCTAGAATGACGAATTGGTATGGTTGAATCGAATACCTTTATGCATAAACATTCCTCCAGTTACAGGAAGCATATCTTTTAGAGAGAGAACTCCTTGACTCAGAAAAAAAAAAACTGTCACATTAGGACTTGACAACTTTTGAACAGCTGCTTCATATGCCCTTTTATTGACGCTGACCATAGATTTCACGGTACTGGCTTATATATCATGGTCAAGTCGTAAGAAACTGCAACGGATTAAAGAGAGTGTGTGGGCTTGTAGGATTGATTTTTTTTTTTTTTTTTTTTGAGTGTTGTTAATTCAAGAAAATCTTCATCCTGGACAACTGATATAGATAGATACTCGTCTGAGTGTCGGTTTAGATAAACTGTTGGGAGAGACAGAGAGAGAAAGAGAGGCAGGGAGCAGAGGAAACAGGAGATAAGAAACGAAAAGACGAGAAGAGTTAAGAAGAGAAGAGATGAGGAGAGGAGAGGTTAGAAGAGAGAGAAGACAAGGGGAGAGAAGAACAGAGAAGAGAAGAATAGAAGACGAGGGGGCCAGGAGAGGAGAAGAGAAGAGAGTTGGTAGAGAAGAGGAGAGGAGAGAAAGGGAGAGGAGAGGTGGGGACAGAAGATTAAAAGGGAAGAAAAACGGAGAGAGGAGACGAGAAGAAGAGACAGACAGACACACAGACAGAAACAGAGACAAAGACAGGCAGAGAAGAAGATGATGAAGAAGAAGAAGAAGAAGGGGGGGGGGGGGGGGGGGAGGAGGAGAGAGAGAGAGAGAGAGAGAGAGAGAGAGAGAGAGAACCCCGCTACAGATTGTCCTCTTCAATGTTTGGTGGGAACACACACACACAGACACACACACACACACACACACACACACACACACACACACACACACACACACACACACACACACACGCACGCAAATACACAAACACACACGCACGCATGCACACACACACGCACGCACGCACGCCCACGTACACACACACAAACGCGGGCGCGCGCGGGCACGTACACGTATACACAGGCGCGCGCGCATACACACACACACACACACACACACACACACACACACACACACACACACACACACACACAATTTCGCGAATTTCGCCTCATAAGTCGCTGATAACTCCCACGCAAGTAAAGGTGGGTTAGGCAAACAAGTCTGCGAGGTGTCGGTTAACAAGGTGTTAACAGGGTGGGGGGCAGGGGTGAGGGGGGGTGAGGTCAGTGGTGTTCACGGTTCATTCAGTTTACCGCCGATCCAACAGTCGGTGAACGAATACGCTTTGTACACGGTTGGGTGACCACGTTTTAGTCCTGGAAATCTGCCCGCTGGTCTCAGATACAGACGTGTTTGTTCACGTATCTGATTACTTCTCCGGCGACAGAGGAGCGCTAGTGGGTACACACGCCGTGCGCGTGCGCGCGCGCACACACACACACACACACACACACACACACACACACACACACACACACACACACACATGCGCGCGCACACAGAAAGAGACAGAGGTGCACGCACACACGCGCGCGCGGCGCGCGCGCGCACACACACACACACACACACACACACACACACATACACACACACATACCCGCGCGCACAGATATAGACTCATACATACATACCGAGTTTTGCATATATACTCACACACGCACGTGAGCGTGCGCAAACATACACACACGCACACGAGCACGTTCGCACACCGAAGAGACTGGGCGGCAGTGCAGTGTGTCTACTGATGAGTGGCCTCATCATGACCTGACGTTCATTGCTTACTTTAGACCGCCAGTGATCCGACAGCAACGTCACTAACCAGTGGGTGGGTACAGATGGGGGGTCGGAATGAGTGGCGTGGTCATTAGGTCACTAAGAACAAGAAACAAAGAAAACAGGTTTTTGATGGGACAAAAAGAGGAAAGAACGAAAGGAAGAGAGAGAGAAATGAAGGACGGATGAACGAAGAAGAAGAAGGAAGAAGAAGAAGATGATGATGATGATGATGATGATGATGATGATGAAGAGGAAGATGAAGAAGAGGAAGATGAAGAAGAAGAAGGAGGAGGAGGAGGAGGATGAGAAGATGATGATGATGATGATGATGAAGGAACAGAAGAAGTGTGTGTGTGCGGTGACCAAAAGAGGACAGAAAGAGAAAACTCACTGAGTGTTAGGTGAGTGATACAGGACAGAGGGAGAACACTCACTGAGTGTTAGGTGAGTGATATAGGACAGAGGGAGAATACTCACTGAGTTTTACGTGAGTGATATAGGACAGAGGGAGAAAACACTCACTGAGTTTTACGTGAGTGATATAGGGCAGAGGGAGAAGGCTCACTGAGTGATAGATGAGTGATAAAGGACAGAGGGAGAAGGCTCACTGAGTGTTAGGTGAGTTATATAGGACAGAGGGAGAAGGCTCACTGAGTGATAGATGAGTGATAAAGGACAGAGGGAGAAGGCTCACTGAGTGTTAGGTGAGTGATATAGGACAGAGGGAGAAGGCTCACTGAGTGATAGATGAGTGATAAAGGACAGAGGGAGAAGGCTCACTGAGTGTTAGGTGAGTGTAAAGGACAGAGGGAGAAGGCTCACTGAGTGTTAGGTGAGTGATACAGGACAGAGGGAGAAGGCTCACTGAGTGTTAGATGAGTGATAAAGGACAGAGGAGAAGGCTCACTGAGTGTTAGGTGAGTGATATAGGACAGAGGGAGAACACTCACTGAGTGTTAGATGAGTGATAAAGGACAGAGGGAGAAGGCTCACTGAGTGTTAGTTGAGTGATACAGGACAGAGGGAGAAGGCTCACTGAGTGTTAGATGAGTGATATAGGACAGAGGAGAATGAATGTTGTTTCTGAAATGGGATGGGGAAGGAACGCTCGACGAATGTGATGTGACTGATACAGCACACAGAGAGAGAGACAGAGACAGAGAGAGAGAGAGAGAGAGAGAGAGAGAGAGAGAGAGAGAGAGAGAACACTCACAGATTGGAATAAGACAAAGAAAGAACCCTCACAATACGTTAAGTGATTGAAATAGGATAGAGCGAGAACACTGAGTGTCAGGTGATTAGGGGGAAAAAACGGATGAAGACCGCTCGCTGGGTGTGAAGTGACCGAAATAAGATGGAGAAAGAAAACTCACTGACTGTGTAAACGACTAAGATGGGACACAGGAAAAAAAAAAATTCGTCGAGTGCGAGGATACTTAAATGGGACGGGGGAGAACACACAACTTGAGTGGCGAGAGTACTGATATGGGACGGAGGACAACACACATCGAGTGCTAGGATATAAAATGGGACAGAGGGAGAATGCATATCAAGTGCTAGGATACTTAAATGTGACGGAAGGAGAACACACACTTGATTGGCGGGAGTACTGATACGGGACGGAGGAGAACACACATCGAGTGCTAGGATATTGAAATGGGACGGAGGGAGAACACACATCGAGTGCTAATTAAGATACTCAAATGGGAGAGAAGGAGAACACATAGTTGAGCGGCGAGAGTACCGAAATGGGACGGAGGGAGATCACACATCGAGTGCAAGGATGCTGAAATGGGACAGAGGGAGAACACACCTCGAGTGCTAGGATACTGAAAGGGGACAGAGGGAGAACATACACTGATTATAGGATAATTAACATGGGACTCGGAGAAGAACTTTACCGATCGTGAGATGACTGAACTAGGTGTAGGAAAAGAACTTTCACTCACAGTGAGGTGACTGAAATAGGTGTAGGAAAAGAACATTCGATCACAGTGAGGTGATTGAAATAGATGTAGGAAAAGGACGTTCGCTCACAGTGAGGTGGCTGAAATAGATGTAGGAAAAGAACATTCACTCACAGTGAGGCGACTGAAATAGGTTTAGGAAAAGAACATTCACTCGCTCTGAGGTGGCTGAAATAGGTGTAGGAAAAGAACATTCACTCGCTCTGAGGTGGCTGAAATAAGTGTAGGAAAAGAACATTCATTCACTGTGAGGTGACTGGAATAGGTGTAGGAAACGAACAGTGACTCACTGTGAGATGGCTGAAATAGGTGTAGGAAAAGAACATTCACTCACTGTGAGGTGACTGAAATAAGAGCAGGAAATGAATACTCATGCACTGACACTGAGGTGGTTGGAGTACAGTCGTTTGTAGACTGATCTAGATGTTGACTCTTTTCAGCGGATTAAACTTGTTTTTGCTCCGAGAGGGATTATTGTTAAACGGCTCGCCGTTCAATTTTTTAAAGAAAAGGAACAACAGGCGCCTGAGTACTGTCTTATTTCATTGTTAATTGACTGAAATCGTGCTATCAAATGTTTTCTTTGGTTTTTGTTTTGTTTTGATTTCGTTAGGCGTGACAGGGTAGCAGAGGAAGAAGACTGGAAAGTTGTCTGGATGAGAGTTTCATGATACGTGTGTGTCTGTGTGCGCGCGCGCGCGCGCGTGTATGTACGTGTGTGTGTTCTTTCTCATGTGTGTATGTGTATGTGTCTGTGTATCTGTGTTGTACACACACACACACACACACACACACACACACACACACACACACACACACACACACACACACACACATGAGAGAGAGAGGAGCGTGGGAAAAGCAGTCTCCAGTCATCGTCAGAGAAAGCAGCAGCACCACCACCACCACAAACCCCACCATCGCCATCACCACCGCCAATAATATCAAAAGCCAGCAGCAGCAACAACAGCAACAGCCACGACAATCTGTGGGACATTAGCGCTGACACGAACCACAACAACCACCCGGCAGAGGCCAAGTATTGATACAGCCTTTCCCTCCATCCTCCCCCCCCCCACCCACCCCCCACCACCCCCCCCCCCCCACCCCATCTCCACCCTCCCCGCCTCTTTCTCCACCCTCCCAACCCTCCAACCACGTTCTCTTCCTAAACCGTTTCACTCTCTCTTCACCACCTCTCCTTTTTATTTACACAATCCCCGCTTTCCTTTGCAAGGAAAATGGCCGATTGTCGCAACGCAGAAGTCGCCCCCCCCCCCCCCCCCCCCCAAACCCCCCCCCCCCCCCCCCCCCCCCCCCCCCCCCCCCCCCCCCCCCCCACCACCACCTTCCCTCCACCTCTTCCCCTCTCTCTTTTCCTCTCTATCCCTCCCTAGCCCCTCCCCTCTTCTCCCAAGCCCCTCCATCCCTCCCCCTTCCTCCTGTCCTCGCTTTGTTTGATCTGCTATTGATTCCCTAACCGTTTGTCCTTAGAAGCGTCTGTCGTCCTCAGCGCAGCGATAGTTTGATTGGAGAGAGCGTCGCTGAAAACGATGAAACCCGAAACCTTGCAAGAGAAAAAGCAGCTTCCCGTTCCGTCCCCTTCTTTTCTCTTTGCCCCACTCCATCCCCGCTCCCCGAATCAATAGTTCCTCCTCTCTTTGAAGATTGCTTTGTTTTCATGAGCTTTCTGTGCTGGTTTTGTACATGCTGGATTAATGCCCTACACCCTTCACCCCCTTCCCCCCCCCCCCAAATCCCCCCCCCCCCCTCCCCCCTTTCAATTTAAAAATGAATTATTTGTCTGGAACATTTTTGCTGTTTTTGTTTGTTTGTTTGCTCGTTTGTTTTTCAGATATACTTCTGGTAAAAGAATTCTTTTTAAAGACTTTTTCACCGTAAAATTCTAAAACTGTTTCTGTCAATATCTGTACCAAAATTCAATCCAAGATAAAACTCCCTGCAATCAAAGGTTTCATTCGTCTATTGCTAGATTTACTTCCAGCACAAGCTCTTTCCCTATAACACATTCTCTCTCTCTCTCTCTCTCTCTCTCTCTCTCTCTCTCTCTCTCTCTCATTTTAAAATGGTTTTTGTAATGGTGATCGAAACGCGATTTTACCGTTGTTTCACTCAAAGGATGTTGTGTTACTGATTATTTTCTTGTCTCTGAATGCTTGATTGATAAATGGACTATGTGGGTTGGAGACAATTTATTCTCATGGCATGTGCCAGCTGAAATGGAGAAATATGTTGGGCAGAAAAGTTTCGTTTTCCATCACATGAAAGTTGAAGAACTTCATTTTGTAGAAATGAAGCGTGGTCCGATCTGATTTGCCGAAATGACGTGTGGTCCGAAGAAAATGTGGAATGCTGCAACGATGAACTTGAAAGTAACGACTTCAAGGAATGTTTGGAAAACGCTTTTGATATGTTAACTAGTGGTATTAATGCCTCTGTTGATATATGTTCACATGCATTGTGTGGAGCTGCTGCCTGCTTGGTTCGGTTGGTTGGAAGTGAGAGAGAAATGCAATGAATTTTTGATGACGATTGTGAAAAAAAGAAGGAAAGAAGTTAAAGCCCTTTTTCAGGTTTCCATAGGTGTAAAACAGAAGGTATTAAAAAGCAATACGGGGAAAGTTATGTATCAAAACAAAGGAACATGGTCGATTAAAAAGAAAAGAAAAAGAAAAAGAAACGTGAATTCGAAAAAGTAATTTAGCAAAAACTGAAAAACTCAATCAGTGATTCAGGTCTGTTTTTGGACAACAATTAGATCAGTTCAGTTCAGTTCAGTTCAGTTCATCAGTAGTTTTATTTAACGTCTTTTCATCACAAGATGATCTTAGACCTTTAAACTGCAATATACATTCCATTGTACTATCAGCACCTTCCCCCCCCCCCACCCCCAAAAAAAAAAAAAAACACTATTAAACACACATATCTCAAATGTCTTTTTTCACAATAGTTTTGCAACTGGGGACTGAGCAATAAACAAAGCAATATAAAAAAAAAAGCAAGGGTTATTTACCACACTATCAACATTGTCAGAATTGTTTATAAAAATATTCTTCTCCTTATAAGCTGGGGTTAGTATAGGGCATTCAAATAAAAGATGACGAATTGAGATATTCTCCTGACATATACACGCTATGCCTCGTGAATATTTTGTATTCCATGTATTTAAACCGTAATTTATGATTAATCTGGCTAGATACCTTGGACATGATGGCAGAACGAATAATTTCTCATTAGAGATGTTTCTTCCGCATATTCTTTTTCAATCGCTGGATCAATTCATGCGGAGAAACATTTACGACTTTGTTGAAGGGTGTTTCAGAAATTGTACAAGCTCCCTGCTTTGCCAATTTGTCTGCTAATTCATTCCCTTTTAAGCCACAATGTGAAGGAACCCAGCAAAAATCAACTGCTATACCTCGGGAAAGTAAAACAATGTAACAGATGCTTAATTTCAAAAAGAATATCAGTTCTAATTTTAGATTTCCAGTGTTTTAATGATTGTAAAACTGATTTTGAATCAACACAAAATAGCACACTATAAAATGATACTGGCGTGTCATATAAGATATAATTCAGAGCTTTCATAATTGCATATAGCTCTGATGTATAAATTGAAAATTCTCTGCCTAGATAGAAAGACTTTTGCACATTTAAGGATGGTATAGTAAATCCAGCACCACTGTCAGACGTTTCCATTACTGAACCATCTGTAAATATTTTTAAATGATTTGGATAAGTCTTTTTCGAGATGTTCTCGAACTTCATTTACTAGAATATTTACATTGTCATCTTTCTTCAAAGTAGTATATCATCATCAATTTTTGCGTTGAGATGCTCCCATGGGGGCATTTGAGGAACAATAGGAACCTCCGAAATTGCATCAATATCAATACTACATTCGGACATAAGCTCACAAGTGAAATTTCTTTGGCTGTATGTATGATATATTTTTAGACCTTTTTGGGGTATTCCTTGTTGGAATCCATAGGAATTTCATCAGTAACAGAGAGTTTTTTACAGATAGGCCTCTTACAACGTATTTGGACACATCCAACGTTCGTTGTTCATTAAGAGGTAAAATGTTTGTCTCCTTATAGCATTTCATTGTGTTTGTGTGCACTGGAACACCCAAAGCTAATTTTTAAAGCTTTACTATCTAAGCTTTGCAGTTTCTTTAAAAGGTAGTTAGATGCAGAGAAGTATATTTCCTGTCCATATATTAATTTTGATCGAACTAACGATGTATATAAATGTAAAAGTGTGGTACAGTCTTGACCCCATGGTTGACAACATATAATTTTGAGCAAATTTAATCTTTTCCTAGCTTTATCTATCAAATTTCCAATATGCTTTTTTTTCCAGTTCAGCTTCGGTGTAAAAAAACACTCCTAAGAACTTGACTGTTTGCTTATATTGTAGAACATTGTCATCAAGAATAAGGTTGGGCAGAGCCTTTGGGTTTTCGCCATTATTAAAAAGCATTAAACAAGTTTTCTCACCAGATAATTCGAGACCGTTCTCTTTCATGTAAGCAGACAGACTGTCCAATTCTCCTTGATACATTGTCTGTACAAATTTTACTGCCCTTTTATTCGAGTGCTTCCTTAATGAAGTATTTTACTGCCCTTTTATTCGAGTGCTTCTTTAATGAAGTATTAGATCAGTATTAGATCAACAATTAGATCAGTGAATTGAAGATAGTTTGTTTAGGACAACATCAGCACACAACAACGGTTTGATCACTTTTCAGCAGTTTTAGGGCTGAAGGCGATATCAACGCTGAGAATGATATAATGATTGAAAATGCTGGAAACTTCGAAGAATCTTTATCGAACGATCCGATTTGCAGACATTAGCTATTCGAGAGCATACGACATCAAAAATCAGGACAAAAGTGCGGGTCCAGACATAATTTTGATTGAAATGTTGAAACATGCAAATTCGGTTGTCGTTGATCACTTGTACTATTATTCAACAGACTAACTAACGATGGAATCTTCCCTGCAGCTTGGGCTAAATCCAGTATTACTCCTTTTCACAAAAAGGGATTCGCAGTAACCTAGATTATTATCATGGAGTGGCACTGACAAGTGTTGTAAAATAGAATTCATTCTCACGTTCTGAGTCACTGACTGACAAGATGTGCAGAAGGGAAGGATAAAATGATTGAAGAACAAACTAGGTTCCGATCAGGATATAGCACTATAAACCATAATGATTATGTCATCATTTCACTCTTCGTGCCTTAATTCAAGCACATGCATACTTCCAATGCAGTAATAAACGGTGTGAAACTGGCACTTACCCGTTATACATACGGTCTCATGTCAAATGTATGTAATACTGGTTAAAATCATTTACATCACCTGTCTGAAGACAGTCAGCAAGCCTATGAAATGTTGCTAAAAGAACATGATCGGCTCAACGAAAACTGGGTGTGTCATGTATAGATCTCAACTATGCGTGGACTTGGGATTGTGTGGATGCTCCAGGGTGTGGTATGTCCTGACGGATTTATTCTTCAATTTCAAGACAGGATAATAGTTTTCTTATAAACGGAAACTTCTGGACGATGCGACTGGTTTTATAGCTTTGAGAATATACTTGAGACAGAGATATGTGCTTCAAAAATAACGAACATGTGGCATTTCGTTGGTTCTGGTTGTCAGTGCTTAGCGAGTTCTTCGAAAATGCGTTGTACTGGATAGTCAGTATTCAGGCTTATTATGTTAAGAATACCAGCGTTTGTACTAATCTGTGACGTATTTTTTTCTTTATATGCCTTTTGTTTGCACCCCAATCCCCATGTGACAAGACTGCTTTGCGAAATATATTGAAATTGTTTCGTGTTCAACGCTCAGTGCCCAGTATTCTCTTTCTCTCTCTCTCTCTCTCTCCCTCTCCTCTCTCTCTCTCTCTCTCTCTCTCTCTCTCTCTCTCTCTCTCTCTCTCTCTCTCTCACTCACTCTCTCTCTCTATGTGTGTGTGTGTGTGTGTGTGTGTGTTGAGAGAGAGAGAGAGAGAGAGAGAGAGAGAGAGAGAGAGAGCGAGTTTCTGAGCAACTGGTCAAAACTCCTAAAAGTAGGTTATTTTCACTTAAACGTCAATCCAGCGTGTTATGGGATAGATCCAGCAAAAAGTAAGGGTCGGGAGCATTAACAAAATAATATAACCCACCCACCCACCCACCCCCCACCCCACCCCCCCCAAAAAAAAAAAAAAAACAAAAAAAAAACAGGGATTCAGGTTTTGGTAACGTCTTTGTTGTTTTGTCTAATCTAAACAGATCTCCTGGTAGACATTCTTTCCCCTTAATTGGGGGATGCGGGTGATACGGGCATTTTTTATCTTTGTGTGTACCGAATTCACCACCAAATGAAGAGTTTTTTTCCCTGTGTAAGACTTGCTTTTGGGGAATATGTTTGTCTTTGTTTACGCTGGAGCTGCCTCCCAGTGCAATCTTTCGCCGTTGAAAGCTTGCTTTTTTTTCTGCCATCTTTATGTCTTTGTGTACGTTAGATTTACATTAAAATAAGGGTTTTCTCCCTGTAAGGCCTGTTTTTCTAGAATTTTCATGTCTTTGTTTATTCTAGATTTATATCCATCCTAAACTCTGGCTCGCATGACGTTGACCCCTAACCAATCAGACAAACGGAAGAGTTTTTTCCCCGTACAGAAGAGTTTTTCCCCATTCAGTTAACAACTATAAATTTGCCATGACATAATTTGCACGAAGGAGAACTCAGAACGCAGGTGATTTACTCACAAAGAGGCCATTGCCCCGTATGAAGGGGGATATGGAGAACGTAACGATGAATTTTACAGAACACTAGAAAGACTGGATGAACTTCTCTCGCACGAAGTTACAACTGATGGAAACTGAGATGTCTTGAGCAAGTAAATTGCGAATGTGTCTTACTATGCTTTCATTCTGAGATGCCATAAGCAAATTCACACACACACACACACACACACACACACACACACACAGAGAGAGAGAGAGAGAGAGAGGGGGGGGGAGGGAGAGAGAGAGAGAGAGAGGTATTTTTTGTTGGGGGATCAAGATTCCTTCAAGGAAAAGAAAAACCCCGAAGGCATTAGAGTCTCCAAAGATGTAGAGGGGACAGAACCAGTATCCCGCCATGCTTTCCCACTGCACTTGTCACATTTGTCGGAGTCCCATTGGCTCTCGAACGTCACCAATGCCACGGCACGTTCAAAGGATCTGTTCAACTGGCTGACTGCCTTCGGAAGTTACCACACTTGCCAGCTGAATGTTATCTGGTGTTAAGCGGGGTTTGACCCATTGTGTGCACGTAGCTTTTGCCCCACGCGTGAATCGTCCATTGTATGCACGTAGCTTTTGCCTCATGCGGGAATCATCCATTATATGCACGTAGCTTTTGCCTCATGCGGGAATCATCCAATGTATGCACGTAGCTTTTGCCTCATGCGGGAATCATCCATTGTATGCACGTAGCTTTTGCCTCATGCGGGAATCACCGTGTCTGTGCTTCAACTTTGACACTTGGGCAAATAGAACAGCAATCCGTTGGCAGGAGGCAGATAGGGAGTTCCTCAGATCGACCTGGAGCGGCAGATGCCTTAATATGCATAATAAAGCGCTTCCCTGGGGAAAGGCGAAGATACTTATCTTTCCCACTTCTGTTTTATTTGTTTGTTTTTTTTTGTCTCCAACCTAGTCACACACCGAGAAGAGCCACGCTCAGAACGTTTCTTGTCCCATCTTTCCAAAAGAAACCCGACCCCACCCCCCCCCCCCACCCCTTCCACTTCCAGTGTCTCTTCGTTATCCTTCATGCTGTTTGTTAAGTATGTCTTTGTGGAGTTGGTTAATCGACAAAGGTTCATGAAGTAGGAACTAGTAGGGGAAATGAACCTGTCCCTGAACACACCCTTGGGTTACCGACCAGCGTGAAAGCGGTACATTGTGTTGACAGCAAGCGCCTCTCTCTCTCTCTCTCTCTCTCTCTCTCAGAGAAATCTTGCCGCTCGATGTGTATGCGGCTCCTGGAATCAATAGCAAATCACACAAGCGTGACACGGTCTACCCTGCCTGAAACGTACACTCCCCCCCCCCCCCCCCCCCCCCCCCCAGCATGCACAGAATCGCTCCAGCTGTACCGTTAGAACCGACACGGCCAGAGGGTCAGAGACAGACACCTGGCGTACACTTGTCACGCGGTTCGGGTGTCTGTCAGTCCGCGTGTGCCCGTGCGTTTGAACTAGAAGGGGGAGGGCCTCTCTGCCAAGGTTTTTCCCTTTCTTTTTCAAGTGCGGCTTCCAACCACGTTCTCCGTTTTGCAATTGCATGTGTCTGGTTTTCGTTTTGACTTTCCTTCTTTTTCTTCCAGCGCTGCTATTTTGATCCGTTCAATCTGAGCGCACAGCGGCGCGTTGAGTATTGTGCTCTGAAGTTCTTAACCGCGTTTTAAAGGCGTCCGGTTGAGTTGTGTGTGTGGTGTTGGATTCCTTGATAGAAGTGAGTTCGGGCAGGTCAAAGCGTTATTCTTTGTGTGTGTGTGTGTGTGTGTGTGTGTGTGTGTGTGTGTTGGTTTGAGTCGTATTTTGTTTGGAACATTCTTCTGTCTTGATCCAAATATACTTTTGATGTATGAATGATGAGTATGATTTGAATAGGACAGAAAGAAAAATTAGTCAATAATGCCATCCGGTTGAAAAACAAATATCTCCTGACAAAGATCTGCCACCAGTATCTGACCAACGGCGTACGAAGTAAGGTAAGGTAATGTTGCTATATAGCCAGCCGACCGCAAAGGGCCATATCAGGGTTGTCACCGCGTTGAAGTCAGCCTACAAGTCACAGACGTACGAAGTAACTACAGCATGGTTTACTAAAAATAAAAATAATAATAATAATAATAATAAATGTTAATACTGAGAAGAAAAAAAAACGAAAATTGAAGAAGATTGTGGAGGAAGGGAGACAGTACAGCAAGCAGGTGAGGGCACGTTAGAGGGACACGTCAGGAGAACTAGAGACCAGTGCTCTTTGTAGGGGAGTGCCATACATGTGTTCAGTAGCGTTGCCTACGGTCGGTCACTGAACAGACCCAGCGACTCGGGAGCAGCATCGGTCCTGTTCAAAACATTTAACCCGTGTGACTGAAGCAATCACTTTCACGCCCATCTACCAGATCAAAACCATTTGCATGTTGTTGCTGTTTCCCGGCCCTTGATCGAGCTGAAGAGCTAGTCTGCAGCCTTTCGACCTCTTAATGCATTATCGAAGTTCGCGTCTCTGTGCAGGAATTCAGAACGTGTGTGGAACGCGATCAGTTTACCGGCTTACCGCCCTTCCCGCTGCTGTGATGAAAATGGTTAGGATACCATCAGCCGCACGTGCATTATTAATCAGGTAAAGGTGGCGCTGCGGAATAGGGAATAAATGCTCTTCCCCTTCAATCCACCCGAAGTTACATCGTTTTCAACGCGCAGAGCAGGAAGTGTTTGAACTTATTGTTTCAGCCATAGTACACTTTCCTTTTTTTGTGTGTGCTTTTTGCCCTTTGTTCTTTTGGTGGAAACCCAGAAAGAGTTATCGTTCCTATTATTGGGCATTTGGCTTGAGTGGCTTGACAATCTTTATTGCTATCAGCACTTTTTCAACTTCTGCTGTTGCAACCTTAGATGAAGAGTTGTTTTTTTTTTTTTTTTTTTTTTTTTTTTTTTTAAGTAAGTTCTCAACAAGCGTGTTTAAGATATACCAGTAGCGACCAATATCACCAATAGGGAATTTACAAGCCAGATTCGAAACGAGCAGTTTCTGTTGTTGTTTTTTTGTTGTTGTTGTTGTTGTTGTTTTAGATCAGAACATCGTAATTACGATAAGGGATAACTGGGTTTGGATTAGTGAACATTGTAAGATAGGAATAGCTGGTTTTAGGTTTCCTAACATTGTTAGGTGGGGACAGTATGATTAGGTGGGGACAGTATGGTTATAAGAGAGTATGGTCGGTGTTTGGTGACATGAAAACTGTGTAATATACTAAAAGGATGACTAGTATGGTCGGTGTTTGGCGACAAACTAACGTTGCCATTTAGGACATTGCTGGGTTTGCATGCGATCATCTGGATATGAGGAAAGCTGTGTTTTTGTTTGGCAATATGCGACCACTGGTGTACAGGGAAAGGCAAGTTTCTGTTTAGCAACATGCCAACATTGTGGTAAAGGGACAAATACGTGTATGGCGAGGCGCGAACACAGTGATTTGAAAAAATGTTGGGTTTTGTATTAGTCGATATTCGTACATCGTAATACAGGGATAAATTTGTATTGGCAGTGTACGAACGTTGTGATGTATAAAAGAACCGTCCTTGCGAGGGGGAAAAAGTGACATTTGTGTGTGAAAAAGTGCAAATATTGTGATCACAAAAAATTACGTGTGTGTTCGGCAACACGCGATGTGAGACAGGGGTAGGTTTTTTTTTCGTTTTTTTTTTTGTTGTTTTTTTTTTGGTTAGGAAACGTGTGAAAGTTGTGATAAACATAGGGCTAGTCAGGTTTGTGTGTGGCGAAATGTGAACATTGTGAAATAGGACGGGTACCGTTTGAGTTTGTAGCGACACGCGAACAACGTGGCACAGGGGACAATAAGGATTCGGTGTGGGAGACATGCGGGCAATGCGCTATACTACAGGTCTCAGTTCGGCAAGTGAACGTTGTGGTATAGGGATGTGTGTGTGTGTGTGTGTGAACTGTCAGCAATGTGACATTGTGATGGCGAGGTTCGTTTCTGGCGACGTGCGATTATTGTGATACAGGACCCAAACCCAGCCACTGTTTTGGAGTACAAGCGAGAGCGCCCGACGCTGATGCTCATTGCCGTCTGTCAGTGGAACGTCTGGACTGCAAGGTCAGAGTTAAGAATTGTTTGCAACACTGTCTGTCTGTCTGTCTGTGTGTCTGTCTGTCTGTCGGTCTGTCGTTTGGTCGGTCGGTCTGTCTGTCTGTCTGTCTGTCGTCTGTCTGTCTGTCTGTCGTGTCTGTCTGTCTCTCTGTCTGTCTCTCCCTCTCGGACACTCTCTCGCTCACGCACTCAAAATCTCTGTCTGTCGGTTCTCTCTGTCTGCTGTCTGTACA
>JADBJO010002261.1:222500-230000 GCA_016801955.1 Conus betulinus
AGGGTGAGTGGGGAATAATAATAAATGTTTCTCAAATGAGTCTTCCGCAAGCTTATAGTCTCCAAGAAGGACACACTCTCCAACGGGATGAAGCTCATTAACATATAACTTCTGGTCAGATACCATTTCGACTGTTTTCTTCTCAATGAGCGCGGAAAGTGGTGACTTCACTCCTCTGCCTTTTCGGTTTTAAGAAGAATACTATCCCAGAAAAAGGCTGGTGTGCAATATACCGTAGTATGTTTGTTGAGTTTCCAAAAAACCAACCAAAGGTGCCACCCAAGAAGCAAAAGAAAATCAAGAAAGAGCGAAACAAGCTACATTTTTCTAGTGAAAAGTTGAAAATATAAAAAAGATAACCTCATAAGACACAAGTGCTGAGGGCCAGTTCTTGGAATGAATCGACAAGGAATTAAATTATAATTGACTAATAAATTCCAAGGATAAGTAACCGAGCACCATTCCAGCAACTTACAGAGCAGCTTGGTGTTGCAAAGACTGCAAGAAATATTCAATTATAAAACAAAACTTGCTCTTATGTGTTAGAAATAAGGGGAGATAAGCATTCATATCTGCAGTGGCAGTTAATTTTGCCTAATTAACAGTATGTGCTTGAGAGGGTGAGTGGGGAATAATAAATGCTTCTCAAATGACTATAAGGTTGCTGAAGACTATATACATATATATATATATTATATATATATATATATATATATGTGTGTGTGTGTGTGTGTGTGTGTGTGTGTGTGTGTGTGTGTGTGTGTGTGTAATTGAGCGTGTTGATGTTTGCAATTACTGTATGGTCTGTAAAACTATACATGTCATGCATTTTGCTAGGACGGGGTGAGGATGTGTGAAAGGGAGGATGGAATGTTAGTTTCTTTCTTTGTCTGGAAGTGTGAAGTGTAAACTCATTTCTGTCGTAGGGTGTGAAATCTGAGTTTATTTCCATGAACTGGGAGTGCGAAATGTAAGTCTATTTCTTTCTGGGAGTGTGAAATATCAGTCTATTTCTATCTGGGAGTGTGAAATATCAGTCTATTTCTATCTGGGAGTGTGAAATGTAAGTTTATGTCTATTTTGGTGTGTGAAAATGTAAGTTTTATGTCTATCTGGGAGTGCGAAATTAAATTATGTATCTCGGAGTGTAAAAATGTAAGTTAATATCTATCTGAGAGCTGAATTTCATGTCATGGGTGGATGTGTAATTGTGTTTATTGTTCTAACAGACTGCAGTCATGAGTAAGTTAAATGCGTAATATGCCGGTTTCGTTATTTGGTGTGATTGCTTGTATTTGTGTACATATATTTATCCATATATATATATATATATATATATATATATATATATAGTGTGTGTGTGTGTGTGTGGAGAGAGAATGTTAACGTTCCATATTTTATTCTATTGTCCGTTCACAAAGCAATATTGCCCGATTCTCTGGCAGTCAAAAACAATACTAAAGATGACGATCTCAAAGCCATTATTGATGATCAATCACTTCTTGTCACTGCAGCTAAATCTCTTCTTCGGAGTCCTATAGGAACAGCTCTGTAGTTTGCTCGTTTTGAAATTTAAAAAAAAAAAATTATAGGTATTGTTTATTGATGTTTATTTCTGTCAAACAGGGTATTACGTTGATGGGGGATATGAAATGACGGGGTATTCCTGTTTGTGATAAAATACTTATGTCATTCAGGATGATTTCAAGATCCGTCTAAATCCATTTTTAGAAAATGACTCGGCAAGGATATAAAGAAAAAGGGGACGGGTGATGGGTGAGGGGGGGGGGGGGGGGGGGGGTTGGTAAGAGAAAGAAAGAAGGAATAAAAAGAGAGCGTCACAAAATCAATCCCTTCATAGTAGCTTTCAGGGCCATCATTGTCCGTCTTAAAAAAAGAAGCATTTATATATACGAGCGGACTCTCTCTCTCTCTCTCTCTCTCTCTCACACACACACACACACACTCTCTCTCTCTCTCTCTCTCTCTCTCTCTCTCTCTCTCTCTCTCTCTCTCTCTCTCTGTCCCTCACGTACACATACACACACAGGCGCACACACACACTCAAGTATTCATATACGCACGCACGCACGCACGCACGAGAGGAGAGAGAGAGAGAGAGAGAGAGAGAGAGAGAGAGAGAGAGAGAGAGAGAGAAAATGAAAGAGAGAGAGAGAGAAGAGAAGAGAGAGAGAGAGAGAGAGAGAGAGAGAGAGAGAATAAGCACACAAATGCACACACGGATGCACGCACACTCAGTTACACACACACACACACACACACACACACACACACACACCACACACACACACACACACACACACACACACACATACACACACTTGCACATGCGCACACACGCACACGTACATACAGACGCACACAAGTACACGCCACACACACACACACACGCACGCACGCACACACACACACACACACACACACACACACACACACACACACACACACACACACACACACACACACACACCAAGTTTCGTTTTTAAAAGTGGTGAAGAAAACTGTTTTTGTTGTTTCTTTTGCCCAAACGGAAAGGAGAAATGTTTGAAAACAACTGTTCATGTACGAAGGGTATGTTGCGCAACTAGTTCAGACAATGTTGAGATGCACGGAAATTCAGTAGAGATGTTTGCTTTGTACCAGTTTTTGCGGTATGCTTCTAACGAACAAAAGATAAAGTGGTGTCAGCCGCGCCTTTGAAGGAATGAATGAATACTGGGTGTGTGGAAGGGAGAAAGGGGGGTGGGGGTGGAGGGCACAAAAAAAATCCATTACTAATTACTGTCGGTCTTTTGACAAGAAGTATTCATCCTAGGCCTAACACTCCTGTCTACCCTAAAAAGAAAAGAGAGAGAGAGAGAGAGAGAAATTGGCGTGTATTTTCCCTTTTTATGCAGCAGAATGTTGCTTCTCGGCTGCAATTCATACCACTGACTGAACAGCCTCTTCCGATGGTTTTCAGCGAATGTATGTATGTAACTCTCTTCTCTGCCCCCCCCCCCCCCTCTCTCTCTCTCTCTCTCTCCTCTCTCTCTCTCTCTCTCTCTCTCTCTCTCTGGCTGTCCGTCCGTCTGTGTGTCTGTCTGTTTCTTTTCAGTCTCTCTGTCTGTCAGTCTGTTAGTCTCTCTCTCTGTTTGTCTGTGTGTCTGTGTTTGTGTCTGTCTGTGTGTGTATCTGTTGTTTGTCTGTCTCTCTACCTGTCTGTCTGACTGTCTTTTTGTCTATCTTTATATCTCTCTCACGCACGCACACGCACTACCACCACCACCACACCACCACCACCAACTATTACTACTACCACCACTATCACTATTACCCAATACCACTACTGCTATGACTACGACAACGACTGCTACTACTACTACTACTACTACTATTACTACTACTACTACTACTGTGACTACCACAACGACTACTAAGTACTTCAAAAAACTACTATTACTATGACCACGACGGCTTCTACTACCACTCTACTACTACTACTACTACTACTACTGCCGTTGCTGCTTATATCACTACTATTACTAGTATAACCGCATCACCCACGGAAGACGGAGTTACGTTTCCTTTGTGCTGAGCTATGAAGCAGTCTCATACGCAGAAATCTTACATATGGGGACGTTTTTAGGCGGGCAAGGTAAGGTAATGTTGCGTATGGCCCAGCCGACCGCAAAGGGCCATATCAGGGCCGTCACCGCGTCGACGTCAACTCATTAGTCATTACGAGAAGAAAAAAAAAAGAAAAGAAGAAGAAAGAATCACCACCACAACACCACCAACAACGCATCATTCACACAACCCTTTAAAAATATACCTTCTAAAAACACACATCAGAAATTTCGTTGAGAATCTTTCTTCCGTTAGTTCTTAAATCTGATGAAAAAAAAGGTTTCACTTTCAGAAATCCAAAAGAGCACACCAGGTGGGACATCTCTGAAAAGGGTCAGTGAAGCGTGTTGTTACTGTTATTATCATTTATTATCACTACTTTTTTTTTTTATCCAGATCATCATCATATTGACCCGCAGCTACTAATTTCCCTCCCATTTTCCCGCCAAAGAGCTGCCAATCTGCTTGGATTGAAGCCAGGAAGGAAAACAGTGCGGAGCGCCCAGCGTTGCTCACGTGCGTGGCCCCTAGCACTGCACAGCGCATGCTGGCTGTCCTGACTGTCTGTGTGCTTCTGCCAATGGTCACTTCAGTCCTTTCCTCTGTTCTCTCTCTCTCTCTCTCTGTCTCTGTCTCTCTCTGTCTCTGTCTGTCATTCTATCTCTCTCTCTCTGTCCCTCTGTTTCTGTGTCTCTGTCTCTTGTCTGTCACTCTATCTCTCTCTGTCCCTCTGTCTCTGCTCTCTCTCTCTCTCTCTCGCTTTGTTTGTATGTGTGTGTTGTGTGTGTGTGTGTGTGTGTGTGTGTGTGTGTGTGTGTGTGCACATGTGTGTGTGTGGTTGTGTGTGTATCAATATGTGTGTGTGTGTGTGTGTGTGTGTGTGTGTGTGAGAGAGAGAGAGAGAGAGAGAGAGAGAGAGAGAGAGAGAGAGAGAGAGAGAGAGGATAAGATAAATTTTTTCATTTACGAGGGTAATAGATAAGCACTGATGCGCTTTTTTACATCCAGTCCTCGCCTTGAGTAGGGACTACAACATGCACCGAAAGGAAATAATGTATGAAAGCAAACAAGCAAACAAACAGGGCGGTCATGCAATCATAATGGAACATCAAATGAAAATAGAAGAGACTTTTTTTAATGAATGAATCAAAAAAAATAATAAAGAGGAAGAAGAGAGTGAGAGGGGGGGGGGGGGGGGGGGGGGCTGGGGGAGCATATGGAAATGTATTGTAAACGTACAGCAATTAGCATGTATGCAGTGAAATGAATATGATAAAGTACATACCGAATTTGGAACACACACCACAAAGACACACACACACACACACACACACACACACACACACACACACACACACACACACACACACACACGCACGCACGCACGCACGCACGCACGCACGCACGCACGCACAGCAAGAGAGAGAGAGAGAGAGAGAGAGAGAGAGAGGGAGAGAGGGAAAGAGAGGGTTTCTTATTTTAAGTCGTTAAAAGATAGACAACTTTGTACGTTGTACTTATATACGTTTAAAAATGACCGATTTTTTTTGTTCCAGTTTTATCATGGCCCAGTCGACCACATGCAAACCTTTCAAGGTTGAAGCTAGACATGCACAAAGAATGAAAGGTTATAAACTTAAGACAATAAGGAATGATCCTTGTCAATCCAGATTTTTATTCCGAATGAATGACGTGTAAATCCTTTCATTATATATTGTATGACGCACGCACTCTCTCTCTCTCTCTCTCTCTCTCTCTCTCTCTCTCTCTCTCTCTCTCTCTCTCTCTCTCTCTCTCTCTCTCTCTCAGCAACCATACTACGGTATTGCACACCAGTCTTTTTTTTTTGATAGCATTCTGCTTAAAACCGAAAAGGCAGAGGAGTCAAGTTACCACTTTCCGCCGTCACTGAGGAGAAACAATCAGGTTTCGAAATACCGGTATCTGACCAGGAGTTATATGTTAATGAGTTTCTTCCCCATTGGAGATTGTCCCCCCCCCCCCCCCCCCCCCCCCCCCCCCCCCCCCCCCCCCCCCCCCCTTGGAGACTATAAGCTTGCTGAAGGCTCATTTTAAGAAGCATTTATTATTCCTCATTCACCCACTCAAGCACATACTGTTAGCAGAATTTTTCTACCATTGCAGATATAAATGCTTATCTCCCCCTATTTCTTCAATCTAAGACATAAGAACAAGCTTTGTTTATAATGTGTTATATATATATATATATATATATATATATATATATATATATATATATATATATATATATGAATACATCGTTGCTTCCGTTTTCATTCGACGATGCAAGGAAGTAGGCAATACATTCTTTTCAGCGGGGGAAAAAGCAACAAAAACATTAACTCAATTCATGTACCACACCTATGGCGTGGAATCACAAGGACTCCACAAGTGACGCGTATTTGCATTTTCCTTGCTGACGTAGATATGGCATTGAACCAATTCATGGCCTACCACCACCACCACCACCACCACCACCACCCCCCCCCCCCCCCCCCCCCCTAATCCGTAACAAGGTTTTCTCTTGTTCACATTGGAATCGCCGTTTTTCCACAGATTTCTATCTGTTCAAAGGCTGCTGCAGGGCTCCAAGCGTAACGTGGAACTCTGACCTGTCTTAGGCTCCCTGAAAAGCAGCAAGCAGGTCAGGAATCTGATGTGCGCCATCTGTCTGTCGTGTCGTCGTTTAGTTTTTCTGTAGACGTGGACCTGTCTTAGCAATGAACTACCTACAAAGTGGGCAATCCCTCCACCACACCAGCTCCCTTTGCACTCACCCCCTTCCCTCATTCCTCGGCACGACACTCACACACACACTTACGCGTGCGCGCATGCACGCACGCACACACACACACACACACACACACACACACACACACACACACACACACACACACACACACACACACCCGCAGCACGCACGCACGTATGCACACACGCACGCACGCACACCCACACACACACACACACACACACACACACACACACACACACACACACACACACACACACACACACACACACACACACCTCGACTCAATCGGCGTGCAAAGAGAGCTTGGGTGGGTGCGACGGCGATCCCAAAAGCGTGCATTTGCAGTCCGCTTTACACAGTTCCTGAATAAAACAAAAACAAAAAAACAAAAAAAAAGACAAAACGAACAGAAACCGGAAAGAAGTGCCTGATCATCATTTCTTTTGTGTCAGTCTGCGTTTTTGAAACCGAACAGGAGGAAAAGAAGTCACGCCATTAACAAGCAGAAGAAAAAAAGAGAGGGGGGGGGGGGAGCTAAGTTAATATTGCTTTTTATAGCCCAGCCGACCGCAAAGGGCCATATCAGGGCTGTCACCGTGTCGAAATCAATTCACAAGTCATTGAAACAAAACAAACAAACAAAGAAAAACTTATTCATACAACTCTCTAAAATACGCCTTCTTAAAACACACCGGAGATTTGGATAAAAACTTTCTTCTGTAAAATCTTAGGTCAGACGAAAAATGTTGAATTCTGTCAGAAATTCAAAAATCACCTCAGGTGAGTCATACCTGAACAAGGTTTTCATGGGGTCTGCTGTGAAATGCTTATCCCCCGAAAGCAAACATAACAGTATAAAGCACAACATAACAGTATCAAAACACACACACACACACACACACACACACACACACACACACACACACACACACACACACACACATATGAAACCCACAAACGCCTCCGAATAAAGAGACAGCGCTGTACGCTGCGTGTATTGGGGGCTCATTTATTGGGGTCGTCACCGGCTGTTTGGGGGTGCAGCTGCAAGCCGATCTGATGAAGCACGAATGGCACGTGCCGTTCACATGGTT
>JADBJO010002261.1:245000-252500 GCA_016801955.1 Conus betulinus
GGCGTGTCATATAAGATATAATTCAGAGCTTTCATAATTGCATATAGCTCTGATGTATAAATTGAAAATTCTCTGCCTAGATAGAAAGACTTTTGCACATTTAAGGATGGTATAGTAAATCCAGCACCACTGTCAGACGTTTCCATTACTGAACCATCTGTAAATATTTTTAAATGATTTGGATAAGTCTTTTCGAGATGTTCTCGAACTTCATTTACTAGAATATTTACATTGTCATCTTTCTTCAAAGTAGTATATTCATCATCAATTTTTGCGTTGAGATGCTCCCATGGGGGCATTTGAGGAACAATAGGAACCTCCGAAATTGCATCAATATCAATACTACATTCGGACATAAGCTCACAAGTGAAATTTCTAATTGGCTGTATGTATGATATATTTTTAGACCTTTTGGGGTATTCCTTGTTGGAATCCATAAGAATTTCATCAGTAACAGAGTTTTTTACAGATAGGCCTCTTACAACGTATTTGGACACATCCAACGTTCGTTGTTCATTAAGAGGTAAAATGTTTGTCTCCTTATAGCATTTCATTGTGTTTGTGTGCACTGGAACACCCAAAGCTAATTTTAAAGCTTTACTATCTAAGCTTTGCAGTTTCTTTAAAAGGTAGTTAGATGCAGAGAAGTATATTTCCTGTCCATATATTAATTTTGATCGAACTAACGATGTATATAAATGTAAAAGTGTGGTACAGTCTTGACCCCATGGTTGACAACATATAATTTTGAGCAAATTTAATCTTTTCCTAGCTTTATCTATCAAATTTCCAATATGCTTTTTCCAGTTCAGCTTCGGTGTTAAAAACACTCCTAAGAACTTGACTGTTTGCTTATATTGTAGAACATTGTCATCAAGAATAAGGTTGGGCAGAGCCTTTGGGTTTTCGCCATTATTAAAAAGCATTAAACAAGTTTTCTCACCAGATAATTCGAGACCGTTCTCTTTCATGTAAGCAGACAGACTGTCCAATTCTCCTTGATACATTGTCTGTACAAATTTTACTGCCCTTTTATTCGAGTGCTTCCTTAATGAAGTATTAATCCAAATGGCAATATCATCTGCATACTGCACTACATTGGTGGTTTTTGACAATGCCTTTTGGAGATCATGTATAAGAATCGTAAATAATAAAGGTGCAATAACAGAACCCTGAGGAATGCCATATCTATTTTCCTGAATGATGAATATATTTTTCCAATTCGTGTACATATATTTCTTCCTTCTAGAAAGTTTTTTTTATAATCATACATATTCCCAGAAATACCAATATTTTTCAGTTTATACAATAATCGAGCATGCCAAACACGGTCGTATGCTTTCTTTACATCAAAGAATGTAGCTAGTGTACTTTTTCTGCGTGAAAAATTGCTTTTTTATATGAGAAGTTAGTTTTACTAAATGATCAGTTGTGCAACGCCTTTTTCTGAATCCAGCTTGCTGGACTGGAATAATGTCATTTTTTTCACAATAATATAATAAACGCGTTTGTACAATTTTTTCAAGAAGTTTACCAACATGGGATGTTAAAGCAATGGGTCTATAGCTATTTACAGATGTTCTCGTTTTACCTTCTTTTGGTACTGGTACTACTACCACTGAACTTTTCCAGATTGTAGGAATAGTGCCGTACGTCCAACATTTTTGGAACAACGAATGTAGTAATATTTTCCACGAAGAAGGCAAGTGACGAAGAAGCTCGTAAGAAATACCATCTAGGCCCACTGCTGAATCATAAGATGTATGGATTCTATCGCTTCAAGAAGTTCTGATGATTGTAATGGAGAATTTAAGTAGTTATTATTGTCTGGTATGGGACTCTTATATTGTTCTTTTTGTTCCTCTTTATATCTATGGTACTTGATTTCTGCTGGAAGATTTACAGCTCGACTATTTTCCGAAAAGAAATGGGAGAAAGCTTCCGCCTTATCCATTGTGCTTGGAAATTCTTTTGTTAATTTTACAGGGTAAGCTTGTGTGTTTTGTAACAATTTTTCATTTGTTTTACTTTTTTCCAACTTTTTAACATATCCTTCGATCTTTTACTTCGGTCTCACAAAATTCTGCCCAGTATTTTTTTTTTTGCTTGAGCAATAATTTTATTACATTTGTCACATAAATGACCTTATAGAACAAACTATACAACAGTTTCGGTGGCATTCAGATCTGAAACACTCCGGAAACACCTGTAGGAGGCGAGACGCAGTGACGTTTCTTTGCGAGTGAAGCTAAAAAAGAGACCGCTTAAAACGCGGATGACATGTAGGAGACGAAATGGGGTGGGGGGTGGGGTGGGGAGATTGGAAGTGCACACAGGCCTGTCTGAAAATCGTTAGTTTCAAAGTGTGTTGACTGCTGGCGGAAACTGAAACACACTTTAAAAGGGATTTAAAGTAACCGCACCGGTTAACATAAACAAACAAATTACACGACAAAACACGACGCGTTTCGACCTCTCAGGTCTTTCTTCAGGCAAGAGAAACAACGTTCAGGACAATGAAAACGGAGAACGAGCGATCACTTATCTTCTCTCAAATTCGCCCCTCTTGCGCGGAAATTTGCGCCGAATTTGAGGTGACGATAAGTGCGCGCATCTTGCGCCGAATTTTGAGAAGATAAGTGACTGCTAGTTCTTCATTTTCATTGTCTTGAATGTTGTTTATCTTGCCTGAAGACGACCTAAGAGGTGGAAACGCGTCGTGTTTTGTCTTGTAATGTGTTTTGTCCATGTTAACCGGCGGGGTGACTTTCAATTCATTTCAAAATTTGAAGATCGTTAGTTAGTCGTTAACAGTTCAATATGCATAGTTACAGTGTGCCAGTATCTGACATGCGTAGGACACCACACTGTGCCATCGGATAATTCTTTAGAGACTTTGGGGGGGGGGGGGGGGGGGGGCGGTTACTGTTTTCGGTTTTTAAAACAGGTTCTTTCGACGTCAGTGACAGTCACCATGTTAAACTGAACAGCGCGGGTTAGGGGAGAGAGAGAGACAGACAGACAGACAGACAGATGAAGAGGAGGATGAGGAATGAGTAGTAATAGTAGTAGTAGTAGTAGTAGTAGTAGTAGTAGTAGTAGTAGTAGTAGTAAACAGAGAAAGAGAGATGAGAAAGAGAAAGAAAGAGAGACGTGTGAAGAAAGAGAGGTGAGGAGAGAGAGAGTGAGAAAGAGAAAGAGAGAGAGTGACTGAGAGAAGAAGAAGAAGAAGAAGAAAGAAGAAATAAACAGAGAGACAAGAGATAGATAAGAGAGACAGACAGACAGATACAGACAGACAGAAAATGGTGTCATTTTAAACGCTTCCCAGTTCACGTCAATCGACGTGGTGCATTGACCACTGTTTATTGACCACTGTTTATTAACCCAGTTTGCAAAGATGGTGGCCAGCATGTCCGGCTGGTCATTAGACGGCCGAGCCGCACTGACCACCAGGCTGTTCTAGTTCTGTAATGAATGAATGTCTCTTCCCCTCCCATCCCTCGTCGTCCCCCGCTTCCCCCCCCCCCCCCCCCTTTCCCCCGCCCACTCTCCAGCCCACCCCCACCCCTCCACACACACCCCTCCTCCTTCCCCCAATACCTCCATGCATTACCCTGCTTGCAACTTCGTTCTTTAACATCCCATTCTTCCCCAATGTTATGGGCTAGGATACCAGGCAAGGTAGCGTAGTTAATTAACCCTCTGCCTGCTGGACATAAACATCAGTTGCTTTGTTGGTGGTGGTGGCACTGGAGTTGGTGTTGGTGGTGTCGGTGTTGTCTCTGGATGCTGTCATGCGTGGCGGGGGTCTTCTGAAGCGGCTGGGACGGTTACACCGTTCTCAAAACACTGTACATTAATCAATCAATCAGTCAGTCAGTAAATCAGTCACTCGATCGATCGATCAGTCAATCAACCAACCAGTCGGTCAACACATGAACCAGTTAAATGTAGATCTAAGCGTCAAAAAAAATCGCTTGTACCTTAGTCATACAGATTATTGTTTAACCGCGCAAAAAAAAGAGAAACAAAAACCGCGGGTAACTTATTCATACAGATTATCATTTAATCGCGGAAGTTGTGACAAAGAAGAAATCAGAAGGAACAGACGTAGAAAAAGAAGCGGAGGAGGAGGAGGAGAAATCGAAGGAAACAGGAGGAGGACAAGAAGAAGGAGGAGGAGGAGGAGGAGAAGGCAGAGGAGAAGGAAGAGGAGAAGGGGGGAGGGGGACGAAAATGAGTAGAAGAAGAAAACAATGCAAAAAACTCTTACTTTGCAACATATCCACATTATCATGTTTTCTATCATCATTATGGTTTATTCATATTTGTTATGTTTCGTTTACACACATTTTTCGAAAACAGTGCTTTCTTGTTTGTAGATTTTATATCCCCCCCCCAAAAAAAAAAAAAAAAAAAAAAAAAAAAAAAGAAATAAAATAGAGAAATAAAAAAGTAAGAGAAAAGAAAATCAGCAGGGTGACATTATTCTTTTGTTGTTGACCTCATCAAAACGTGTGTATCTTATTTCGTTTGACCATGCTTTATTTATAGATATCGATCACCTTATTCATGTCTTCTTCTTCTTCTTCTTCTTCTTCTTCTTCTCGTCTTCTTCTTCTTCTTCTTCTTCTTCCTCCTCTCTTCTTCGTCTTCTCTCTTCTTCTTCTTCTCTCTTCTTCTTCTTCTTCTTCTTCTTCTTCTTCTTCTTCTTCTCTTCGTCTTTTCTTCTTTCTTCTCTTCTTCTTCTTCTTCTCATTCCTCATTTTCTTTGTCTTCCTCCTCTTCTTCTTCTTCCTCCTCCTCCTCTTGTCTTCTTCTTCTTCTTCTTCTTCTTCTTCTCCTTCTTCTTCTTCTTCTTCTTCTTCTTCTTCTCATTGTCCTCTAGTCTCTGTTCCTTTGTCTTCTCTTCCCCGTCATCTTTCCCCTCCTGTCGCATTCCACTCCTGTTTTCTTTTTTTTTTTCTTGTTTTCTTTTTATTGTTGTTGTTATTCCTCTTCTTTCACTTTTCACTGCTTTTTCTCTCTCTCTCTCTTTTTTTTTTTTTTTTTTTTTTTTTTTTTTTTTGTTTCTTCTTCTCTTCCTTCAGCTCTCTTACTCTAACTAACTTCCATTGTCTTCTGTCCTTCTTTTGTTCCCCTTGTCCCTTCTTTCATCACTGTTATTTTCTTCTCGTTCTTTTTTTTTTTTTTTCAACTCAACTCTCTCTCTCTCTCTCTCTCTCTCTCTCTCTCTCTCTCTCTCTTCTCTCTCTCTCTCTCTCTCTCTCTCTTTCAAATGCTTCTTTCCTTCTCCTCTTCCTCTCTTTTCTTTCTTCTTCTTCTTCTTCTTTTTTTTTTTTTTTTTACTTTTTCTTTTTTCTTTTTTTTCGTCCCCCCCCCCCCCTTCCCAGGCCCCCTCTTCTTTCTCTTCCTCCTTTCCTCCTTCTTGATCCCTTTAAACAACGAGCCGTAATTGGTTTTCTGTGTTAGGGCTTGTGGCCTGGTGCCCGCGGTCTTCCGCTTTGGGTGAAGCGGTCTCTGTGTTCCATCCCCTGCCTGGCCTTTGAATGCAACATGGCTGACTCCTGTGCCCATTGATGTACTCTCTGTGGCTGTCTGTCTGTCTCTCTGTCTTTCTGTCTGTCTGTCTGTCTGTCTGTCTGTCTGTCTGCCTGTGTGTGTGTGTGTGTGTGTGTGTGTGTGTGTGTGTGTGTGTGTGTGTGTGTTCTGTTCCCTACGTGGCCGTTTAGTTGAAATAGCTGACTCCGATGCCCATTGATATACCCTCTCTCTCTCTCTCTCTCTCTCTCTCTCTCTCTCTCTCTCTCGTCTCTGTCTTCTCTCTCTCTCTCTGTTCTATTCCCTGTCTGGCCGTTTAATCTAAATAGCTGGACTCCGATGCCTGTTGATGTACTCTCTCTCTCTCTCTCTCTCTCTCTCTATCTCTCTCTCTCTCTCTCTCGCTCTCTCTGTCCGACGTCTCTGTCTTTGTCTGTCTCTGTCTGTCTGTCTGTCTATCCGTCTCTCTCTCTGTCTCTCTCTCTCTCTCTCTCTCTCTCTATCTCTCTCTCTCTCTCTCTCTCTCTCTCAGTCTGTCTCTGTCCGACTGTCAGTCTACTGTCTGTCTGCCAGTTTCTGTCTCTGTCAGTCTATCTCTCGCCTCTCTCTCTCTCTCTCTCTCTCTCTCTCTCTCTCTCTCTCTCTCTCTCTCTCTCTCTCTCCGCCTGTCTGTCTGTCTGTCTCTGTCTGTCTGTCTGTCTCCCTCTCTCTTCTTTCTCCCTCCCTCCCTCTCTCTCTCTCTCCCTCCCTCTTTCTCTCCCTTCTCTGGTTCTCTCGCTCCCCCTGCGCCTGTCCCCTCTTCTTTCTCCCCCCCCCCCCCTTTTTTTTTTTTTTTTTTTTTGTTTTTGTTTTTGTTTTACTGTCCTGCTCTGAGCGACCTTAGAATAAAACTTCTTCAACCCAAATATGACACCGAACCATGTCATTTCAGGCTGATTCTCTTGCTGCCAACGAGGAATGAGAATACACTTTGGAATTTAGCCATGTATATTTATGAAGCAAATACGAGAATTCGGACAGTAATGTATTAATGTACTCTGCCTTTTGTAACATATCTACATTATTTTGTTCATAGATTTCATTTTGTTGCGTATTACGAATGTTGTAAGATGCATGTATGAAACCCCTTCAGTATGGGGCTGTGGCCTTGAACTGAATAAATATTCGCATTCACATTCTCTTTACCTAATGAAACACACATGTATACACATGTACGCACATACATATCTCTTCCACCACCAGCCCTAAACCATACAAAAGCAAAACACGCGCACGCACGTACGCGCGCGCGCGCACGCACACGCACACACACACACACACACACACACACACACACACACTCACACACACGCACGCACGCACGCTCATAAACAGATGCATGCACACAAACACATACATTCCCACTCATATGCACGCACATGCACGTACACAGACAGAAAACACCCGCGCTCAATCACAAAACAGCCATGCAAACACGAAAGGATGATGATGATTTATCTAAGCAGCCCACTACAGCCATGCTACAGCAGTTTGTCGGGAACAGGACGCTCGTGCAGATTGTCCCCGCGTTTCCGTGTTTACTGTCTGGGTGGTGGCCCGGCGGCTAACGTGGCCCTTCAGAAGTGGATAGCTCGTAGGTTTTGCGGTTCGAATCTCGTGGCAATATGTTTCGATATTTTCTTTTAAAAAGAATTTATCGATCCGTCTATTCATTTATTTCATTCTGTTCATTCATTTCCTTTCATTGTATTGTGGGTAATTTCGTTGTGGACGCGAGAGAGGCTTTTCGTTTTTCAACCCTTTCCCTTCACAACAGACCTTTAGGTCATGATTTCCAGACGAGAAATTTCGCTTTAGACGGTGAATTTGAAACCCTAGGTCCAGTGTTTAGCAGGCTTTTTTTCGCGAACGTGAAGTCATGTAGTCTCTCTTTGTTGGACAATCCAAGGAGACGTG
>JADBJO010002261.1:272500-280000 GCA_016801955.1 Conus betulinus
CTCTTGTCAAGCATTAGTCGTGACAAATGTACACATGTATCCAGTGCTACAGAGTGACCTTTTCTCTTCCGGGGTTGCTTACATGGAGTATACTTGTGTACGCTAGTGTATAGCAGTGTAGCAGGATGGTGTGTGGTTCAGTCTTGAGTGGTATGAGACATTGGGGGTGTGGTTGTGTGTATTTTGGTGGTGTGTGTGTGTGTGTGTGTGTGTGTGTGTGTTTTGGTGTGTGTGTGTGTGTGTGTGTGTGTGTGTGTGTGTGTGTGTGTGTGTGTGTGTGTTCTTTGACACGTCAAGGGGCACTGGCCACTGACCAAGGTGACTGTCAAGACCTAGCCGTACCTAACCTCTCGCTGAAATCGACCCAGACAGAAATAAGTCTCTGCATCCAGCAGATCATTCACCGGTCAATCTTCATACTGCCGTTAGAACCCCCACCCCCCACCTCCACCCCCCCCCCCCACCCCTAATCTGATGAGACGTGTTCTCCACTCACCTAGATCCCTCTCTCAAAGCATATTCTAATCGCTTTTTTTTTCAGGTACATTCTACTCTCTATCTTTACCCCCCCCCCCCCCCCCCCCCCCCCCGCTCCCCTCCTCTCCTTCTTGATTATTCATAGTTCATGAAATGGAACGTTCGGAGAACAAGGCGCTGCGGCAGTCAGTTATCAAAGGTGGACTGTTCTAGAATGTCCGAGAATCACAGCGTGGTACAGCTGATCTCGATGTGCGGAATGTTCTGGAGTGATCGGGAACCATGGCTGATCCTAGCCAGACAGGAACATTCCAGTGACAATGTTGTGACACACATGTGGGCATGTCTTTCAAATGGTCACTGTTCTAAGACTCTGAAGAGGGCTTCCTGAATTATGAGGAATACTGCTAAAGCAAATCCCGAAAACGCAGATCTTTAAAGAAAAAAAAAATGAGGATAAGTATAGCTGGTCTGTTTTTAGCAGTGCGTGTGTGTGTGTGTGTGTGTGTGTGTGTGTGTGTGTGTGTGTGTGTGTGTGTGTGTGTGTGTGTGTGTGTGCGTGCGTGCGTGCGTGCGTGTGTGTGTGTGTGTGTGTGTGTGTGTGTGTGTGTGTGTGTGTGTGTGAGTGTGTGTGTGTGTCCGTGCATGTGTGCGTGTGTGTGTGTGTGTGTGTGTGTGTGTGTGTGTGTGTGTGTGTGCGTGCGTGCGCCCGCGCGCGCGCGCGCCCGCGTGTGTGAAGGGGAGAAAAGGGACGGGGGGTGAGGTGGCGGTGGAAGGGGAATGTCTTGCCTTCCGGTACCCTTCAGTGGCATCATTCCTAGCACCACCCTCCTCTCATTCTGCCCCCTCTCCCCCTCCCACTATCCACACCCAGAAATGTCCCTTGCCATCTCGACTTCCTGTTGTTGTTTTCTTTCTGTTTTATTTCTTGCTGTTTTTCTTTCTTTCTTTGTTTCTTTCTGTCTGTCTCTTTTTCTTTTTCTTTCTTTCTTTTTTTTCTTTCTTTCTTTCTTTCTTTCTGTCTGTTTTTCTTTCTTTCTTTCTTTCTCTTTCTGTCTGTTTTTGTCGTTCATTCTCTCTCTTTCCTTCTTTCCTTGTCTGTCTTTTTTTTCGTCTGTTTTTTCTTTCTTTCTTTCTTTCTTTTCTTTGTTTCTTTCTATCTTCCTTTTTTTTTTTTTTCTTTCTTTCTTTTTTTCTTTCTTTCTTTCTGTCTGTTTTCTTTCTTTATAATTATAATAATAATGAATATTTCTATAGCGCAAATCCTAGATTAGCTCTAAGCGCTTTTACAAAGACTAACGAAAACACGCACGCACGCACGCACACACACACCACCAGAGCTCCTCCTACGTATCCGTTCCCAGTGGCATCCCCTTGGCATCTTCAGTTCCTGTTTTTTTCTTTCGTTCGTTCTTGCTCTTTCTCTCCCTCTCTCTCTCTCTCTCTCTCTCTCTCTCTCTCTCTCTCTCTCTCTCTCTCTTTCCTATCTCTCTCTCTCTCTCTTTTTTTTCTTTCTTTCTTTCTCGCTTTCTTTCTCACCCACCTCATATGTCTCCACACCAAGTCACGTCCTTGGCATCTTAAGGTCCTGTTTCTTTCTTTCTTTTCTTTTCTTTCTTTCATTCTATCTGTCTCTTTGTCTGTCTGCCTGTCTTTCTTTCTTTCTTTCTTTCTGTCTTCGTATACTTGTTTTTTTTTTTCGTTTAGTGACCAGGTGTTCCTCTTTGCGCTTTCTCCTCAAAATCTGCCCGTTCTTTTCCAATGTGGTTTGCTCATCTCTAAGACTTAAAGATTTTTTTTCGCAAAGCTCGAAGCTTTCATTTGGGGGGGAGGGGGGGGGGCAGAGGAAGATTCGAGCGCGCAGTGGTTCTTTCGAAATCATGTTGACAGACGAAAACAAACGAAGGAATCGAACCCCACGGACACAAGGCAGAGACCATGAACGTAGGGCCCTCCTTTGCGAAGGTAGTCATCTTCATTCCCACAGACCTGACAAATACCAGTCAGACAGGCAATGCAAACAGTCATCTTCATTCCCACAGACCTGACAAATACCAGACAGGCAATGCAAAGTAGTCATCTTCATTCCCACAGACCTGACAAATACCAGTCAGACAGGCAATGCAAAGTAGTCATCTTCATTCCCACAGACCTGACAAATACCAGACAGGCAATGCAAAGTAGTCATCTTCATTCCCACAGACCTGACAAAATATCAGTCAGACAGCAATGCAAAGTAGTCATCTTCATTCCCACAGACCTGACAAAATATCAGTCAGACAGCAATGCAAAGTAGTCATCTTCATTCCCACAGACCTGACAAATACCAGTCACACAGGCAATGCAAAGTAGTCATCTTCATTACCACAGACCTGACAAATACCAGTCACACAGGCAATGCAAACAGTCATCTTCATTCCCACAGACCTCACAAATACCAGTCAAAGAGGTACACAGCGTGTGTCTTGTGAAGATGCAAAGTAGTCATCTTCATTACCACAGACCTCACAAATACCAGGTACACAGCGTGTGTCTTGTGAAGATGCAAAGTAGTCATCTTCATTCCCACAGACCTCACAAATACCAGGTACAACGTGTGTCTTGTGAAGATGGCAATAACCGGCCCCTCTCCCTCCCCGACTCATTCCCTCCCCTGATGTCTTCTCCATACCCCCCCCCCCCCCCCCCACACACACACACACACAGCGTGCGCACTCATTCGCTTACTCATTCACGCTTATTCGCTCCGCTCACTCTGGTTAGTTCCGGCTACTCTCTCGCCCACTCGCTTATTCACTCACTTGCTCGCTCACTTGTTCACACCCTTACTTATTAAGTCACACACACACACATATGTACGTATATATTTTTTTTTCCCATCAGGTCAGGTTTGTTCATTCTTTATGATACCCTATTGCCTTTACATGTTGAGTATCACGCTTTTCTTCGTCTTTTTCTTCTTCTTCTTCTTCTTCTTCTTCTTCTTCTATGCGCCTTCTGCTTGCCTGCGTTGGTCAAGCAATTTTTGATTTAAATTGAATTAAATTCTTTGCTACATAGTATCGTAGATTTACTGCAATATGCAGTTGTTTACTTCTATATATTTGTTAATGTTCGTGTTGTTTTTCTTGATTGTTCATTGGATAGATGTAAGTGGCACAACTGAATTGTATTTGTACATGCTCTTGCTTTTTTCCCCAATTATTTATTGGTTAGATGTATGTGGCACGACTGAAAGCAAAAGACACACCCTGATGAGTGAAGAGACGAAGCGCAGAAAAGTAAAGACAGTCAAGGCGCAATGGATTCTATAACAATATCATCTTTGAATTGCCAAGGTCTTGGGAGGGTACTCAAAAAAAAGAAAGGATGTATTCCATTTTTTAAGACAAAAACAGCACTCTATTTTCTACAAGATACTCATTTTACAAGTAAATTAGAGCGCCAGATAAGAACTGAATGGGGTTATGAATGTGTATTTGCTTCCAACAATTCTCGATCAAGAGGAGTTGCAATACTATTCAATTATAACTTTGAATTCAAAATAAAGAAAAACTATCAAAGATGCACATGGTAATTATATAATAGTAACTATCAATACAATGGGAAAAGACTTAGTATTAGCGAATGTCTATGGACCAAATAATGATGAACCGTCCTTCTTGAAAATATAAGATTAAAATTAGAAGATTTAAATGTCCCCAACATAATAATGGCAGGGGATTGGAATTTGGTTCTTAATCCCAACATAGATTATTACAATTATAAACATGTAAAAACAACTTATTTGTACCCAATATACAGTGTAGAACTCTTACCTGAAACCATGTAAGTTTTATTTCGTTTATTTTTTGTACCTTTTTGAAGATGATATTAATTCCAATTGCTCTTCAAGTTTTTGATTCCATTGCAGAAGCAGGTTTTATGTTGTCACACAGAAAGGCATCATGATAAATACGCGCCCCTCTGCTGACTGAACCGACAAGTTTCCAAAGTTTAGATCTTGTTTTTCATTCTTGTTATTTGTCATTGTTACTGCAGTTTTCCGAATATATGCGTTTACTCCCCTTAACAATCCAGTATTCGAAATAAAGTCAATGCAAAATAAAATTAAAAAAAAAAAAAAAGTCACACACACACACTCACTCACTCGCTCGCTCACTCACTCGCTTGGACTCTCGCACACTTGCCAGTTCATTCATTTAGACATTAAACCACTCATTCACTCGCTCTCTCGTGCACACGCCTAGTTACGCATTCACTCAATAGTTTACATTGTCATCATCCCCACCTTATTCACTCTCTCACTTACTCGCTCACGCACTTGCTATTTCACTCATTCGTTCTCTCAGACACTAAACCCATTCACTCACTTGCTCTCACGTACTCGCCCACTCACTGTTACACTCATTCACTGATTCACTCGCTCACGCTCTCGCTCCCTCTCTCGCTCTTTCACCCACTCACTCACACACTCGCTCGCTTGCTTACTCACTCACTCACTCACTCACTCGCTATGCCAATCACACACTTACTTGTTCACTCACTCACTCTGGTGCTAAATCATTTCGCACGCCGAGTCACTCGCTCGCTCACGCACTCGCCCAGTCTCTCATTAACTCGTTGACTCGTTTACACACACACACACACACACACACACACACACACACACACACACACACACATATATATATATATATTAAGAATACCACTAAAATGCCTAATAAAATTCTTAAAGTGCTCAACCCCTTGGGGAGCAACATCTGTTTAAAATAGGATGGTAAAAAGGTTTTTTAAAAACCAACAGATCTGTTTCGAGCGCTGCTGTCCTCAGGATCCTGAGGAGAGCCAGCGCTCGAAACAGATCTGTTGATTTTAAAACTTCCTTTTACCATCCTATTTTTAACAACAACACACAAAAAAAAACTATATATATATATATATAATGCTGAACAACAGGCACGTATGCACGCACGCACGTATACAAACACGCACACGCACATAGACACACACACACACACACACACACACACACACACACACACACACACACACACACACAGACAAACACACACACACATACACACACACACACACTCTCTCTCTCTCTCTCTCTCTCTCTCTCTCTCTGTCTGTCTGTCTGTCTCTCTCTCTCTCTCTCTCTCTCTCTCTCTCTCTCTCTCTCTCTCTCTCTCTCTTACGGACGCGGCTGACCGTCCACTTGTCGATATAACAGAAGCCCAATAGCCGGCACACCAAATAATCAGGGTGGCTCGACCCCCCCTCCCCTCCACTCTCCCTCCCAGTCCATGGCATCAACATAACCATTACCTGGCATCAACATGCACATTATCTGATCAGCCGTGTCCGAACTTCAACAGGAACAGACGGCGCTCCCGGTGATGACATATTATCCCCCCCCCCCCCCCCCCCCCCTTCTCCATCTCACCCATATCGGCCCGGCTGCCCTCTATAATTGAAGAGAGCTTCCCGGCGAGCAGCGAGCGCATATGAGCCAGCGCATACCACTCTCCCGGCATATCATATTCACCCAGCGGGTCTCGATAAGCTGTAGGTTAATAGGCCGCTCACCGCAGCTGGTCTCCCACGAACTCCAGCAGTTAAAGTCGTCAGCGATAGTGCCCTGGATGAGACAGAGAAAGATGCGGGGGGGGGGGGGGGGGGGGGGGGGGGGGGGGGAGGGAGGCTGAGGGCGAGGAGAGAGAGAGAGATATGGGGGGGAGAGGGGGGGGAAGAGAGGGGACGTTTTTTTTCTTTTTTCCTTTTTTTTTTTTTGATAAGAACTGGCTACTTCTTAACATCTTGTAAAGTATCTCAGTGGTCATCGCAGGGTCAGCTTTGGTGAGGAGCCACACAGACGCGATCTGGTCATGAACACTGGGCGCTGTCTTTAGACTGATTGATGGGTGCGAAAGGTTATATAACGGGGCGGCGAGTCTCTCTCTCTCTCTCTCTCTCTCTCTCTCTCTCTCTCTCTCTCTCTCTCTCTCTCTCTCTCTCTCTCTCTCTCTCTCTCTCTCTCTGTACGTCTCTCTGTCTCTCTCCGTCTGTCTCTGTTTCTCTATCTGTCTGCTCTGCTCTGTCTCTGTCTGCCCCCAGTCCTCTCTCTCTCTCTCTCTCTCTCTCTCTCTCTCTCTCTCTCTCTCTCTCTCTCTCTCTCTCTCTCTCTCTCTCTCTCTGCGTCTCTCTCTCTCTCTCTCTCTCTGCGTCTGTCTCTCTCCATCTGTCTCTAACTCTCTATCTGCTCTGTCTCTGTCTCCTCCCTCTGTCTCCCCCCCCCCCCCCCCTCTCTCTCTCTCTGTATCTGTATGCTCTCTATCTCTCTCTCTGTCTCTCCCCCTGTCTCTCCCCCCTCTCTCTCTGTCTCTCTGTCTCTGTCTCTGTCTCTCTCTCTCTCTCTCTCTCTCTCTCTCTCTCTCTCTCTCTCCTACCCTCCTCTTCCCCTCGCCTTTTCCCCAACTATCTATCCCACTTCTCTCTCTTTTTACCTTCACCGCCCTCTCCCGTGGTGTGTTTGTTGTTGTTGTTGTTTGTTGTTGTTGTTGTTGCTTGTTTTCATGTCCAGCGATGACAAGTAGATGGTAAACACGCTTTTGAATTAATGTCTGTGAACACCTTCATGTCACGGGTATCAGTAGACTGCATTCCACCGTCACCGCCCACCGTAGTCATTCTACTTCTGGGACAGTCACCATTGCAATGGATCCAGAGGCATACATTTTTGTACTCCAAGTTCTTATAGAACAGGGAGTGCTTTACAATGGGAACGATGAAATGCTGTCTGGTGTGTCTGTATGTCTGTCTGTCCGTTTGTGGTCAAAATGTGTTCCACTCGCTCCAGACAAAAAACTACGGGGCCGATCTTTCTGAAAAGTTGCAGGTATGTTCACTACGGGTCACGGATGATGCCCGATGTTTTTTGTTTTACCGTTATAGCCGTTACTATCGGCTATAACGGCCCATAGCGGTTTTTTTTTTTTTTATGGAATATCTCAGAAAGTA
>JADBJO010002261.1:290000-292500 GCA_016801955.1 Conus betulinus
GCGAGTAAGCCGCGAGGGACGGTTTGCACACATGCGCACATATACAGGCATGCACGCGCGCGCGCGCACAGAGAGAGACAGAGACACAGAGAGAGAGGGGGGGGGGGGGACAAAAAGAAAAGGGAGGAAAGAAGGGTGAAGGTAAGGGGGGATAATGAACAAAATTGCGAAAAGTAAGTGCTAGTTTCAATCTTCAGTTTCTCTCTCTGTCTCTCTGTCTCTGTCTCTCTGTCTATCTCTTTCCCTCTCTCTCTCTCTCTCTCTCTCTCTCTCTCTCTCTCTTCTCTTCTTGTTTCTTTTTTTTTTGTTGTGTTAATTATTGTTGTTGTTATCGAAATTCTTGATTCTACGAAACACAGCTTCCATGTTTATAGCGTGGCTTGTTCTTATCCGTTCAAACTGCCAGGCAGGATTTCTGAAACAAACAAGCGAAGACATAAACAGACAAACAAACAAGCAAACACATGCAGTACTAAACATTCCAAATTTCATATGATAATGAGCTATACATGTTATAACTTAGGGTAAAATAAAACACCATTGAAATGTGATTTTGGTTGGTTGGTTGGTAGGTTGTTTTTTTTTTTTGTTTGTTTTTGTGTGTTGTGTGTGTGTGTGTGTGTGTGTGTGTGTGTGTGTGTTTGGGTTAAGTTCAAACTTAACATCCGCGTCACCGCAGAAAATGTGACCGATGGAAATAAACATTCTGAAGAATTGGGAGGAAGAATGGAAGGGAGACTAGGGAGGAGGAGGAAGGGAAAGACGGGGAGGGGGGGGGGGATCTAACGCTACACTGTTACCAGAAAAACCACAGCGTGTTAAGATGGGCAGGAGTGTGGCGCCAGTCAAAATGTGTGGCGCCAGCAGGTTGGAACACGAACCCTCTGGTCGCAAACTCGATGCTCTGTGACCACGATGACCAGACCACTGGGAGCGGGGGCATTGTGATTCTAGTGGTCAGGCTTGGTTTCTCTGTAACGGACACTAAAGGCGAGCCGACGTGCCACGTCGGGGATGTGGGCGGTAGCAAAAACTGATGGACGTGGGGTTTGAGTGTGTCCATTACACGCGGTGCCAGAGCTCTATGGTTCTAGTTCCCATGCATTGCAATGTTTGATTATAAGGCTACGTTGTTTTGTTTCGCTTTTGGTCGGTCTCGTCTCGCGCTCCTGATTTCTCAGAGTGCATGAACAACAAGGATAATAACAGCGACAGCAACAACAACGACAATAGTAATGATTACTATCATTACAAAACTGATGATTATAATGATGATGATGATGATGATGATGATGACAACGATGACAACGGGAACAAACACAATGATAATGATGATAGTAATGATGATGATCATGATGGTGATGGTGATGACGATAATAACAATAACAATTATAATAATAATAACAACAACAACGGCAACAACAGCAACGACAACAAAAACAACAGTATTGATAATGATAGCAATAAGGATGGTGATGATGTTGATGATGATGATGATGATGATGATGATGATGATGATGATTATGAACTGACTACTACTATGAATAGGGCCTAACTACTGATTTTAAAAACAAGTAAAAATGTCAAAACGAAAGCATTTTTCTTCTCCATCTTGTCTGTGACACACATCCATAATGTGTGACCATACTGAGCTTTGAGCCGACATGTAATATAAGAACTGAACATTTTCCTGGCGGAAGAGGACTGCCAAACTAGAACGCTGCTGCGTCGTGAGTGTTTTTGTGGCTCTTTTCACTCAAATATCGCATTGTTTTCAGAATTGACAAGGGAGCGAAGGGAGGCTGGGGGGTGGAGAGGTGAAGGATGAGCGAATTCGGTAAAGAGGTGATTACTCTGATCCGACAGCTATTCTTACTGGGTTGTTTTTCTTTTTCTGTCGTGAGTAGATGGCGCCACAAGTTTCCGCCGCATGGAGCAGAACCGGTTTCCGCGCCACCCTCGCTTGCGGGTGTTATTTCGCCTCCGCTATGATAGGAACGCCCTTTTAACATCGACTGCACATTATTTCACCGCTACCGCCTCTGCAATGCATGAAACACCCATTAAAAGCAAGGTGTGTGATACGAATCAGGAGCAGATTCTGGTACATTACACAGTCAAACTCCCAAACAAAAGACATGTGGGAAGAGTCAATACGGCGCATCGATCAGCGTAGGCGATGCATGAAACGTGGCAATGACATGTTGTGAAGATACAACATAGTGCAGGAATCTTCTCGACGTTAACACCGTTCAGCAGCCTTCAGCATACATTCGTTGGTGTGATTGAAAGAAAACATGGTTTTTAGTGAATGACACGGACGACTGCTCAGTGAAAATCTCTTGATGTGTGCGATGATTTGAACAGTCCCTTGGAGACAGTTTAGTCTATGGGGGACGGATTTTGTTTTGTTTGTTACAGTCTCATCTCCCATGTCATCTCAGTGACAGCGCACCCACGCCATTCATTCCGACTCCCCATCCACAGCCACCCCCGCTGG
>JADBJO010002261.1:297500-305000 GCA_016801955.1 Conus betulinus
GTTCTTTGTTGTTGCCTGAACGGTTACTATATGGTTCTTTGTTGCCATGAACGGTTACTATATGGTTCTTTTGTTGCATGAACGGTTACTGGTATGGTTCTTGTTGCATGAACGGTTACTAACAAACTAAATCGTTTTCTGGATCACTTTATTTATTAAAAAAAAAAAAAAAAAAAAAAAAAAAGAAAGAAAAAAAGAAAGGGGGGGAAACAAAGGAAATAATTGAAAACAAAGAAAACGATAAAAGAAGAAAAGAAGAAGAAAGAAAAGAAATAAAGACAGAAAGACAGACAGAAAGAAAGAAAGACAGAAAGAAAAGAAAGACCAGAAAACCCAATCAGCTGCGTAATACATCTGTGTGATATCACCCGCGTTTTAGCAAAAAACACTGTTCTTAATTTCGTTATGAGACTCCAGGAATGTTCAATTCATGTAGAACGTATATACCGTTCAGCCCACCAATCTGACTTGTGGAGCACGGGGAGAATTGTCCTGCTGTGACTTGAAGGGGAGAGCACAGGGAGAATCTCCTTCTGCTGTGACTTGAAGGTGGAGCACGGGGAGAATCTCCTTCTGCTGTGACTTGAAGGTGGAGCACGGGGAGAATCTCCCCTTTGCTGTGACTTGAAGGTGGAGCACGGGAGAATCTCCTTCTGCTCTGGACTTGAAGGTGGAGCACGGGGGAGAATCTCCCTTCTGCTGTGACTGAAGGTGGAGCACGGGGAGAATCTCCTTCTGCTGTGACTTTGAAGGTGGAGCACAGGGAGAATCTCCTTCTGCTGTGACTTGAAGGTGGAGCACAGGGAGAATCTCCTTCTGCTGTGACTTGAAGGTGAAACACAGGGAGAATCTCCTTCTGCTGTGACTTGAAGGTTGACCACGGGGAGAATCTCCTTCTGCTGGGACTTGAAGGTGGAGCACGGGGGAATCTCCTTCTGCTGGGACTTGAAGGTGGAGCACAGGGAGAATCTCCTTCTGCTGTGACTTTAAGGTGAAGCACAGGGAGAATCTCCTTCTGCTGTGTGCTTGAAGGTCGAGCACAGGGAGAATCTCCTTCTGCTGTGACTTGAAGGGTCGAGCACAGGGAGAATCTCCTTCTGCTGTAAGGTCGAGCACGGTGAGAATCTCCTTGGAGCACTTGGGTGGGCAGCACAGGGGAATCTCCTTCTGCTGTGATTTGAAGGTGGAGCACGAGGAGAATCTCCTTCTGCTGTGACTTGAAGATGGAGCACGGGGGGAGAATCTCCTTCTGCTGTGTACGAATGTGGATCAGGAAGGTTTGCCATCAGATGCTTTCATAATTATTATGAAAATGACAATGACATATTTATAATGAAAAATATTGATACATTTATAATGAAAGTGATAATGATAATGTAATTATAACAATCATTCATCATCATCATCATCATCAGCATCATCGTCATCATCATCATCTTCATTATCATAACGTGGATAAATCATAATAATCATAGTCATAATCATAATGACAATAATAATGATATTTAGATGCTAATCGCATACAGTCCCAGAAAACTCCTCCTGCTCTAGATGCTTTACAAAAAAAAAAAAAAAAAAATGTGTTGAAAAATACCACATGCATATTATACACACAGATGTGTTTGCTGATCAGAACAAAAATCCAGAAGGGCAAAAGATATCGGAGAATTTTTTCAAGACAGGCGTAAGAAAGACAGGTCGGGTATCAACATTTAGCTGCTAACAAGCTGACTGAAAGTCATGCAGTTCTTTAAGCCAGCAACGCATTCTCATATCCGATGCATCAGTACGTCAGTTTGAGCAATAATATGACACCACTGATGAAGTTAGTTGAGTGTCTTCAGCAAAAAAGCTCGAATCCAAGATCGCATGACGACTGATGACGTCAGTCACAGCCCAGAAAAGGATCCTTTATAGCCAGTACCTTTAACATGCCAACACAGGACCCACACCGCATACTTGAAGCAAGTCTCGTGGCTTTGATACCAGACACGATTTGGCCAGAAGAGAAGATGCCGCGGTAGAACCCCGAGAGTACTCCCCACCAATATACCCATTCGGGAAGAGAAATGCATAGAGAGAAATGCGCTATTAGAATACACCGAAAGAGAGCGAGAGAGGGGAGGGAGAAAGCGAGAGAGGAGAAGAGCAAGAAGAAGAAGAGAAGGAAGAAGAAGAAGAGAAGGGAAGAAAAGAGAAGAAGTGAGGAAGAGAAAGAAGGAAGGAAGCTGGGAAGAAGGAAAGGAGAAGAAGAAGGAAAGAAGAGAGAAAGAGAAGAAAGAGGAAGAAGGAGAAGAAGGAAGAGGGAAGAGAGGAGGAGGGAAAAGAAAGGAAGAAGAACGAGGAAGGACGAAAGAAAGAGAGAAGACGAGAAGAAAGGAGAGAACCAAAGAGGAGGGAGGAGGAGAGAGAGGAGGAGGAGCTCGAAGAAAAAAAGGAGAGGCTAGGAGAAGAGACGGAGGAGAAGGAGAGGGAGAGAGAGGAGAGGAGGAAGAAGAGGAGAAGAAGAAGAGAGGAGAGGGAGGAGTGAAGGGGGAGGAGCTGGAGGAGAGAGCGTTGGGGAGGAAGGAGGAGAGAGAGATGAGGAAGAAGCGAGAGGAGAGAGAGATGGTGAGAGAGATCGAAAAGTGAGAGAGAGAGCGGAGAGATGGGGAGGGAGGACAGAGAGAGGAGAGAGAGAGAGAGAGAGAGAGGAGAAGAGAGAGACGAGAGAGAGAGAGAGAGAGAGAGAGAAAAGAAGAAGACCGACAGACAGAGAGAAGAGAAAGAAGAAGAAGAAGTCGAAGAAGAAGAGCTCGACTAACCTGATTTAAACTCACTGTTATAGAGATAGAGCAGGAGAAGAAATTCAAATGCACTAGATTAAACTCGCTTTTTCAGACAGACAGACAGACAGACAGGACAGACAGACAGAGACAGACAAACAGACAGACAGAGATAGAGATGAAAGAGAGGGTTGACAAGAGCAGAGAGAAAATCAAGATTGAAAAGGTTTTATTAACGAAAGCAAACACAGAGCATGTAAGTCATCGTCCCATTCCTTCAGCTCTACCCACGCACACACCTAATCACGCTCTATCAAAATCAAAACACACACTCGCCCACACACACACATACACACACACACACGCGCGCGCGCGCGCGCGCATACACACACACACACACACACACACACACACACACACACACAAACACACAAAATAAAATAAATGAAACAAAATGAAAAAATAACATAAACAGAAGAGCCTGATAGATGATCTTTCCATAAACTTAGAACCAGAAAGAAACACCTCTCTCTCTCTCTCTCTCTCTCTCTCTCTCTCTCGCTTTCTCTCTCTCTATCTCTATCTCTCTCTCTCTCCTCTCTCTCTCTCCCTCTCTCTCTCTCTCTCGCGCTCTCTCTGTCTCCCTCTCTCTCTCTCGCTCTGTCTCTCTCCTATCTCTCTCTTTCTCTCGCTCTCTCTCTCCCTCTCTCGCTTCCCCTCTCTCTTTCTCGCTCTCTCTCTCTCTCTCTCTTTCTCTCTCTCTCTCTCTCTCTCTCTCTCTCTCTCTCTCTCTCTCTCTCTCCCTCGCTCTCTCACTCTCTCTATCTCTCTCTTCACCACCCGTCACCCCTTCCATCACCATCACCCTGTCCCTTGTTCCCAGGACATGGTCCATTGCCTGTTTGCCCAGACACGCAGGGTCGTCTGAATCCCCTCTTTTCACCGGCTTCCGGTTCCAGAGCAGTCCCACATAGGTCTGTGGATGCATCCGGTTTCAAGAGTATCCATGTGCTGGTGTGTCTCTCCAGCTGATGCTTCTTTGGGGTGTTATGTTTGCCGCATTTGTCCACTCCCCCGCTGGCACTGATTGACTGTGACCCGTGGATACTCCTGGCGTCCTCTTGTTTCTTCAACTCCTCTATCACCATGTCCTCCTTCGCTTTTTCCTTTGGTCTTTGACCCCCACTTATTTCTGTTGATTCTCGACACTGGCTCGTGGTGTGTGTGTGTGTGTGTGTGTGTGTGTGTGTGTGTGTGTGTGTGTGTGTGTGTGTGTGTGTGTGTGTGTGTGTGTGTACGTGTGTGTGTGTGTGTGTGTGTGTGTGTGTGTGTGTGTGTGTGTGTGTGTGTGTGTGCCCTGTTATTTCCTTATCTGGAGGTTTCATTTTGCCACGTCCACTGCCTTCTGAACGTTTCATTTTCTGCCAGTCTTTGGCTACATTGATCTCACGGCCCTGTCTTCCAAGTTCTCAAGCCTGGACAGAAACCTTGCTTCACCTCGACGATCGTTTTTCACCACAGCTTCAGCTTCAGTAGAATGCAACATGAGTGAAACCAAGGGACACTAAGCCATTGTCTTGTTGATTTTGGCCTCCACTGATGCCACTGTGCCCATGCTGATGTCGTGTGTCTGTAGAGGCCAGAGGAACTTCGGTATCACCAGACATCAAACCTTTTACTTACCAGATACCGCGCTGGTCTGTTATCGGCAAATCGTGCAGTCTGCGCAGCTTCCTTTCCCCTCTTTGTGTCTTGCAAGGAGTCGTCATACCACTCTCTAAAGCTTGTGGATGGTTCTTCTGTCACTGCTGAAACTGTACGGTTGGTTAGGTTGACTGCAACTGTTCCAGCTACTTTTCCTTTCCGCAGGAAGAGGTTTCCTGATTTCTTTGGTTCGAAACCCATCCACAATGAAGCAGTTAACTTGTCTCACTTCTTCAGTATTTTGTGTCGTTTACCTCTCTTGCCAGAAAAAAGTGATTTGTTATCCAGAAAGGCTTTTAGAGGGGCATTCAGTATTCATTTCCGAGGTCTGATAGATATGAATCGCTCATTGCTCCTTTCAAGATGACCTCCATCGCCAACACAAACAGCTATGGATAAATTACACAGCCTGTTGCTAAACCATCTACCAGACTGTTCCAGTCAGTTGTGTATTTCTTTTTAGAGAAATTAATGGAGAAGCCATGGGAACATTTCCTTTGCAATTCTTGGATGTTCTTTGGGACATGATACATGTCGAGGACCAGTTGAATCATCTTGTGTTGGACTGATGCTTTCTCCATATGAGCCACATCACCTCGAGGTGCCTTTTTCCTGCCTTAGCTCTTTGGATTGCTTTCCAGATCATAGTGTCATGTTCTGCACAGCCGGATACACCCGAATTGAAGCAATCACTTTCTGGAAGGTATTCGATCAGCCTCAGAAGTGATACTGTCTGAACTGATTGATGCCCATCAAGATTTGGTCTTTGGGAATGTTCTCTCCATCAGCTGTCATCCCTAGGTGGCTGGTATTCAAGTGGATCTGGTCTTCAAGTTCCTCCTTGTCAGATCTTATCAAGGACATTGGGACACGTTTCAAGTAGGGTAGTCCAGGTCCAACCGAAGATTTCAAGGTCGATGTAGTTGGGATACTTTCATGGATGCCATAGGTTTTATGTCCAGGTCGCATCCCTAGTGGCTGGTCTTCAAATATTTGCAGATCTTTTTCTGGACGGATTTTTCCGGCTGTCGGTGTAGGTGTTTTTTCATGGAGGATTTGTTTTGTGCAGCAGGTCGCACCAACCTGGACTTCAAGCGGATTTTCGCTATTAGGTTAGAGTATGCTTTCTTGAGATGCCGCTCAAAAATGTGTGTTCCCAGGGGTGGTGGTACATAGATGCGGGGGGATGGAGGAAAGGGGAAGAGGGGGTTGTCGAGGAGGGGAGAGGACGGCATGGGAAAGGATGGGCGAGAGAATGAAGGGATTGGGAACTCCTGGGCCTCCACACCCGCATCCCACAGTTCATCTGTACGTGTCTGCAGCTGACAAGTTTCATTTTAATTTCAGTCTTCCCAAGCGGCAAAAGGAAAGCTATCGTATAAACGGCTTACCGAGAGAGTATATGGACTTGGATGCTGTTCGGTTACTAATATTGACCTCCCCATCCCCCACCCCACCCCCACGCCCCCATCCTCATCCCTCAGATGGATGTTAGCTGTTCGCGCTTCGTCATATGCTCTTTGTAACGGCAGACGTCTTAGCCACTGTCTGAGCAACAGTCAGCGATAATTAACGTTCTCCCGTCAGTGAAACAGTAAAACACACACACACACACACACACACACACACACACACACACACACACACACACACACACACACACACCACAGAGGACGTTCGTGAATAATTTAGCACAGCATCCAATCACTCCTCTTTGGTGTGTGCTGACACAGCCGTAACGAATAGCAGACTGGATTCCTTCCGCTGTTGGAATATAATTGAGTTAAGAAGCTTGATGAAACCTCTCTCTCTCTCTCTCTCTCTCTCTCTCTCTCTCTCTCTCTCTAAGATCTTTCGGTAATGACAATAAACTATCAAAGTATCAAAGTGTCAAACTCTCTCTCTCTCTCTCTCTCTCTCTCTCTCTCTCTCTCTCTCTCTCTCTCTCTCTCTCTCTCTACTCTCTCTCTCTCTCTCTCTCTCTCTCTCTCTTATTGCTGTCTATTCATGGCTCCCACGCCTCCACCTTTCCCCTCACAGTGCTCATTCCGACCACATCACAGGCAGCCCCATCGAGATGTGTCCGTTTCTGGCCCCCAATACCGGCAGTTCACTGGAGGCAATGGATTGCAGTTCACTGGAGGCAATGGATTGCAGTTCACTGGAGGCAATGGATGGATTGCAGTTCACTGGAGGCAATGGATTGCAGTTCAATGGAGGCAATGAATTGCAGTTCACCGGAGGCAATGGATTGCAGTTCACCGGAGGCAATGGATTGCAGTTCACTGGAGGCAATGAATTGCAGTTCACCGGAGGCAATGAATTGCAGGTCAATGTGAGGCAACCCACAAGCGGAGACACTGCGGCGCTGTCCATCTGTGTCGGTTGTGTTGAGAGGTGCCTGGGCGTCACCGACTAAATCCTCTTCATAAAGTGTGGTCAAAACTATGATAACGATAATGATTTGTACAATGATTTTACTACCTCTGCTACGACTGCAACTGCAACACACACACACACACACACACACACACACACACACACACACACACACACACACACACACACACACACACACACGCATCTGATGATTATGATGAAAAATGAGTAATGTGACAATAATGATGATAATGATAATGATAAGAACAATGATGATAATAGCGAGAAGAAGAAGAAGAAGAAAGAAGAAGAAGAAGAACGCGGAAAGGAATGAAACTGATAAGTGAGTAGAAGTCGAGAGAACAAAGGAAACCTGAAAAGGGTGGAGGGGGGAGGGGGAGAAAAGAAAAGAAAGAAAGAAAGAATGAAAGCAAGAGCGAAAGAAAGAAAGGAAAATATGTTAAGCAGAAAACAGAAACGTACATATCTGAAAGAAAATCAGAGCAAGAAAATGGAGTGGATAGATAAGAAATAAAAGAACAGATCAATCGGGGAAAAAAAAAAAAAAAAAAAATGGAGATTGTAACGGAAGGAGAGAAGACAACAGCTATAACACATTTGATGATTTCTTAATCTTGCGGAGGGCGTCACC
>JADBJO010002261.1:310000-315000 GCA_016801955.1 Conus betulinus
TCATCTCTCCTGGCTCTGCCTCAGGATTCCGCTGATCCGCGATCGCGGAACGACAGGTAGAGTCTTGTGTCACCAGTGCGCAGCCCCGTATATAAAACGCGGGTATATTTTCCACCCGCTTATTGCCCACGTCCACCGTGTTATTTCCCCCTGGATGAAAGCCGACCGCGCCGTGCCCTCCTGCCGACGCTTTTATGACGTGGCCTCCGAGGTGGGATTAACGCGGTTTCTTTGTGTTCTCTCTGCCTGATGTCGTTGGATACTGGTTGTCGTCGCGCTTGTCGTTCTCTTTGTCGTCGTTGTCGTCATCGTCATCGTCATCGTCATTGTCGTCATCATCATCATCATCACCATTATCATCATCATCACCATGATCATCATTGTCATCATCATCATAAACAGTTTTCTTTTTGCTTTATGTTTACTGTCAGGATCACGCGATCATTGTCGTCACCATCTTATATCCTCCTCCTCTTCCTACAGTTTGGTTTTGGATTTAAACCCTGGATTCTAGTTCCTATTGGAATTTGAAGTTTATCGTGCTTTCAGCCCAGTCGTGACCCACGGTCGGCTAGACTAAAAACAACACGAATTATCAGGCTTATATGAATATCCTCGGCAGTTAGGGATAAGTCTGACCAAGATATATATGTTATAGGCCGTAGACAGCTTGATGGGCAGTGACACAGAGAGAGAGAGAGAAGAGAGAGGGGAGATGGAGGAGGGGGGAAGAGGGCGGAGTCGGAGTCACGATGGAAATTGAAGAAAAGAGATAAGGGGAAAAGATACTTGAATTAAAAGTCATCTCGTGCCCTTGTGGACAGAAAGCCTTGCTGGCAAAAATCAAGAAGAAAACAAACGAATTGTCAACAAGAACCAGAAACTATGACCTCACGAGCATTCTTATCGTGATCAGCTCGGCTTGAATCACCGAATAACTAAATAACCCAGGGATGCCAGTTCCGATGTTTTCAGAATAGAAGGAAGGGACTACAAAGTAAAATAAAATAGTGTTAGCTGAGGAGTGGTGGGATTTGGAGGGGTTTGTTCTCTATTTACATGCAGTTGTCAGCCATCCTTAGCTGAAGGTCTTGCATGAAAGTATGCCATGCGTTCTTCTTACATACATGCCAGCCCTAGACTCTTGGCAGCAGAACAACGAAGAAAGTTCGATGCAACAGAGATGACATTCTACAGGGAGAGAAACTGGACATCTCCTTTTCCCGCAGAACCCCCGGTCATCCAGTCGGACTCTAGGAAGACCTCTGACCACAGCAAAGAAAAGACAGCTGAAGTTGCATACGCACACGTAACAAGATGAAGCGGACTCCCCTAGTACCTTTCTCCGCAGAACACTGCAAGGGGAAGAGAAGACAGATCAGACAGCGACAGTAGTGGTGGACAGACAACATTGTTGAGTGGACCGGAGAGAGCCTCTCCGCCATCCAGGCCGCTTGTCCGACGACCGACAGAAGAGGTGGTGCCAACTGGCGGAGTGTTCAGCAGTGCAGTCCTGCCGCCACGGCTTAGGTGATCTCCTTCAGGACCAGTGACACTTCATCTTCTTTTCGCTCCCCTCCCTCACATGTCAGGCTGGAGGAGCCGGAGCGATCCGCAAGGAAACCGCGGGGAATTAGAGAGACCAAGGCGCTTAATTCCCACCGTACTGCCGCTCTGGCTGAGTTGTCGTTCTTGTTGTGCTGGTAGAAAGTTGGGTAACTCTTCCTGTCCTTTCGGTCCTGCACATCGTCACACTCTCTCTCCCTCTTTTTTAATCTTCTTCTTCGATCGGCCAAATTGTTTCGGGAGCTTTCGACGTCAACCGCATGGAATAAGGCAAAAGTGCTTGCACAGCATGCATAGCGATGAGTGTTCCTAGGAGTTTGAAGCCTTTCGCATTCTCTTCTCTGCTTACTGTTAATAGAAAGTTTTGCTGTTTGTACATTCCATATTTCTAGATCTTTACAAGGAACATTTTAAAAATGTTTGATCAGCACACAGCAATGTATACGTGTCTGTTCATTTCAGTTAGTAACATTCTGAGTAATTATCAAAAAACACGTCATTTATTTTCCGTTCTCTCAGATGTATGACCGCTGAGGTAATAAATATAAGAAAGAACAACCAACAACAATAACAACACACACACACACACACACACACACACACACACACACACACACACACACACACGCACGCACGCACGCACGCACACGCACGCACACACACACACGCACGCACGCACGCACGCACGCACGCTCGCACGCACACGCACGCACGCACGCACGCACACACACATACACACAAACACACACACAGATACGCACTTCCCATACACATGCACTCGTATACATGCAAACGTGTACATTTATACACACGCATAGACTCATACATAAATACGTATAGATTACTCACAGGCACATATACACACACACCCTCAAACACACACACACATACACATGTATACCGCAGACCTGTTTGACGGCACGTGACGTCCCCGACTTGATGTACGTCATAGATGGGTTCGCACGTGATTGTTCTTGCCCATTCAATAAGTACAACATGCTTAGCTGGATGAAAAGTTTCAGATGATTTATATTGTATGGTAAGAATGGGAAAAGTAACGCAAATGTTACAGGTTATCTCAGTAATAGCATAATGTTTTAACAGGCCGATCTGCTTATAGCGGGAAGGGGCTGGAAAATGAACTATTCTTTCCAAGAGGGTGCTGAAGGATCTATCCAACTTCAGCGACTTTCTCCTTCATTACATGGAAGTGCTTCTCTTCAATAGGTAACCAGAATCATGTCGCAAGCCTGATGAACTCTTCATAAAGCGACACGGCTGTCATTTGCTGGTCCTGCTTATCTCCAGTCGGGAGGGACGGAACCTTAACGTATGCAGAGCACTCACTGGATAAGAGTTCCTTTTTTGAGCCCCCTTCCGTTTTAGCGCAGGCCTTCTGTTCAAGTGACGCGTTATTACTGAGATGGTCTTGGAGCTTTGCGTTACCCTTTTGATGGATATGGAAAGCACGAGAGCTCGGTTTTGCTTTTGTTTCTATTCCTATACGTCTTGCATCAACCTTTACAGTCCTTCAGGCTTGTGGACCACAGTGCTTTAAGTGAGGATCTCCTTAAAGTAGGTTTTTTTTTTTTTTTTTTTTTTTTGGGGGGGGGGGGGGGGGGGGGGTTGTTGGAGGGGGGGGGGGTTTGTTTTTTTGTTTTTGGTCCTTTTAGATTTTTTTTTTATCCCTGAGTGCTTTTCTATGTTGTTCGTGTCTTTTAGATTTATACCCTTTTGGTATCTGTACAAATGTTGGCCCTTTTTTTCACTTAAAAAATTCTTCTTTTCCCCATCACTGAATGCCTATTCTGCATTTTGGAGACGCTTTGCAACTAAACAGGAGAATTTATCCAACTTCGCAAAAGTTTTTTTTTTTTTAAGTATGTGGGAGTGTTTATTATCAGTAGATAACCAGACACCAATGGCAAGCCTGATTAGTTCCTCGTCGAGCGAAACAGCCATCGCTTGCTGGACTGCTGACCTCCTGTTTGAGGACCTGCAAAGCATACATTCACTGGGGAAGAATTCTTTTCCTAACCTCCTTCCCTGTAGACCTAAGTGATTTCACTGAAGTTGCGTTTGGCGTTTGCGTGATCCTTTCGATAAAACTGAAAGGCAAAGGGCAAGAGGACAGATTTTAAGTATACTATAATCTATATCTGTATCTAGATAGATATATATATTGTAATCTATATCAAGATATATCTCTCTCTCTCTCTCTCTCTCTCCTCTCTCTCTCTATATATATATATATATATATATATATATATATATATATATATATATATATAATTGAACAAAAGAAGGAAAAGAACAGCAAGTTCCGTTCATAACCCAAACTTTCGGTACCAGGCCTTCCTGCGACATATATTATTTTATATACATTATATATATATATATATATATATATAAACAGTGTGTGTGTGTGTGTGCGTGTGTGTGTGCGTGCACGCGCGCGCGCGCGCGCGCGCGCGCGTGCGCATCGTTATCTTACAATTATGTTACCTCGATTTTAAGTTTCAATTTCAAGGATTTGTAGCATGTCTTCCCAAACATTAACGCCACAGAGAAAGTTCCCATACGACTAGGTTGTCTCTTGCGGAGAATTGAAACAAGGACCCCTAAGCCCTGAGCATTGTTTTCATCCTTCGGGCTAACCCGGTCCTTAGATCAGTGATGACCGCTGAATTTTCTTTTTCGATCGACTGATAGCGGGGAGGGGCAACCAGACGGACGGACAGACAGACAAACAGACAATATAGCAGCCCGTCATGGCAAAGTGGTTAACTTCGCGGACTCCCGGCTGGGAGGTTGTGGGTTCGACTCCCATCAGTGCCATTTGTGTAGGATTTTTCTGCCCCGAGCGGCACCTACCCAGAGTTGAGTTTGCTACGGGCTCAACTGGGAAGACTGGAACCACATAGTCGAGTTTCATCCACTTAGTGGACGCGTCTCTGAGAATGTTGCTCGAAATTCCTGACCCAACACTGCAGGTTTCTGTATCTCCTGGGCCTGGCTGACGCCGGGATATATTATGAAAGGAAGCGTAGAGTACCACCTTGTCATGTAGTCTCAGAAAAGAGCGGAATTTCGTAGCATGATCTTCATCATCCACATCCATCAGCATTTACAACAAAAAAAAGCCTTAAAATCTACCCCTTCATGCCCTGCATGCTCTTATGGCGCGGTCTTAGCGTCGATTGCCTCTCCGCGTCTACGTTCTTGGTTTGATTCTGTCGGGATCAACGGTTTTCGCAAATTCGTAGGAACTGTCGTTGGACGGACGTGTGGTGTCGCCCTCCGGAGGGAGAGCTCTCTCACGCTGGCTCCGCGATTAAGCGATTATTGTCGTCAGTAGGAGACGTAGTAGGTGGCGTCCTGCGTATGTTGGATCAGAACAGGCACCACTGAATACCTCCGAAGTGACTCGGCAG
>JADBJO010002261.1:325000-329074 GCA_016801955.1 Conus betulinus
ATGATGAAGGAAACAAGATCGCACATGTATGTATGTGTATATCAATGGTCTTTCTAGGCGGGCGCCATGGAGACACTGGGGGGGGGGGGGGGGGGAAAGGGTCGATGAGGTTATTACGAGGTTGCTGGAGGTACGGGAAGGATTACACTAGTCTGGATATTCCTGGCAAATTGCATACCTGGACATTTTCTTAACAGGGGGAGGACTGGAGGAGAGGGGGAAAAAAAAAAAAAGGGTAGGGGGAGAGAGGGAAGGTCTGAAATACAGAGAGAGAGAGAGAGAGGAGAGAGAGGAGAGAGACGAGAGAGAGAGAGAGGTCTAAGAGAGAGAGGGGAGAGAGAAGAGAGACAAACAAGAGAGTACAAAAAGAAGAGAGAGAGAGCTTCAGAGAGACGAGAGAGAGAGAGAGGGAGAGAGAGGAGAGAAGAGGAGAGGGAGAGAGAGAGAGTCTGAGACACAAAGATAGAGAGAGTGCCTCAAACATAGAGGGAGGGAGGGAGAGAGAGAGGGAGAGAGAGAAGGAGAAAGAGAGTCTGAAAACAAAGAAAGAGAGAGACTCAACAGAGAGAGAGAGCGGGAGAGGCACAGAGCAGAGAGAGAGAGAGAGAGGGGGGGGGGGGGGGGGGGAACAGGCGAGAATAGTGCATGCGCAAACCGTGTCCATCATGTCTAAGAACATTAACAAGATGTAAGATTCCCATTAACTATGTTCCAGATAGCTAAAAAGCAGGCAAATTTCTTATGTCAAGAAAAACAAAACAGATGTGAACAGAAAAAATTCAAAAGTATGGAAAGTAGAATGTACACGTCTTCCTTTCTCTCTCGACATTATTTGAAAACCAGACCTGTTCTCTTCAGGAGAATAACGTTTCTATTAATTTTGCCTGAAGACTTGTTATTTGTGTTATAAACTGTAAACTGCAACTTGTGAGTGAGCCCGTGTGTACTTGCAAAGTGGTGTGTGTGGGTGTGTCATTTATATTTAACGTCTTTCCATAATCGTGATATTAGACGAGGTATAAGTCACAGTAAAGTGTGTGTGGTGTGTGTGTGTGTGTGGTGTGTGTGTGATGTGTGTGTGTGTGTGTCTGTGTGTTGTGTCTGTCCTGTGTGGTGTCTGTGTATGTATGCATCGGTGTGGTGTGTGCCTCTGTGTGTGTATGTGTGAGGAGAGAAGATAGAGAGGAGAGAGAGGAAGAGAGAGGGTTGTTGTGGTGTGACCTTGTGTGGTGTGTGGATGGTGTTTGTGTGTGGTGAGAGGAGAGAGGAGTTGAGAGGAGAGAGAGTGTGAGTGTGTGTGGGTGTGGGGGGTGGGGGTGGGGGGGGGGGGTGTGTGTGGGGGGTGTGTGTCTGTGTGTGTGTGTATGTGTTACCTGTGAAAAAGGCATGTCATTGTGAGTTGTCATGTGGTGTGTTTGGGGGGGGGGGGGGGGTGGGAGGTAGGTGTTCGAGCGCCATCGACACCAAAAAAAAGGACGTCATCGGGAGCGTTGCCTTATAACATAACCAGCTAAAAACCCACCCCCCACCCAGTCTCAAGAGTTCGAGCCCTCTTCGCTCCACCCTTGACTCCCCCCCCCCCCCCAAAAACCCCCACACTGGCCTACACCCCTCCTCCCCTCAATATCATCGGCCTTCCTCCCAATTCCACACCACACGTTTACTTATGCCTCCTGCCTCCTTCTCCTACCCCCCCCCCCCCCCCCCCACCTCCCCATCCAACGTCAAACGAATTGAAAAAGAAAAAGAACAGTTATGTTTAAAAAGCCTGCGGTTTGAACCAGCAAATGAAAACAAACACTGAGGTGGCTGTTTGTCCACACACATCTGCTGGTCCATCCATCCGGTTCGCTCCTGCCTTGCACATATACATATCACACAACAACGCGGCGCGCCAAACACACAAGCATCAAACGCTCATGCATGTGGTTTGCATGCGCATGCAGGGCTTATTACCGGTCATGTGAACGCACACGGAATATGAATGATGTGAGCGAACAAGACCAAGCGAGCAGAGGACACACACACAATCTCTTCTATGCTTCCTGAATAGACCCTCACACAAAACATACACAACCACATCACACACACCACACACACAAACCACACACCACCACACAAACAAAAAAAAACACAAAAAAACATAAGCGCTCTGGCTCTCTCTCTCAGCACAAGCGCTCTGCTTCTCTCTATCGCGATCTATCTCAGAGGGGCTCTAGCAATTGGTCTCTCTCTAAGTCTCTCCTCTCTAACTTCTGATCTTTCTCTCGTCTTCTTGTCTGCCCTATAGCTAGCTTCCTAGCGCTGCTCCATTTTCAGGCAATCAGATATAGGCTTTCGGTCGCGACATACACAACACGCGCACAACACCACACACACACAACAACACACCCACACACAATCCACTCCCACACCCACACAAACACCACACACACACAGGACACAGGGGAGAGAGACAGACACAGGCAGAGAACGAGAGAGGGAGGAAAGTTAGAAGAAGGAACGATGAGAGAGGAGGTTGAAAGGGGGAGAAAGAAGGAAACAGAAAGAGAAAAAGAGCTAAAGCAGAAAATCGCTTTGATGTGATAGTGAACGAAAATCCCAAAGCAAGAAGCAAACACAAAAAGTAGCAAAGTTGGCATGTAAAATTAATTGCCTGCGGACAAAAGGAAAACACGTGTACAAACATTGAACATACTCTCCACTTCACAAACCCATCAACTGCGTCTGTCTGTCTGTCTGTCTGTCTTCTACTATATATCTCTCTAGCGCTCTCTCTAAATCTCTATATATCTATAGTCTACTTATAATCTTATCCTCTCTCTCTCTGTCTGTCCGTTGTCTTGCCTTGTTTTTTTCAGGGAACAAGCGATCGAGCGAGGGCGAGGGCGCGCGCGGAGGAAGGTATTGACGGTAGAGCGGGTCGAGGGACGGGCGAGCGCTGGGAGAGTAGAGAAAGATGGCGAGATCCGAGAAGTGAGAGAAGCGCGGAGAGAATCTCTCTCTATCTCTCTGGTCTCTCTCTCTCTCCATCATCTCCTCTATTGCTCTCTCTGTCTCGATCTGTCTCTATCAATCCTTACCTCTGGCTGTCTGTCGGTCTGTCTGTTATCTCGCTCTATCTCGCTATATATCTATAGAGCGATATGCTCTATATCTCTAGGTGTTAACTCTGTAACTCGGTCTTGGTCTATCTGTCTGCGTCTGGTCTGTAGGTCTCCTCTCTCTCTCTCTTCTATCCTCGCTATATGTTTAAATCTGTCACTCTGTCTCTGTGTCTGTTTCTGTCTGTCTGGCGCTGCGGTCTGTCTGTCTCTCTCGGACTCTCTCTCTCTCTATCTCTCTCCTTTCTCTCTCTCTCTCTCTCTCTCTCTCTGAAAGGTCTTCAGGCAGGACGTCACAATGGGTGACGATCAGATGCAGAAGAAAGTGTGTCCAGGGAGACGGCAGCTTTGCTGTCTTGCGACATCCCCGGGTATGACCGACCCCCCACTGGGCTGGGGGGTCCCTGGCTGCTCCTTCCCCACACACACACACACACACACACACACACACACACCACACACACACCACACACACACACACACACACATACGCACACACACGCACACCACACACACACCACACACACACACACACACAAACACACACATAAACGCACACACTCACAAAACACACACACACACACAACACACACACACAACACACACAACCACACACACCACGCACACACACACACACACAACACACCGCACACCAACACACACACACCACACACACACACACACACACACGCACGCACGCACGTCACGCACGCACGCACGCACGCACGCACAAGCCAACGCACGCACGCACGCACGCACACTCACTCCACGCCACACACAGACATCATAACACACACACACACACATACGCGCGCGCGCGCGCGCGCGCACCACACACACACACAAAACCTAAAATGCGCACATGCCGCCACAAACGCAAATGTATAATGTCTCTATGATTCAATTGTTCACCAAATCAAACAAACCAAATTGGAAGTGTCAGAGATCGAGCAAAAACGACGGGAAAAAG